>JAQISU010001236.1:15267500-15772500 GCA_029339505.1 Unio delphinus | reverse complement strand
ATGTAATTACCTCCAGTCTGTCACTCGTCTTGATGGCGCAGATCTGACATTATCATCACTATACCAATGTACCCATTAAAATTCAAATAACCACATCATCAGACTGTCTTATCCAATACTGGTGAAATTTCCAGTATATATCGAGAATATAATTACGGTAAACCGATTATTTTGCCTTTTGAAAAACTTTGATTTTAAATAAATTTCGAATTTAATGAGTGGGAGGAGCTATACCTGTACCAGATATGTTAATTATCAAATAGTCTTACAAAGTAGGCGGGAATGTCTCCGGTCAGGAAATAAACCAATTATATCAATTAGTAGATAGATTCTAACCAATTAAATATTTCTGTAATTAAAACATGACATGATACAATTTTATCAAAGCATATATTAACCTTAGAGATTAACTTCTGAAACCTTAGTATTGTTTGCAGAGTCAGCTCCCCCATCCCCTTTACAAACATGCACACTTTGACATACGGTACCTGAGGTTGTATGATGCAAACTTGCAGTAAGTACATTATAAAGGGAGATATTTTCTTTTCGTTGTAATTTATAGGATAGGCTGACTGGAAATTATCAATGCCATGAACACTTAATGTTTTCTGTCCTCATAGATACAACGTATATCATCGACACTGGCATCCCAGATAATCCATTATTTAATGTTGGCCTATTATTTCCGTCATCTATTGCGGCAACAATTGATTTTACGACACACCTTCGCCAATTACTGTCGGATAGAATAAGGATGGTCGGTCCCATTTTTATTTTTTTAGAATTAATGTCACGGGTTGGATAGCTGCTAAAACTATTTCTCATACGATGAAATATACACATAAATAGATACATGTGTTTGACATTATTAATTTTTACAACAACTTAAGAACGATTGATTGAGCAAAACGAAAGGGCAAATGTGTTTATCAGATTTAATAGTGGCATGTAGTATCAAAAAAGATAACGTGAACAATTCTAATAAATATTAGGAAGTTGATTATAGTAATTCATACATTGAAACCTTGAATACATTTTTGAGCAATGGTTCTGTATTTGTGCAGTTATAAAGTCCTTGTATCAAGAAGTTAGTATTACCTAGATGTATCGATTTGACTATCGATCAAAATGCATGAACTAGAATAACCTGTCTGAGCTTTCTTTCTTGTTAGAAATGTGCATAGATTATCAATACAAACGTGTAAATCTATAATAGTGCCTACAAATGTCAGATAAGTAAATATATGACACATATATGTAAAAAGCTGTTCAAGAAAATCAGTTTTACACACAAAATATAGAAAAATATGTGATAAAAATTCGGGATTTACATATCAACCTCTTGCTATTAAATCTGTTGAGGATGATTACAACAAATGTTAAAAAGTCTAGGCCAAAGAAAGAACATTCAATTTAAAAAGAACTACATACATTTGGTTCCATGCCATTTGACGTGGTCCATACGATGTAACTGGTATCCTTTTCCAATAAAATCCAAAGAATGTTGATCATTTTTTGAATAAAGAATTATCAAGATAAAAAAAAACGTATTTCAAAAACAGAAAACAACACATTTTTATACACTAAATTGAAACAACTACTCTTTTGAATTCCAAATATCAAATTTGTATAAATACTCTTTCCTCCATGTATTATTGGCAAACGTTTTGATATATTTGAATAATCAAAGAATTCCAGTACGTGCTCAATGTTTTGACTACGGAATGATGCGGGAAGCAATAATAAAGAAAGAAAAATATTTGTAGAGAATGGAATAATACAATGGACACGCAAAATATCACATCCTTCCTCGACCCGTTTTATGGGCGTAGAATTTATTGAAATTTTCTGTAATGATTGGCACAGGAATGGCTAAAGTGAGAACCCCTGATATAGCACATATGGATCCAATTATTTTCCCCCAAACACCGACGGGCACCTGATCACCGTATCCAACAGTACACATGGTAATCAAGGCCCACCAAAATCCGTCCGGAATGCTGTTGATCTGTGAGCCATCCTGCCCAAGCTCAGCAAAGTAGATGGCGCTTGAGAAAAGTAGAATGCATACAAACATGGCCACCAAGAAAAGGGCTAGTCCTTCTAGACTGGCTTGAAAGGTCAGGATCAGGACTTGCAGTCCCGCTGAATGTTTTGTTAACTTAAATATTCTGACCAGACGGATGACCCTAAGAAATGCAAGAGAAGAGCTGGATTTGGATGACTCACAGCTATGATTAGAAAGAGTATTGGCTACGGTTATGTAGTAAGGAATCACAGCTGTAATGTCCACAAGATTCTTAAAGTCTTTGAAGTAAGAGAGTTTGCTGGGGCAAGAGAAAAATCGCACGAATACCTCCACCGTAAACCAGGCTGTGCATATGGTTTCTAGAACAAAGAAAGGGTCTGCATAATTCACATGGTTACAGTCTTTGACAAACACTGGCAATGTTTCAACGCAAAACAAAATAATTGCTAACATGGTTATGACGACAGACGTCACAGCGATTGCATAGGCCGCACATGATGTTTCAGGATATTCCATTAACATCCAGATTTTTCGTTGTAAAGGGTTATCGGGTAATATTACTTTCTCTTGTATATATCCCTCTTCTTTCTTGTAGACATCTATCACATTCTTTTCAATTTCGAAAAAGTCTAATTCCTTAAGAAATATGTCATCTGGCACCGTTTCCGGCCGTCTCAAGTGTCCTCCGTATTTGTAGTAATTAAAAATGGCTTCAAACGTGGGTCTATGACGATCAAAGAAATACTCATCCCTTTGCATATCATAGTACATCATCCGCTTTCTGGGATTACCTAGCAATGTGTCTGGGTGCCTTTCAAGAACTGAAGCCCATATTTCGTAATACTGTCCACACACATTGATAGTAATCCTTTCGCATGTTTCAAGACGACACTGGTGTGGCAGACTTACAGCGCAGCCGCTGCAAGGAGACAATGGTTCACTTATGGGGGAATTTAAGTTTTCTGGTTTCTGACTTTTCCCTGATCCCCGCGACCCTCGCATGCGTCTCTGATTTGCAGACTGAAAGACCCAAAGCTGATCAGTTTCTTCACTATTCGTGTGGTCGGGTGTGTCATACGGTTTTCGATACCGCCTCTGGTTCATCAGAGAAACTTGAACTGCCATTATGATCTCCTCAAAAGATATTCCTTATAAGTCATCCGCTATGTTCGAAATGACACCATTGTCATAGGTCTACTCTCTTACACACTGCATAGTGTGCTCAGATATTTCGAGTCCAAAATATGAGCGAAAAACACGTTAGAGCTGTACCGGTATATTCCATTTCATTTTCACGTTATTACTTATTTAAGCATTTACCGCTACACTCGACAAAGAAGTAGAATAATAGCATTCAAACGATAAATCGCACAAAGTAATGAAAACGTCCAAGTTATTTTTATAAGTTTTGTCAACACCAGTTCCATGGAGTTTCAGAACGTTTGTTTAGTCGAAATGAACAATGAGTTGGTCAAATTAATCTACTCATAGCGGTATTGTAGGCAATTTGAGCTCGCTTCAGTGGTAGGCTGAACTGGGCACACCCTCCTTTGCGATCAATAGCAGCTTGCCGGCTTGAATGGCGAAGCTTAACTTTGTTTTCTGACATCATTTTCCTTCATTTCACGTTCGGCTTTGCGATAAAACAAATGATTGTCGCAATATCAGCTTTATACACGCTGAAGAGCCTTTTCCGGAATAGCGCCTCATTTTTGCCTCTATCAATCTCTTCTGTAAAGAACGGAAAGTATCAATTTTCCCACAAACCATAGATTAGAGAAGCTTCATTTTTTAATAAAGAATTTGCTTCGCTACAGAAAGCAAGTATTGATCAATATGAAAACATGTTTTCCTAACAATCTTAAAACTATTTACGTCTGTGTAAGGGCATATATGAGATCCACGTATTCTTGAGAGCTTTCGTTGTGGATTTGACTGGCATTTGGAATCGGAGGCAGATATAATAGTCTGTGCTCTGATTTCTGTATTCGGCACGTTTTTAAGATATTTTAGCACGGAGATTCGGGTCAAACTGTTCAAAATTTATTCAAGCACAATCATTCGGTTATAAATTATATAAAATCTGAGGTCATTTCCAGGAAACAACGGATGCCTTCGGGAACAGACAGAAAGTGTCTGGAAGCATTTTGAAATTAAATATTTCATGCAGTGAAAACATATAAATAAACTTTGGTTTCAGCACACTATAAAGTACTTGAAAATTTCTTTTCTTTAAAAAGATAGTTTGTTTTCTTTCACGTCTGATTTGATTTGAAAATATAACTTGACCGATACACCGACGGGAAAATGGCGACCACTATCACTTATTGTCGGACGCATTGGAAAAATATCTGAATCACAAATACTCACCACCAAGCAACAAACCCAGATCCTATTGTTCCAATCCTAACCATCACTTACTGTTGGGTTAATAATGAAGATGTGATTTGCCATGGGTTTGCGTTAATATTATAACAATCTTTGTGGCCAGCTGTTACGTTGAGGAAATGTTTCTAAGATTATTGATTTGTTAAATATGCAAAAATATTTTTTAAAAAACTGCTGATTAGGGATTATTGTTATTGTTATTATTATTATTATTATTATTATTATTAAACACACACGATGCAAATCGGATTTTTAAAAGAAAAAATGTATTTTTTTTTATTTTTCTTCATTGTTCTATAATTAAAAAGAAACAATAAAATGCAAATAATTAAACTCCTCATCAACGTTTCTTTCATTCGTTTTAATATTTTGTTATGGTTATACATTTAAAAATTCTTCTGCTCACTTAAGGATGATTTAAATCGTAAATTCTAAACATGGAGAAGAGCCATTTGAATAGAGTGACATCTGTATCAAGAGCACAAGCGATGACCACGTGACGTCAAAATGCGTTCTTAAACCTCCCAATTTTTAATGGATTCACGAAACCTCTATTCATTCCCACCATTCTGAATGACACGAACTGAAAGTGTCGGTATGTATGTATATAGAGTATGTAAGTGAGGATGTGATTATCATTGGAACATAAACGAGGAAGCGTCAAAACAAAAAAAATAAAAGACCAATATATTGAACGAAATAACGTAACAAACAATAACACTTTAGGCATCACATATATAGAATCTATGTTGGGGTTTGGACCTAGACAATGAAATCCCAGCCTAGGGGTTATATTATTTGTCTCCCCACGAGGCTTGTCCGAGTGGGGAGATATATAATGTAACCCCGCTGCTGGGATTTCATTGTCTCGGTCCAAACCGCAACGTAGATTATTTTTCTCACCCAATATTATCCTTTAAAGTAAAAAAACTCGTTAAAAGTGTGCACGTTGCAATGTTTATATGTGGCGCATGAATACAAATAAGCTAATGAGGGCTGTGGTGTGACAGTTGAGTCCGTGTCACAGAATTAGGCGAAAATTTAATTTTTTTTCTTCTTGAATTACAAACTAATCTCACCATTTTTTTTGTTTCGTCGTACATGCGTTACCTGGGGTGAATAAGTGCTTTTTCAAGGTAAGCGGCATGTGCCTGAAAGTCAGGAACACCAAGAATCACGGGGTGCACGGTAATTTTGCCGTGAATTGTGCTCACCTATTTGAGGATATATAAGGCAGAATATTTCTGATAATAATTACGAGTCCAAAATTATCTTATCACAGGAAAGATAGCTCGTCATTCTATCTCCAGCCAAAGGGATGAGTGTTAAATTTATATTTCGTTTTATTGTGAACTTTATTCAGTTTATCATTTCATGTAATGATGCCTTTATTACAATGCAGATTTTAAACGTGGAATATTTGGAATTACTAGTCACTATTAGACTTTAAATGCAATAGCGTAATCTAAGGTTTAGATTATTTTTAGAGACAACTATTATTAGTCTGGTTTCTTTATTGTAGCTGATAACGTCTCTGATATCGTAGCTGATATTGTAGCGGAACGTCTGACATCGTAGCTGATTTATTGCGGAACATCTCTGATATCGTAGCTGATTTATTGCGGAACATCTCTGATATCGTAGCTGATTTATTGCGGAACATCTCTGATATCGTAGCTGATTTATTGCGGAACATCTCTGATATCGTACCTGATATTGTAGCGGAGCATCTCTGAACGTATCTGATAACGTCTCTGATATCGTAGCTGATTTGTTGCGGAACATCTCTGATATGGTAGCGGAACGTCTCTGATATTGTAGCGGAACGTCTCTGAAATTGTTGCTGATTGTAGCTGAACGTCTCTGAACGTATCTGATTGAAGCTGAACGTATCTGAATAGTAGCTGACTGTGATTAATTGTGCCATTTGGTTGTGAGATCAAATTGAGGTATCTGACTGTCTGTCTGTCGGATTGTCTGTCCGTCTACATTTGTTGTAATGTGTAAATATCCGGAAATCTAGAAGTCTCTGAGTGTCGGAGCTGTCTAGAGGTGTAAACATCCGGGGTGGCATCTAGGTATTTGGGAACGTTGGTTCTAGTAGATGCTGTATGCTGTCTGTACGTATAACTGTGGTGGATCCGTGAAGGGCAAACGGCCGATAAAAGTATTGCTCAACCCTAGGTATGCGGGGAAGCTGGGCGGCGATTCAACAGTTGGTGAATCGTACGGTTATACAGGGTCGAGACACATGTGTGTGTTGCAATTATAGAACAATTGAATACATTGTTATATTCACATAGTTACTTCAAATCACAATAGTATTTCAAGGGATTACATGAATCTCAATAAAAGTTAGCAACTTGATTAAATACATGTATATGTTCGTGCTAGTTGTCGCAATCCATACGTGCGATAGTATAGTTTGATGTTTTGTTTTTGTTATCGCAATTTATACTTGCGGTAATATAACTTTTGTAAAGGTTCCTTGGATCTGTGTATAGTCCAAGAGATTCCTTTGTATCTGTGTATTAATATTTAATTTATCCCTGTATTGTGAATGGTTGTGAGTGTAATTGTGGGTTGAGCGCATGAGTTATTGTGTTGATACATCATTATTTTTCAATAATAATTTATTTTATAAATTTACATTATCTTTCACACATTGTGTTTGTGTTGTTCATTTAGTCCACCATCCACTCGGTAACATTTCTGGTACAATGGTGTCAGAAGTGGGATCGCTTGATTAAGTGAACTATCAATCATTTTTGTGAAAGTATACATTTAATGTTTATATTTGACCGTGACCTTCTTGACAAGATAATACTCAAGTTGGGGTTTATTTTTGTTTAGTTTATCTAGGTCCGTGTGTCCAGTATAAACGTATTTAAAGCATTGGTTTTGTTACCTTCATCAGGAAGATAAAGTCAGCCTGTGTTGTATATATCTATATTCATATTACAATTGTCATTGTCATGTCATCCCTTAAGGACTTGATTGCCTTAGGCAAAAAATTTGGGTACGAAGGTGAAAGTCTAAGGAAATTTATTCAGCAGGAAGAACAAGCCCGGGAAAGGGAAGAAAGGGTAAGGGCAAAGGAATCAGAAAGGGAATCCGATGAAAGGAAATGGGCCTTTGAGAGGGAAAAGATAGAATTAGAGAAGCAGGCCGAAAAGGACAGGATAGGATGGGAAATGGAAGCGGAGGACAGGCGAATAGAGTTAGATAAACGAGCAAAAGTAGAAATGTTAGAGTTAGAAGAAACAGCAAAGCAACGGGACCATGTGCGTAAGGTAGAATTAGTAACAGCTGGAAAAGGAGAACACGATTCTGCCTCTAGCAAATTAAGGGGGCCCCAAATTACCTCCCTTTGACGATGAAAAAGATAACATGGATAGTTATCTTCATCGGTTTGAGCGGTATGCCGAAAACCAGAAGTGGAGTCAAAATGACTGGGCACTGCATCTTAGTGCTCTGTTAAAAGGTAAAGCACTGGATGTATACTCACGACTTCCTAGGGACGATGTGTTTAAGTACGACGTCCTAAAGGAAGCACTTCTCAAAAGGTACGAGATCACTGAACAGGGTTTTCGTAAAAAATTCAGGTATAGCAAGCCCGATAAGGGAGAAACCTTTGGTCAGTTCACCGTTAGAATTGCGAACTATTTTGAGCGGTGGATTGAATGCGGCAAAGCGGTGAAAACGTTTGAAGGGTTGACTGATTTCTTGCTCAGAGATCAATTATTTAATACAGTTGGGAGAGAATTAGATCAATTTCTGAAAGAGAAAGTCTTCACAAACGTAAAAGATATGGCTAAGCAAGCCGATTTCTTTGCCGAAGCTCATGGGGGAACCCAGAACGTGGTTTCAAATGATTTTAAGTCTGGAAACCAGTCTGCATGACCGATGCCTAGGGAGCTTGTGAAATCAGCTGAGGTAAATAGGTCAGCTAGGAATCCAGGTATTCAGCATCTGCAATGTTACTTGTGTAATGCATGGGGTCATGTTCAAAAAGACTGTCCTAAAAGAAAGATACTTGTACATAAGGTAGCAGTGACTATACAAAGTAAAGGTATATCTGATAATATCGTACAGGTAGAACCTTGTATTCATTCGCTTGGCACGTGTCTATTTCCCGAAGCGCGCGTACCAACCGCGAAAGGGTTTGTCAACGGTCGAGAAGTCGTAGTATTACGTGACACTGGTTGCACGGGCGTAGTTATCAAACGGAATCTCGTGCAGGATAACCAAATGCTCGGGTGGGAGTCCCCATGTATGTTACTTGATCAGACGATCGGTCGCATTCCCGTAGCAAGGATCACGGTAAAAACACCTTTCCTAACGGGAACTGTTGATGCCCTTTGTATGGAAAATCCTATTTACGATCTGACGATAGGTAATGTTGAAGGTTCCCGTCTTCCAACCATGGCCGATTTTAAAATACCTTTGGCCCAGGCAGTCGAAACGCGAGCGCAAACACGGCGAGAGAAAACCGCGTTTCATAAATTAATAGTCCCTGAATCGATCTCAGGAATTTCGCGTGATGATTTCAAACAAGAGCAAGAACGTGATGAATCCATCAAGACAATTGTTGAGAAAATCACGTCCGGCGCGATTAAACACTGTAAGGGTGGAGGTAGCTCGAGATTCGTACGCAAGAACGGATTAATTCATAGGGAGTTTAGTGCTCGGGAGGGTATAAAGTATTGGCAAGTGGTCGTACCCCAGAGATATAGATCTCAAGTACTTAGGGTGGCGCATGAGTCAAGCATGGCAGGACACCTAGGTAAGGCTAAGACCACTAGCAGAGTAGTCGCTGATTTCTACTGGCCCGGTGTTAATGGCGATGTCACACGGTTCTGTAGGTCGTGCGACGTATGTCAGAAAACCGTATGTAAGGGAAGGGTCACAAGGGTGCCCTTAGGACAGATGCCATTAATAGATACACCGTTTAAAAGAGTGGCAGTAGATATTGTAGGACCAATACACCCAGTTACCGAAAGAAAGAATCGGTATATTCTTACTCTGGTTGACTACGCGACCAGATACCCTGAAGCCGTAGCGTTACTAACTATTGAAACGGAAAGGGTAGCTGAAGCATTAGTTGATATCTTCAGTAGGGTAGGGGTGCCAGAAGAAATCCTCACTGATTGTGGTGCCCAATTCACCTCTGACCTCATGGGTGAAATAAGCTAAACACTACCCCATACCATCCGATGTGCAATGGACTGGTAGAGAAGTTTAATGGTACCCTGAAAAGTATGCTACGAAAGATGTGCGCGGAACGTCCGCAAGACTGGGACCGTTATTTGAACGTGAAGTACCGCAGGAAAGTTTAGGGTTTTCACCCAACGAGGAAATAAAAACAACTTACCAGTACGTGTTAGACCTGCGAAATAAACTTGAGAGTACATGCCAGATGGCACGTGACGAATTAATTAAATCGGGGCGCAGATATGCCAAGTATTATAACCGCAGAGCGCGAAATAGGAAATTTCTTGTAGGAGATCAGGTTCTATTGCTTCTTCCAACGAGCTCAAATAAGTTATTAGTCCAGTGGAAAGGTCCCTATGAAGTTAAAGAGGTAAAAGGTGACATGGACTATAAAATTGACATGGACGGTAATTTAAAGACATTCCATGCTAACATGCTCAAGTTGTATATCAAGAGACAGAGCGACAATGGCAATAAGGGGAGTTGAAAATATAGGCGCAGACTACTTGAGTAGGGCATGATGGGAAATTTGTATGAATTTGCCCAGTATTAAAATCCAGATTGTAGCATAACCAGTGTAAATGTTGTAAGATATCATCAGTAGTTATTTTTCTTCTATTCCGTGTTAGTTTTAAAAATGTGTACATTTTTATTCTTAGGGGGGAGGTATTGTCACAGAATTAGGCGAAAATTGAATATTTTTTTTCTTGAATTACAAACTAATCTCACCATTTTTTTGTTTCGTCGTACATGCGTTATCTAAGGTTTAGATTATTTTTAGAGACAACTATTATTAGTCTGGTTTCTTTATTGTAACTGATAACGTCTCTGATATCGTAGCTGATATTGTAGCGGAACGTCTGATATCGTAGCTGATTTATTGCGGAACATCTCTGATATCGTAGCTGATTTATTGCGGAACATCTCTGATATCGTAGCTGATTTATTGCGGAACATCTCTGATATCGTAGCTGATTTATTGCGGAACATCTCTGATATCGTACCTGATATTGTAGCGGAGCATCTCTGAACGTATCTGATAACGTCTCTGATATCGTAGCTGATTTGTTGCGGAACATCTCTGATATGGTAGCGGAACGTCTCTGATATTGTAGCGGAACGTCCCTGATATTGTTGCTGATTGTAGCTGAACGTATCTGATTGAAGCTGAACGTCTTTGAACGTATCTGAATAGTAGCTGACTGTGATTAATTGTGCCATTTGATTGTGAGATCAAATTGAGGTATCTGACTGTCTGTCTGTCGGATTGTCTGTCCGTCTACATTTGTTGTAATGTGTAAATATCCGGAAATCTAGAAGTCTCTGAGTGTCGGAGCTGTCTAGAGGTGTAAACATCTGGGGTGGCATCTAGGTATTTGGGAACGTTGGTTCTAGTAGATGTTGTATGCTGTCTGTACGTATAACTGTGGTGGATCCGTGAAGGGCAAACGGCCGATAAAAGTATTGGTCAACCCTAGGTATTCGGGGAAGCTGGGCGGCGATTCAACAGTTGGTGAATCGTACGGTTATACAGGGTCGAGACACATGTGTGTGTTGCAATTATAGAACAATTGAATACATTGTTATATTCACATAGTTACTTCAAATCACAATAGTATTTCAAGGGATTACATGAATCTCAATAAAAGTTAGCAACTTGATTAAATACATGTATATGTTCGTGCTAGTTGTCGCAATCCATACGTGCAATAGTATAGTTTGATGTTTTGTATTTGTTATCGCAATTTATACTTGCGGTAATATAACTTTTATAAAGGTTCCTTGGATCTGTGTATAGTCCAAGAGATTCCTTTGTATCTGTGTATTAATATTTAATTTATTCCTGTATTGTGAATGGTTGTGAGTGTAATTGTGGGTTGAGCGCATGAGTTAATGTGTTGATACATCATTATTTTTCAATAATAATTTATTTTATAAATTTACATTATCTTTCACACATTGTGTTTGTGTTGTTCATTTAGTCCACCATCCACTCGGTAACAATTCTGTTACAGTCCGAAGTACACAGTTCATACGTGTGAGCAAAGAAAAATAACAACATAAAACGTCGTATAGTAATGAGGTATTATCATATTTAATATATGGATGTTATATGAAATTAACAATAAACAGTTATAATTTATTAGAAAGAAACTGTTTCCTTTCATCATTTCCAATTTTGAGTACCCCACTCTCCCGTATAAAAGACCTTCGCTACCCTCCAAATATGCGGACCCCAGAGGATAACAATGTGCTAAAGTTTCAAGTTCACGGATTCTTTGAAAATGTATATTTCTGTCTTGGAAATAAGGCAAGTGATGCAGTGAAATTTGCTTATGGATTAGTTTGTTGAGGGATAAATGATTCCTTCTGGCTGGTAAGTGTATTATTTGTCAATAAATATTGCAGGTATATTCAGCTGGAGCACAACGGAGATGCTTAACAAATTTATAATAGAGCATGTTTGACATAACCTATTTCTGGCTGTTACTAAGTTTTCCGATGTTGTTTAGAGAGTTGGGATGCTATGAAGTGTATAGGTATATAGTCTTATGTGCATAGATCAGTGTTTTCTGACATAGTTCATTTCAAACACCATTGAGAATTTTATCCTATCTGTAGCACAGTATATACAATGTTTCACGCTATGTGCTTACAACTAGTTCAGTTGCTTTAGCTGCATTTAATGTTCTGAAAATGTACTGATCTAGTCCTGGATAAACTTGACCATGCTAGTTAGAACGAACTAACATAATGTCAAAACCTCGAAATAGTATGCGTGTGTGTATTTGTCTCTATCAAAATGTTTTTGTTTTGGTTTGTTTTCTAAGACAGATTGACCTTAAATAACTGTGTTTTGGTTATATATTATTTGTTGTTGTTGTTTTATTTGAGAACAACTATGGCACAGCAGAATACAAGAAGGGTTTATTTTGTTAAAGGTAGTTCTCAGCGCGTGGACACAATGACTGAGACGATTGGTCTGAGATGACTAGACTGAGATAAGAAAAGTAAGGTTCGCAAAACAGCTACATTTCTCTGTCGCTTGGGTGAGAAATATTAACGCAAGTCTTACGAAACAAAATATAGGTTTCACGTCTAGATATAATATACTTATATTATAGGACAGACGGTTGTAAGTTATATAGGTAACACATCTAGATATAATATACTTATATTATAGGACAGACGGTTGTAGGTTTTATGTTGGTGACTGTGCTGTCAAGGTATAAGCTTTCATTGGAACGTGTGAAAACAGAGAACATGCACACAAGCACAACACACGATGGGCTATACAGGGCAGCATGGGCGCCCGCAGGTTTTTTTTGCAGGGGGTGGATGTCAGTCACGTCTGACCCGTGACCGTAGTACAGTAAGCAGTCTGCAACCTAAGCTAATATTTACTAAGTGTTTTGAACAGTATGATTTCTAGGTAGGCGAGGGGTCAAGTGACACCCCCATCCCTTTGGCCTATTTTTTCCGGGTGCCCATGCATGGCAGCCAGTATAACTTTTGGAGGAAGAACGCGGAAAACCCCGGTAAGAATTATCGACCCACGGGAAGACACTGGCAAGCTTTCTCACATAAATTGGCTGAGCCCGAAACTCAAACCCACTCGAACAGAGGTGAGATGGCAGTGATTGGTAAAGGCAGAGCAACCAACAATAATGTCTTATTAAAATACGTGATCCCATCAAAACAAATATAATGAAGATATAGTAATGTTACTATCAATATAATGCTCCTCCCTCATTTCTTCGAATCTGAAGAAAATGAATTTCCCAAAAGCCAGTCTCCTACAGATACATGTACACAAATGGAGTTTAAATCATGAAACAATAACATGTATACATGAGATAAGTGGTTAAGATCTCTGTCAAGGATCGCATGTAGCGTAAAACAGAACGAAAACATAATTAAACATCCTTAGGGCAGGGACGTCATTTCAATTTTTCAGGGGGTTGGGGCAAAACTTTACGGGCGTGTTCAATTTCTTATTTTGGCTGCAATTTTACAACGCATGTAAATTCGGGGGTAGGGGAGAAGGAATGCAGGCCCAAGTGTGGAACGAGAGAGTCATGGTAGCAATTTATTATGTTCACTGCATATTTATTCTGAATTATTGTTTATTATTATGATTATTATTAATATTAGTATTAATGTTGTTGTTGTTGTTTTTGTCATTATTATTATTATTATTATTATTATTATTATTATTATTATTATTATTATTATTATTATTTATGCTGTTATTATTAATTATTATTTTTATTATTATTATTAGTAGTAGTAGTAGTAGTAGTAGTAGTAGAAGTAGTAGTAGTAACTATGAAATACTGAAGATATCATAGCGATATGACTGAAAAAATTTTAATAATCCAAATCACACACACACACACACACACACACACACACACACACACACATTCAAATAACATCGTGTATAATATGCAATAGTTTTCCCGGTAGGGTATGAAACTGTCTCTATTTCATTCTCATATATGTAATGAATTTTAAGACATTATAAAAAGACAAGAACTGAGTCATCAGAACAAAATGTTGGTGGCAATAGACATGACATAAAGAAAAACAAAATCTTCTTACAGACAAGTACAGAGTTTGCGCCAAATCGTTACACACCCAACTTCCGAGGATTTTTCGTTATGCAAAATAATTGATCTTAAAGTAAATTTAACCTTTGGCTGTGGTGCACATGCATTTTAATTCAGTCAATAAGCAGTAATTAGTGAATACCATTTAAAGTTCTATGAGACGTTTGTCCTTTACAATGACTGCGTATACAGACATCTCAATTGTTCTTCAAAGTAGGTTTGTAACTGGTTTGCAAAATGTTCGTACAATATTTGTCAACTTTTCTATTATGCAAACATTTCGGGACGTAAGTCTAAAATGGCCTAAGCAATTAATTAGAGAACAGTCAATAAAGTGTTACGGCTATTGGATTTAATTTATTTATTTTTTATTGTTAAATCCAAATTTGTCATTTAATTGGGAGATTTTTTCTGGAAAATTCAGGTTGACCTGGGATCTAGTTGTAAACAGGCTGACCTTGGCTTGGTTACCTCTTTATCTGACCTTGCTTCAGATTGATAAACAGGTCTTTAATACTATTGGTTAATTTCAAGGATAACTTTTATTTTGAGTTCTTGGGGTGTAGGACATATCTAGAGTACATGATTTTTAGTGAAGGCAGTCTCTTTCTGTGACCTTCCATGAACCTCTATCAATTTCTATAAAATCACGTGATCACTTGTTTACTTAAGAAAAACAAGTATAAGAAATGTTGTTTGGGATAGAACAAATCAGTAGAATCTCTGGGCTGTAAAGTTAATAGTTGCGTTTGAGTTATAATTATCTTGTTCTGGACTTTGTGTCAATTCGTTGGAAAAGAAGAATTATTCTATTTATTTGGAAAAAGGACATGTGTTTCATAGTTTCATCTGGATGATATTAAATCAAGAACTGCATCACATGACATTGTCAGCCATTTTGGATTACATCGTAAAGATTCGAATCTGGAACTATTAGAACATTTCTTTATCAGGACTCTTACAATTCCATTAGTGGATTATTTTTGTGAATTCTATATTGGATTAATGATGGATTTGATTCTCTAAAACTGTAAGTTTATTTATTTTATGAAAATAATTGTACTAAAAAAATCATTGTTAAAGTTTTACAAGCTTGTTAGTTTTCACTCTTTCTGTGTTGCTACTTATTCGAGCCTAAACACGTAACATAGAATTGGTGGCTATCGTCCGGATTGAGGTTTGAGATAAATTTGAATTTAAATTTGAATTTCCCCAAGTTTTTCAAAATTTTAAATCTTTAGTGAGACTGACACGCTTGTATCAAAATCACATCTAAGATAGAAATATTTCTTTCTAATCCTACCCAGGAGCAATTAGATCTTTTCAAAAAAGACGAGTTGGTTCAACTTGCCAGAAAATACGATCTTTCTGAAGTCAAGGCTTCTTTAACGAAACAAGATATCAAAAAGATTTTGGTCCAGTATTTGGTAGAACAGGATCTTTTGGAACAAAGTGCTTTGATTCCAGTCAGTAAGTCTGCATCAGACTCTGACATTAAACTAAAGGAATTAGAATTAAAATTCAAGATGGAATTAGAGTTGAAGAAGCTGGAATTTCAGGAAAGGGAGAAGGAAAGACAATTGCAATTCGAAAAAGAGGAGAAAGAGAAACAAATTGAATTGCAAAAAGAGCAAATGCGGATTGATAAAGAGAGAGAGGAGAAAGAGAGACAATTACAATCTGAAAAAGAAGAAAAATAGAGACAAGAAAGGGAAAAAGAAAGACAATTACAATCTGAATTAGAGTTTAAGAAACTGGAATTTCATGAAAGGGAGAAAGAAAGACAATTACAATCTGAAAAATAGGAGAGAGAGAGAGAGAGAGAGAGACAAGAAAGGGAGAAGGAAAGACAATTACAATTTGAAAAAGAGGAGAGAGAGAGAGAGACAGGAAAGGTTACAAGAAAAACAAATTGAACGAGAGAGAGAGAGAGAAGGAAGAAAGGGAATATCAGTGTAAATGAAAGAATTAGAGCTGGCAAGTGAGAATCACCATCATACTTCAAATCAAAATTTTGATTTAGCAAGGAATATTAGATTAGTGACCCCTTTCAAAGAAAAAGAAGTAGACAAATATTTTATTCTTTTTGAAAAAGTTGCAGAAAATTTAAAGTGGCCAAGAGAGAATTGGACTCAGTTACTACAATGTGTACTTACTGGTAAGGCTAGCGAGATTTACACTTCACTGTCTGTTCATCAAAGTAGTGACTATGATGTAGTTAAAGAATGCATTTTAAGAGGTTATGAGTTAGTTCCTGAAGCTTATAGGCAAAAATTTAGAAATTACAGAAAAGAAGCTAGACAAATTCATGTCGAATTTGCTAGACAAAAAGAGCAGTTGTTTGATAGATGCTGTTTAGCCAAGAAAGTCGAGCAAGATTATCAATATCTCAAACAAATTATATTAATTGAAGAGTTCAAAAACTGTGTTCATAGTGATGTTAAAACTTATCTTGAGGAGCATCAGATTGAAACTTTGGAAAATGCTGCTCGAGCTGCTGACGAATATTCTTTGACACATAAAGTTCCTTTTGTTAACAAGACTTTTACTCAACAATTTAATGGCAGAAAAGAATTTCCGCCTAATTCAAGCCCTTCTAAAACTCAAACTAACACAACTTTCAAAAATCAGACTTCAGAGAAGTTTGATTCTCGATCCTTGTCTCTTCCGACGTGTAACTTTTGCAAGATAAAAGGACACGTTATTTCTGATTGCTACAAATTGAAAAATAGGCATCAGAATCAAGATGGACCTGTTCCAAATGCACTTATTTCCAAGAGGTCAAGGTCACAGTCATGTATTGAAAGCAATACAATTGTTGGGTCTAATAAATCCCAGTCTGATTTTGATATGGAGAATTATGAACCATTCATATCGAAGGGTTCTATATCACTCTTGGGTGATTCGGCCAATCCCACTCCTATTAAAATTTTAAGGGACACAGGAGCTTCTCAGCGTCTTTTATTGTCAGGTACTTTGCATTTTTCTGAGAAGTCTTCTTCTAATTAAAGTGTTCTTATTCAGGGAGTAGAGTGCGGCGTTGTTAATGTTCCTCTCCACTGTAAATTTGTCATCAGACTTAGTATCAGGACCTGTGACAATCGGAACGGTCTCGGTTTTACCTGTTGAGGGAATAGATTTATTGCTAGGCAACGACTTAGCTGGGGACAAGGTTATGGTTAATCCACTTGTAACTGACAAGCCTAATTTGGATCAGAAAGTTGATCCAACTGAAAAAGAAATCCCTGATATATGTCAAGCTTGTACAGTTACCAGAGCTATGGCAAAGAAAGCTCTTGAGAATGAATTTGAAACGGACAGTATTCCCTTGGCTGACATATGTATAGGTCAGGCTTTTGATGAGGTCACATTTACTTCTTGTTTAGATCAATCAGAAAGTATTCATCATAGTGATCCTCTTTTAACAATTCATTCTCTTTGTTCTAATCAGGGTGATGATTTTGAGAATGATGTTACAGAAGGCAGAATTCCTTCAACTGACCCTTGTATAGGTCAGGTTTTTGATGAGGTCACTTTTACTCTTGGTTTAGATCAATCAGAAGGTATTGATCATAGTGATCCTCTTTTAACAACTCATTTTCTTAATCAAGGTGATAAACGACAGTCAGTTGTCGTCGAACAGGAAAAAGATCCTGAGATCTCCTGTTTGTTTCAAAGGGTCATAAATGAGACTGAAGTCACTGAAGTTCCTGTATGTTATTTCATTAAAAATGGAATTCTTATGAGAAAATGGAGACCTTCCGAGGTACCTGTTGGTGATGAGTGGTCAGTGAACTATCAAATAGTAGTTCCAAAACCTTACAGACAGGAAATATTTAATCTGGCCCATGAACCTCATTTGGCTGGTCATTTAGGGATTAATAAAATGTATCACAAGATCTTGACTCACTTCTATTGGCCAAAAATCAAAAGTGATGTTGTCAAATACTGTAGATCTTGTCATGCTTGTCAAATGGTAGGAAAACTCAATCAGAAGATACTTAAGGCTCATCTGCAACCTATTCCTTCATTTGATGAAACATTCAGTAGAATTATGGTAGATTGTGTAGATTCCTTACCCAACACCAAGTCAAGTAATCAATTAAAGTTAAAAATGAAACTATGGTTTGAGAGAACTGTAAGGGAGAGAACTTTTGAGTTTGATAATGGAGTTGTGTTACTCTTGTTCATTCTTCTTACTTTTCTTCAAATTAGATATTACGGCCCTTACAAAGTTAAGAAGAAAATGAATTAGTTAAATTATAGTATTAGTGCTCCTGGGATCTAAATTAATTATAGGAGTACCAGTGTATTGAAAGAAATAGCCATGCTAAATATGTAATTAATTTAGTTGTACCTATCCCACTCGGTGAAGAAATATCATCGGATTCTACTGATATTGGAGCGCCGAATTGTTGGAATTCAGAAATTATAAAAAATATAGACCAGAAACTTTCACAGTTGCAAGTGCAAGAAAGAAATGAACTGAATAAGTTATTATTATATGAGCACTTGTGTCCAGATACTCTTACAAGGACAAACAAAATTTTCATGACGTTGAAATTGAAACTTCCAAACAGCATCCATGCAGGATGTGTCCACTCAAACAGGAATACTTGAAAAAGGAAATTCAATATTTGCTGGAGAATGATTTTATCAAGCCCAGTAAAAGTGATTGGAGTTCACCATACATACTTGTTCCAAAACCAGATACAACTTTCCGTATGTGTACTGATTATAGGAAGGTGAAAAGAGTGACAAAAACAGATTCATTCCCATTAACAAGAATTGACTATTCTATTGATAAAATTGGGAATGCCAAGTATGTCACCAAATTCTGACCTTCTGAAAGGATTTTGGCAGATTCTACTACGGAAAGAGCAAAGGAAAACTCAACATTGTGACTCCAAAATGGACTCTACCAATATAAAGAAAGTCCATTTCAACGTCTCATAAAAATGTTCATCTCTGGTCTAGAGAATTGTGACGTCATCATCTAAAACGACACCTGGAGAGAACATCTAGCAACAATTAGAAAATTCTTTGACAGACTCACTAATGCGTGTCTGACTGTTAATTTATTTAAAAGCGAGTTCTGCCCTGCTAGAATGGCTTTCTTAGGACATTTTGTGGGACATGGACAAGTTAAAAGGTTGAAGCTATTTGAAGATAATATAATTTGCAGGCACTCTTTCCTGTGCATAACAATTCATTATATTGTGCGATTTATAACCTCAGATGTAAATTGGTTTGTGATAAAAAGAAAGTTTTATCATATAAACCTTTCTTTTTATTTTATGGGGGAAGGTGTTACGGCTATTAACAATTAAAGAAAGGCCCTCTCTAATTAAAGAAAGGCCCAACCAATTAAAGAAAGGCCATACCATTTAAAGAAAAACCCAACCAATTAAAGAAAGACCTATCCAATTAGAGAAACACCCAACCAATTACAGAAAGGCACTAACAACAAGAAGGAACAATATAAAATAAAAAAGATACATGAATATAGTGACTAAGTAAAGACGGAATAAAGCCGTGTAGGATATGCAAGTTATATGCTTACCTTTCGCATGCTGCCACAAGAGATTCCCTCAAACTAGTAAAATATCTTGTTCACTATACCTGATGAATCAAAATAGTTTAGAAAGAAAATGAAGTAATTATACAGTTACATTTTAAACTCGTTTTATCATGAATTTGTTTAGTACAGAGAACAGCATTGGTGCTTTTATCTGGAGCATATACAGTTGAGTGGCTTCAAGCGCTAAATACCAATTGAAATCCAATTTTAGAAACACATTGCTTCAGGATGCTAACGGTCTACAATAGTATATATAAAATACAATTTATCATTCTGAGTTATCTATCTTTGCAAGTCAGAAAATATTGAGAAATCAAAACACATAAATCAGACACTCAGTTGAGATATAAAGTATGCAATCTGGGAAGCACATTCAAGTTAGGTTCCACGGCAGCGAAATTACACCGAACTTGATAAATATTAATGAAAGAGAGAATTATATGGTGATTATATAATCCTAAAGATTATCAAGGATTTCATGGCATATTTTACAAAAGGAAATCATTCATATCAGACGATTATTGTCAGCTTTAAAAATATTTTTAAAAACAAGTTTTTCTTTATCGCCATATTTTGAGTTCAACCTGAATGCCATATCCTAATTTTTGTGTTAGACCTAATGCTCTGTGCTTAGCATTAAATGGATCATATTATCTGCTAGAATGACTTTTACTGCCACTGTTATTTTCAATCAATATAACATACTAAATGAGTATATTTAAATTCAAAAGACGGTTAATGCACCCACGTGGTTGGTTTATGACGCTTATGCTAAAATTCAGGTAGTATAAAAGAAAAGAAAACGTAGGATGTTTATCTTTATTCAGTCAAATTAGAAGGCCATTGGCGCTCCACAATAACAACAGCCACATAAATGTTGTAACAGAATTGTTACCGAGAGGAGGGTGGATTAAATGAACAATACAAACACAATTTGTGAAAGAAAATATAAATTTATGTAATAAATTATAAATGAAAAAAATACAGATGTAACAACACAATAATTCATGCACTCAACCCACAATTAAACTCACAACCATTCACAATACATGAACAAATTAAATAACAATACAAAAGGAATCACAAATGTAAAGGGATCTCTTGGATTATACACAGATCCAAGAATCCTTTACGAAAGTTAAATAAATGCAAGTATGATTTACGAAAAAAATAAACACAAACGACAAACTATCTATCGCACGATGGATTGCGATAACTAGCACGATCATATACTTGTATTCAATCAAGTTGCTAGCTTTTATTGATATCTATGTGATCACTTGAAATATTATTGCGATCTGACATAAGCATGCAAATACAACAATGTATTAAATTATATTACAATTTCAATACACCTATGTGTCTCCCCTGTATAACCGCACGATTCAGCAACAGTTGAATCGTCTCCCAGTTTCCCCGAGAACCGAGGGTTGACCAATACTATTATCGGACGTTTCCCTACACGGATCCACCAGTTATACGTTCAGACAGCATACAACATCTACCAGAACCAACGGTTCCTCACTACCCTAGATGTCGACCCGGACGTTTTACAACTCTAAGACAGCTCCGACACTCGGACTTCTAGCTTTCCGGATATTTACATGTTACACAGATGTTGACGAACAGACAGTTCGACACACAGACAGATACTTCAATTCCGTTTGCACAAATTAACGGCACAAGCACATTCAGATATTTATACAGAGATGTTCCAGAACAAACAATAGATGTCCCACAACAAATCAGACGATATCAAAGACGTTTATCAAAAGATGGTATCAGATGTGTTAACAGCTACGGTATCAACGATGTTATTAGCAGCTACGGTATCAACGATGTTATTAGCAGCTACGGTATCATATACATTGTAACAACTACGTTAGCAGCTACGGTATCAGAGACGGTATCAACGATGTTATTAGATGCGCTATCAGTGATGTACTTCTACGGTATCAACGATGGAATCAACGACGGAATCAAACGGTGACAGCTATTGTCAGATGTTATCAGATCTACGGAATCAACGATGTTATTAGATCTCCGGAATCAGCTATAATAAACAAAACCAGACTAATAATAGTTGTCTCAAAAATAATCTAAGCCGTAGATTACGATATTGTATTTAAAGTCTAAAAGTGACTAGTAATTCCAAATATTCCACGTTTAATTGCAATAAAAGCATCATTATACGAAATGATAATCTGAATAAAATTCACAATAAAACGAAATGTAAATTTAACACTCACCCCTTTGGCTGGAGATTTGCAAGACGAGGTTATCTATCCTTCGATTAGATATTTTAGTTCCCGTAAATAATAATGAGAAATCCTTCGCCTTATATACTCTCAATAGGTGAACATAAATCACATCGAGCTTGCCGTGCACCACGTAAAACGAGTATTTCGGATTTCATGTAAATTACAAATTGGCACATACAAATCGTTACACGCCACTTAATCACCCCAGGTAATGCGTGTACGACGAAATCAAGAAAATGGTGAGTTTCGTTTGCAATTCAAGTACAACAAAAATCAGTTCAAATTTTCGCCTAATTCTGTGACAAATGTCAATAGCAATAGCAAAAATATTTGTCAGCTCTTAAATGACGGAATAAGTAGTCCCATTTCATATCTATCGATTGGATATCTGGGCATTTTTGGCAAAGTTATTAAATAACAGTGAATAAATTAATATAGATTTCTGGAAGTTTTGTATTTATATTTAAAAGACTTAGGTGAGTTCATTTACTCCTGAAACGTTGCCCCATATATATTTTAAATGAGTAAGTTGCTAGGGACAGCCCGGTTAATAATGCAGTCAATTTAGTTTTACCTTTCTCACACAGTGATGGAATGAAATTGGACTGTAGTGACTTTGATGCAGCCAATCCTTGGAATTCCGAAATGTTGAATAATCTGGAATAGGAACGTTCACATCTACAGCCACACAGCTATTAAGGAAATATGAGCACTGGTTTCACGATGTTCCAACACGAAGCAAATTACTCTACCTTGACGATGAAATTGTAGATTACATACCCGAGAAAAATCATCCGTACATGAAGAACCCTCTCAAACAAAATTGTTTAATAAAACAAGTTCATTATTTGCTGGAGAATTATTTCATATAACCAAGTGAAAGTGATTAGACTTCACCATACATTCTTTGTACCGAAACCAGATAATACTTTCCGCGCATGCACCGACTATGGAGAAGTGAACAGTGTGACCAAAACAGATTCATTTCCGTTACCAAGAATTGATGTATGCATTTTTTAACTTGGACATGACAAATATGTCCCCAAGCTTCTGCAAATTCCACTGACGGAAAGCGCAAAGGAAATTTTTGGAAATCGCAACTTCAGATGGTGTTTGTCAATACAGAGAAATGCCGTTTTGAATGAAAAGTTTTGAAGGTCACCTTGTACTTAGCAAAGTGTAACTAAACACGATTACAGGTGGTCTAGATAACCGTGAAGCTTATATCAAATGATAGATTTCTTGGAAACTATACGAACATTGTTGATCGACTTAGTGATGCAAATTTGAAAATTAATTTAAGTAAAAGTGAGGTTTTCTGTGCTTGTGTTACATTTGTAGGACATATCGTGGGACTTGGTCAAATGAAACCAATATAACTTAAGGTGAAGGATATCACTGAATTTCCTTTTAAGCAAAAACCAGCTAATTAGTATGGTTAGATATTATCGAAAATTTTGATCCCGCTCTTCCATCATTGCTAAACCCCTGGACCATTTTTGGGGGTATTAAAACCACGTTTAATTGGTCTGATAAATGTCAGGAAGATTTTGGGACATTAAAGGCCATTTTGAAGATTGCACTAGTTCTTTAAGCTACAATCTTCAGTCAATCAATAAAAATGTATGGTAATGCAATAATGCTTGGGATGGAGAAGTATCAATTAAAAACCACAAAAAAGTTGACTAATAATTAAAATAAAATTTGTGTATACATATTTCTTTTTCGTTATGTTGTGAGGTATTATGCATATTTGATTTATTAGTTGCCTATTCTTTATGATTATATATGTACATCTGTATTTTGTACTCTGACCTTGTCCAAAAAACAGGTCATTGGTCTGCGACCAGGGCTATTTTTTAGTAAACAACATTGTATATAACTAATATTTCTTTAAGATTAAATATTTAGATCATTATTGATAGTAAACATATTTACTTAGATTTGAGTTAAAGAAACAGTCTTGAATTTAGCCCTAGAAACTGACAAAATGGAAATTTAAAATAAGTTGCCAAAGTATTTTCAAAAAATGAAAGTTGCGATTGAGAGAGAGAGAGAGAGAGAGAGAGAGAGAGAGAGAGAGAGAGAGAGAGAGAGAGAGAACCCAGTATATATACTACCCTCTCTGTAATGTTCTTGTAAATAAACATATTTTTATTTATTTCATGACAGGATATTCAAACGTAGGTAAATGTGTTGTCAAATACGAATCTAATATTAAAGATTAGATAATTGCATTGGGTGTAAATATAATCGAGTTTATTATATGATTTGCTTCAATTAATCATAATAGATGATTAAATTACCGAGTTCCTATTGAACACATTATCTTTATGCTGTTTGAACTTCCCCTTACTCTTTCCTTTTTCAGGAGTGATATTTCTCGTAGACAAACCAGTAATACAATTTACACTTCTCTTCATCGTATTTAGCCAAGGATTGATACAAAGGTATGTATATTCTTGAAATATAACTGCCTATACCGACAACGCACAACGGAATAGGCGAAAAATGCTGACTTGTTTCCCTGCACAAAGATTCATTGATCTTCATTGAAAGACCGCATTGTTAACTCTGGAGACACCATTATCTTATTCATTACATTATGCAAAAATCCATAGCCTCTACCCGGAATGGCAAACATCATAGGGAGCAAACCGTATTTGTATGTGCCTTCCTTTATTTATATAAGAATTTTTAAGCAGATTACATGCTTTGCTTTTACCTTTTAATCAATTTTCTATAAAGAAAGAAAATATGGAAGTGTTGGATACAAAACATTTTAACAAAGGACTAACCATTCTGAATGCTACTAGGCAGGCTCTATTTATTTGACAAGTATAAAATAAAAATTTATAGTTTTAAAATAAGATATTTGTTCTCTTGTTTCCCCACCGTCAGAGTTTGTCCTCGCTCTGAGCTATTATATTTGATACCTATCTCGTAAATTACACTATTCTCATTCAAGCATTATATTGTAGTCGAAGGATTTTGTAGTAATGATTTACCGAATTTGTATGTATTTGATAAATTACTCATATTTATGTTTGATTACAAAGCATTAAAATATAGATAAAGTTGTTATCCGTGAAAAATATAATATTAAATATTAGTATTCGGTGTAAAAAGAATCGAACTTATTCTACCATACACTTCAATTGATTTTATGAATTAGCGTTATGCTGTATTTTGGACTTCCTTTTACTTTCATCTTTTAATGAATGATATTTCTCTTAGGCAAACCAGTAAAACATTTTACATTACTCTTAATGTGTTTGGCCAAGGAAACATTTATAAAAAAGATATGTACATTCTGTAAGTACAGATGTCTACACGGACAACGCTGATATGCAAACATTCTTTCTTATTTCCTTGTACAGAGTCATTGATATTCGTTTAACAAACCCCATTGGTAGCTTTGGAAAATAATTGCAAGCCCCCATGTGCTCGTTAATTATATTTATAACTGGAATGTGGAAATCAATAATCTATACCCGAGATAACAAATACCATAGGGAGACAACGGTAAATTTTATTACCAGAAAGCGCTATCGTATCATAACATACACTCTTCCTTATTGATTTTGCTTGCAAATGTATATGTTGGGTTAAACATGCCAATGTGCGTGTTTGTGTGTTATCATATTATCTCCATTACAAACTACTTTATGAGATCTAGTATTGTTTGTATGTATGCATTGATTGTCATATCACACCCCTTATCACTGTTTGATTAGTTTTAATGCCACAATACATTTAGCAAAGTCATCCATTCTTGCATTCATGCATTCACTCAAGTACATTTGTCTTTTCTTTTTTCTTTTCATTGAGAAAAATATTTTCTCTAAAGCTCTTAGACAATATTGCTAAAACAGAGTGGCGAATATTTATTTTTTCTTCCATTTTTTCTAGTTCCAGTCACGATCATTCCTTTTTTTTATTCGCTCTTCGCCTAAAGTTTCTAAACTATCATCGTCTTGAAACAGATGTGCTCTTGTTTCTTTTTGTGAGCTAATATAACTATCCTTTAGTATAAAAGAACATGTACATAGCGGAGATTTGTTTAGGCTTGTAACTTTTTATGAGTCGAAATATCTTTCATTTTCTTTCTTACTTTCTTTCTTTACCCCCCCTCTCTCTCTCTCTCTCTCTCTCTCTCTCTCTCTCTCTCTCTCTCTCTCTCTCTCTCTCTCTCTCTCTCTCTTTGCACACACACACACACACACACACTAAACATTATGAATTCAGGGAGTCACTCAGCGCATTGATTGTTCGACAAAGTGACTCAATGCTTATGATTCGTTCTTCTAAATGTCTCTTTATCAGACGATATGATTATCGATAAATATTTACTGGCTATTTTCAATTTAGTATCTGTACTATGCAGGAATAAAAAATAGACATAAAAGTTAAGACAATTAAGCCAACCATATATCAGGTTGCTATTTGTTTTCCTCTAAGACATTTTACTTTACTAGTGTGTGGTTCTATTATGTAGACTTAAGTGTGAGGCCTAACATTTCTCCCCGATTCAGTAAATTAACACGTTTTCATACCTAACTTTTGTCTATGATTCAGTAAATTAACACGTTTACATACCTAACATTTGTCCACGATTCAGTAAATTAATACGTTTGCATATCTAACCTTCGTCCATAATTAAGTAAATCAACACCTTTAACTACCTAAAGTTTGTCCATGATTAAGTAAAATAACACTTTACATATCTAACTTTTGTCCATTCAGTAAAATAACACTTTCACATATCTAACTTTTGTCCATGATTAAGTAAATCAACACGTTTACATATCTAACTTTTGTCCATGATTCATTAAAATAACACGTTTACATACCTAAACGTATGATTAAGTAAACTAACACTTTTACATCTCTAACTTTTGTCCATGATTAAGTAAGATAACACGTTTACATATCTAACTTTTGTCCATGATTCATTGAAATAACACTTTTACATATCTAACTGTTGTCCAAGATTCATTAAAATAACACGTTTACATACCTAACTTTTGTTCATGATTAAGTAAAATAACACTTTTACATCTCTAACTTTTGTCCATGATTAAGTAAGATAACACGTTTACATATCTAATTTTTGTCCATGATTAAGTAAGATAACACTTTTACATATCTAACTTTTGTCCATGATTAAGTAAGATAACACGATTACATATCTAACTTTTGTCCATGATTCAGTAGAATAACACGTTTACATATCTAACTTTTGTCCATGATTAAGTAAAATAACACTTTTACATCTCTAACTTTTGTTCATGATTCATTAAAATAACACGATTACATTCCTAACTTTTGTTTATGTGTGCAGGTATTAAATAGAATGTTGACATTTCTTTTGAGTTCAGAACATTATAGGCCCAGACAGTTTCCAATATCATTGTAAATTTTTGTCATGTGATGACTCACATCTATATCAAGTAGAAATAAGGACTTGTTTTCAGTTATTTCATTCCTAGCTTAGACCAATCTCTGAAATCCAATCGTTGTCGAACGTTTACAGGTGTTTACAAACATAATTATAGAGGAATAATTTTTTTAAATTATTATTGGAATTACTAAGTGCTTATTGATTTTGAAATTATCACATTATTTTGGAATTATTGTGAATTCTTTCAAGGACATTCTTGATTGCACCATTGTGGTACATTATGGCAAGACCAGTTGAATACATCCGGAAAATTCTATATTTTTGACTTGTAATAGGACATTTATATATGGCGTGTTGATTTTACTTAAATTTTTAGCTTCACATTCTTTTATTATGTAAGATCTAGAACCGTTGCAAAAAGTTGGGGGTTGAGGGTCCTCCGGGATCTGAATTTCTTTAAAAGATTTAAGACGTATTACAATATTTCTTTCATATTTAAACGGACTTTGTTTTGGAATTCTTATTGTCCCTGGTACAAAACTTATTTTCACACATTCCAGTAATCTTTAGTGAAACCATCAAACATTCACAATGTTATCTAATATAGAGAACATTGTTTTGAATCGTTGAATGGTTAGAGTATTTAACAAAGGACCAGTTGCTTGAGCTTGCCAGACATTACGACATATCTGAGGCGAAACATCTTTAACAAAGTAAGATACAAGAATGTTTTGATTCAGTATTTGGCTGGAAAGGAATTTTTTTTATATTGGAGCTTTGGGTTTGAATGGTACTTCTCTCTCTGTGGTTTTATGGAAAATTAAAGGAATTAAAGGAATTATGGCTAAAACACCAGATCGAATTAAAATTAAGAAAGGTTGAGCCTTAGAATGATATGGTGGAAATGCAAATTCAGAGAGGAAAACTACTTGCACAGAGAGAATAAAACGAAAAGAGAAAGAAATGAAAATTCAGATTGTGAGACATATTGAGCAGGAGAGCAGAGGGAAATACGATAGCAAATGCAGAGAGAGAGAGAGAGAGAGAGACAGAGAGACAGACAGACAGACAGACAGAGACAGAGAGAGACAGAAAGAGAGACGGACAGACAGACAGAGACAGAGACAGAGAGAAAGAAGGAAAGAGAATGCAATGTAAATTAAAAGAACTAGAACTGGCAAGCGGTTGCTGCACTCTCACCTACCCACCTTTAGACTCAACTTCAGGTTTTTTTTAAAAAACTAGAAATATTAGAAATTAGAAATATTTAAATATTTTCCTCACTTTGAGAAAATTGCTGAAAACCTATTTTGCCAAGTGAGCACTGGACTTGAGTATTTCAATGTGTGATTATTGGCAACGTTAGTGAATGTTACACTTCATTGTCTGTACAACCGAAAGTTGATTATCTTGAAGGGTTTTGAGTTGGCATCTGAGTCATATCGACAATGGTACAGGAGTTGCAGAAAGAAACCTGACAAATTCATACTTAATTTGCAAGGAAAAAAAGAAGAGCTATTTCATAGGAATTCATTTCAGACGTATTAAAATTAAAACCATTGTACCAGCTTTCATAAGAGTTTTTTTAAAACACTGTGTGGCTTTCCTTAATCGGTCCAGTCTAATTAAGGGTCCAATTTTATTGTTGGAATTTTGCAACAATCAGTATATGAACTATTCATCAAACAGTTTCAAATATTTTTCCTATCACACTGAAAGTCATGGGGCTTTGGAAAGATTTCATCAAACGTTGTGAAGAATATGAATCGGGCATAATGCCTTGATACCGGAAAAGAGTCGGATGAAGGTGTCCATTTACTTTTATTTTCGGTTAGGGGATCAGTTTATAAAGCATTATGTTGTAATTCTTTTGAAGAAAGTTATGGATTTAATGTCCGTTGACCATTGAAGTTATTAATTAAGAAACCTTTTTTCAACTGAAGATTCATAATTTAAGATTCTTGACTATGCCACTGGTTTCAACTATACATTGCCAAAGTCTTGTGAAGTAGAAAGAACTAAACTTCGCGCTGCTTAGTCAAAAGCAGAATTAAAGTTATGGCAGAGCTACAAAAAAATCTCTTCAAAATTTACTTGAGAATGATTTCATAGAACCAAGTAAACGTAACATAAGTTCAGTAAGTAATCTTACACATAAATCAAATAATACATTAAGTACGCTTACTGACCATATCAACGTGATCCGTGTCAATAAATTCATATCAAATGCTAATGACCGATGACTGCATTGACCAAATTCGAAATGCAAAATATGTCGCTGAGTTTCAGCTGTTGAAAGATTCTGGCAAATTCCACTCACTGGAAAAGCAAAAGAAACTTCGGCATTTGATAATACAGATGAACTTTATCAGTGTTAATTAATGTCTTTTGGTATGAACAATTCTCTATCAACATTTAAGCACTTAACGATTATGATAACGCGTACATCGATGATGTCATCTTCTAAAACGTCATCCGCAAACCACTTGGAAATTCTTTGATCGACTCAGTGATATATATTTGACAAAAAATTTAGTTTAAAGTTAGTTCTACTGTTGTTGTGTTACATTTGCGGAAATATATTGTGTGGCACAGTGAAGCTAAACCTGTAGAAGCTAAGGTCAAGGCTGTCTTTGAATTCCCAGTGTCTGTCTGTAAAAGCAATTGATGTGATTTTTGGGTATGGCTGGAACTTTTGTTCCTATTTCTCCGTAACTGTTGAGTCTCTGACAAGTGTGTTTAGTAAGAAATCCAACTGGCCTGAAAAAAACGACAAACGAATGGACAGACCATTTTCTTAAACTTAAAATATCAGTCAATTGATGCCGTCACCCAAGCTTAATGTTTCGTTATCATACGTCGCACATTCGCCCAAATATGTTTCATCCCATAAGTTGCACAGTCGCCGAAACGGAATATTTCATCCGCGTACGTCTCACACTCGCCCATACATAATCTTGAATTCCCACAAACTCCATTGTGAGCTACTCTACTAGTTTTTCACACTACATGTGGAAAGGTATCATTATCACCTGAGGTCTTGTTATATTTAGAGAAATATAATCGGCACTATGCAAGAGAGGAAGGAAAGAATTATCGACGGTAGATAAATAGATAAACAGACACACAAAGAAATAAATAAAACATAGGAGTGTATTTCAAATATATCTTCTTCTAAGGCTACATTTCTTATGCTGATAGGAAATAATCAAAGTACAAACGTGAGTTAAAACAGAAATATGTCTTTTAAAAGAAAGTTTATAATGAAATATATAATGCGGTAAACAAACAACTGAAAACAATTTGAACCTAAAAGCCTGTTTAGTAAGAAAGTAAGGAGGAATATGAAATATTTCTCAAGACATATCATCCAAGGAATAAGTTGAACCTGCAGACACCCATACTACAATATACAGTAATATTTATTTTTTGTTGTTGTTTGGCTGATTAAAGGTGAATTTACTATAAGATAACGTGGTGGTTGAAAAACCATTAACATGTAGAAAATGACTCGTACTGAAGAAAATGACTCGTACTGTAGAAAATGACTGGTACTGTAGCTAAAACTAATCATGCCAAAGAACGGAAAAGTGAAGATGAAATCCGAAACTTACTAGTCACGTATTACAAGAAATCTTTCGTGTTTTGTTGACATGTGATGGTATCTTTTTTATGAATATTATGCTTTAGAAAATCCTTGTTTCCTTTTATCCACATTGTATTATCATTCTATGTCAGTTTTCGTCTCCATTTGTACTTTATACATCTTAATTGAAATGACTTTAGTTTTTGGCTTGGTTCTTAGGTTATCATTTGCATTGGTAAGATGTGTGCGAAAATGTGTGTTATCCGTTCATCTCTATTCTCACATTTCATGATTTAGTGCTATAGAAGCCAAAGATGGCGTGAGGACTCGCTATTTTGAACCACTGCATTAAATAAAGGCATACATTTCAGCAAAATAGTAACGCTATTTGTCTACACTGGCTATCGATCAAGCATTGGAATTAAGCTGCGGCCTATCTGTAAGTGACTGTGAATGTTTCAAAACTGCGGGCGATAATGTGATCTAACTTTAATAAATACATTCTACTTTACAAATGCCAAAATTACATGTACACGTTTCGAACATTTTAAACTAAGAAATGTGGGGGGGGGGGTTCAAGAAAAGAAATAAATAGGTGAAAAGTGTTAGTGGTACCACTCTTTATATATATATATTAAATCAAATATTCGTAACAATATATATATATATATATATATATATATATATATATATATATATATATATATATATATATATATATATATATATATATATACATACATACTCGTTATAATATTATAACGATGTTTAGAATTATCTTTTGAGCAAGAGATTTTATGAACCATCTGGTCTTGAAATTTGTAATTTTCACTTTAGAAATTAAGAAGATAGAGAACAATTTTATTAAAGTCCCCATGGGTGGCTTGTTCGAAATCTTGCTAACGCTTTTGTGAATAAAGTTTGAAACAATTGGAGCTCTAAGAAAAACTCTCGTGCAACCAAAAAGCTCTAACACGTTTGGTACAAATATTCCAAGCTGAGTTCTTTACTCAGCTTTTTAGTTCGTCAAGTCCCTAATATCAGTGTATCAGACGTTTACTTCATTTATCAAACTGAAGATAACATATACAATGATCTTAGAAAGACAAAAAAAAAAAATCATTTGATAAAAATTGAAAAACAGTGTAATAATCATTTACCGGATTTTTCAATTCCTTTTATTATGAACCGCCCAGGACTTGTTTCTTAGCATAGACATTAAAGGCCATAAACGGCTGAGCAAATCAAGTACATTTGTGATTCAAATATTTATTGATAGTTGAGAACAAAAGATCAATACATGTCAATTTCTAATCAAGGTGACAGATATTTGCCTTAAGTATTTTATAATACTTAAATACAACTATAGTAAAATAATAAAAAAATCGAATTGATGCATTAGTCTCTTTGTAAAAACAGCAATTAAACAAAAAAAACTTGATCATGTTAAAATGTACGAGGTTTTAAATTATATATTTTGTGAACTTAATCTCATTAGGGAATATTTATTATAAATGTATGTAAAAAAATTGTTTTTCTATGCCACAGAGAAGCCTATCGTTTCAATGGTTTCTTTAACTAACGTGGAAGAGGGCTTTGTTAAATAAACATGTTCGGATTTACTAATCTGCAGCTGTGTTGATATATGCTGTAATTTTATATATCCGTCTTTCATTGATTTTGAACAAAATCATAAATTATTTATGTAATTACAATGAGAATGTCCGTTTGTCCTTTGCATAATTTATGATTTGAGCAAGAAACCGAATCCTCTTCTGCTGATGGGTAGGTCCTCGGGGACAATTTTATCCGCCTTCCCTTATTGGTCGATAAGATTCGTAAAACGTACAAAGCCATGAATAAATGAATGAATGAGTGAATGAATAAACACGTGTGACGTTTGGAATGGATTCAGCCCATTTAAAAACACCGATGTCAAACATTCACCATCAAGATTTGAGTATTTTTATATGGACATTAGATATATTGATTTTTTAAGGCTTTGTGGTCAGGCCACTGTTTATAAAACACATGACAAGACAATTAACAGAATTAAGATTAAATTTATGCACGCATGGTCAAGAGAATTAAGCACTCCAAGGACTCACAGACAGACAAATGGATCAATATATAAAAAGATAAACTTTTGTGTGTTTCAAAAGCATTTCAAGTGAATTTGCTTTATTTTTGTGATATGTGGATATTTGTGCATGCAAATTGTTTTAAATTAAACAGAACATTTTCACTGAAAGACACTCTTCAACTGAGTTTATATTTTCTCTAAAGTTTAAAACAAGACACTAAAAGACTGCAGCAGATATCTTTCTATTAGAGTGAAGAAGAAGAAGAAGAAGAAGAAGAAGAAGAAGAAGAAGAAGAAGAAGAAGAAGAAAATTAAACAACAGGTATTTAATCCACCCTAGATCCCTGAATTTCAGATTTCGCCTCTCACTAAAGAAACGAGTATGGCATTTTTTCTTCCCATGAAAATTATTTGGAGACGATAGAAGATGTATTTCCCATTTTGTTCTTTATAAATTTTGACATCATAACAATTCTCGGTTTATTCTTTTAAAAGTATTTTTTTTTCTATAGGCAGGTTTTTAAAAAAATACATCTATACTTCAAGAGCGACATCAATTACATAAATTAATTATGTCAGCTTGACCGTTCGCCTCATTTACCGGCAGAAGAACCTAGCCTATTATTATTTTGAATGCTTACTTATTCGAAAGGGTACGTCTTAGATTAGGGTATCAATACTCCCTATTATAACAAGGCAAGATTATTTCGTATGTGATGGTATTTTATCACTATTATAGCAAGGCAAGATTATTTCGTATGTGATGGTATTTTATCCTTATTATAGCAAGGCAAGATTATTTCGTATGTGATGGTATTTTATCCCTATTATAGCAAGACAGGATTATTTCGTATGTGATGGTATTTTATCCCTATTATAGCAAGGCAAGATTATTTCGTATGTGATGGTATTTTATCCCTATTATAGCAAGGCAAGATTATTTCGTATGTGATGGTATTTTATCCCTATCATAGCAAGGCAAGATTATTTCGTAGGTGATGGCATTTTATCCCTATTATAGCAAGGCAAGATTATTTCGTATGTGATGGTATTTTATCACTATTATAGCAAGGCAAGATTATTTCGTATGTGATGGTATTTCATCCCTATTATAGCAAGGCAAGATTATTTCGTATGTGATGGTATTTTATCCCTATTATAGCAAGACAGGATTATTTCGTATGTGATGGTATTTTATCCCTATTATAGCAAGGCAAGATTATTTCGTATGTGATGGTATTTTATCCCTATTATAGCAAGGCAAGATTATTTCGTATGTGATGGTATTTTATCCCTATTATAGCAAGGCGAGATTATGTCGTATGAGATGGTATTTTATCCCTATTATAGCAAGGCAAGATTATTTCGTATGTGATGGTATTTTATCCCTATTATAGCAAGACAGGATTATTTCGTATGTGATGATATTTTATCCCTATTATAGCAAGGCAAGATTATTTCGTATGTGATGGTATTTCATCCCTATTATAGCAAGGCAAGATTATTTCGTATGTGATTGTATTTTATCACTATTATAACAAGGCAAGATTATTTCGTATGTGATGGTATTTTATCCCTATTATAGCAAGGCAAGATTATTTCGTATGTGATGGCATTTTATCCCTATTATAGCAAGACAGGATTATTTCGTATGTGATGGTATTTTATCCCTATTATAGCAAGGCAAGATTATTTCGTATGTGATGGTATTTTATCCCTATTATAGCAAGACAGGATTATTTCGTATGTGATGGTATTTTATCCCTATTATAGCAAAGCAAGATTATTTCGTATGTGATGGTATTTTATCCCTATTATAGCAAGGCAAGATTATTTCGTATGTGATGGTATTTTATCCCTATTATAGCAAAGCAAAATTATTTCGTATGTGATGGTATTTTATCCCTATTATAGCAAGGCAAGATTATTTCGTATGTGATGGTATTTTATCCCTATTATAGCAAGGCAAGATTATTTCGTATGTGATGGTATTTTATCACTATTATAGCAAGGCAAGATTATTTCGTATGTGATGGTATTTTATCCCTATTATAGCAAGGCAAGATTATTTCGTATGTGATGGTATTTTATCCCTATTATAGCAAGGCAAGATTATTTCGTATGTGATGGCATTTTATCCCTATTATAGCAAGACAGGATTATTTCGTATGTGATGGTATTTTATCCCTATTATAGCAAGGCAAGATTATTTCGTATGTGATGGTATTTTATCCCTATTATAGCAAGACAGGATTATTTCGTATGTGATGGTATTTTATCCCTATTATAGCAAAGCAAGATTATTTCGTATGTGATGGTATTTTATCCCTATTATAGCAAGGCAAGATTATTTCGTATGTGATGGTATTTTATCCTTATTATAGCAAGGCTAAATTATTTCGTATGTGATGGTATTTTATCCCTATTATAGCAAGGCAAGATTATTTCGTATGTGATGGTATTTTATCCCTATTATAGCAAGGCAAGATTATTTCGTATGTGATGATATTTTATCCCTATTATAGCAAGGCAAGATTATTTCGTATGTGATGGTATTTTATCCCTATTATAGTAAGACAAGATTATTTCGTATGTGATGGTATTTTATCCCTATTATAGCAAGGCAAGATTATTTCGTATGTGTTGGTATTTTATCCCTATTATAGCAAGGCAAGATTATTTCGTAAGTTATGGTATTTTATCCCTATTATAGCAAGGCAAGATTATTTCGTATGTGATGGTATTTTATCCCTATTATAGCAAGGCAAGATTATTTCGTATGTGATGGTATTTTATCCCTATTATAGCAAGGCAAGATTATTTCGTATGTGATGGTATTTTATCCCTATTATAGAAAGGCGAGATTATTTCGTATGTGATGGTATTTTATCCCTATTATAGCAAGGCAAGATTATTTCGTATGTGATGGTATTTGTTATGGTATTTTATCCCTATTAAAGCAAGGCAAGATTATTTCGTAAGTTATCGTATTTTATCCCTATTATAGCAAGGCAAGATTATTTCGTATGTGATGGTATTTTATCCCTATTATAGAAAGGCAAGATTATTTCGTATGTGATGGTATTTTATCCCTATTGTAGCAAGGCAAGATTATTCCGTATGTGATGGTATTTTATCCCTATTATAGCAAGGCAAGATTATTTCGTAAGTTATGGTATTTTATCCCTATTATAGCAAGGCAAGATTATTTCGTATGTGATGGTATTTTATCCCTATTGTAGCAAGGCAAGATTATTTCGTATTTGATGGTATTTTATCCCTATTATATCAAGGCAAGATTATTTCGTATGTGATGGTATTTTATCCCTATTATATCAAGGCAAGATTATTTCGTATGTGATGGTATTTTATCCCTATTATAGAAAGGCAAGATTATTTCGTATGTGATGGTATTTTGTCCCTATTATAGCAAGGCAAGATTATTTCGTAAGTTATGGTATTTTATCCCTATTATAGCAAGGCAAGATTATTTCGTAAGTTATGGTATTTTATCCCTATTATAGCAAAGCAAGATTATTTCGTATGTGATGGTATTTTATCCCTATTATAGCAAGGCGAGATTATTTCGTATGTGATGGTATTTTATCCCTATTAAAGCAAGGCAAGATTATTTCGTAAGTTATGGTATTTTATCCCTATTAATTGCGGTAGTTAGTAGAACTTATCACCAGATTACTCCCAGTGTAATTGTTTCAAGATGTTCAGATTAATCAATGATTCCTACAAAAATGTTATAACTGAACTCACCGCCAAAAAACCATTAGTCTTTTATGGTACATGTCTAGTTTGATTCCAAATAGTCTAAAGAAATCTCATCTGTTTCGTAATCAGATAAAGACAGAACTATTTACTAAAGTCTGATAATTTTACGTACTCTCATATATTTTTAATTCTACCTACAATGCGGATCAGCAGTGGCTAAATTTTTTTCTTTCTTTTCGGAAGTAGTAGGTAATACATGAAACATCTAGCTAGAGGGAAATCGTCATATTTTAATTCTTTCATTGTTGTTGTTGTTGTTGTTGTCGCCACTGCTGCTTTTGTTGTCATAAAGGATGTTGTCAATCGAAAATCAATCTCAGGGTCGGTTGCACTCAACCCAAGATGTAGTGACGTTTTTTCTACATACTTTGTATACTAAAAGTGACATGAATAATTATAAATTAGATTAAATTCGAGAAAATCGAAAGCAAGCCGTTACATTTATATAACAAGGGAACTATGTATGTATCGTATGCACCATAGACAGTCACATATGAAAATCCCATTCACCGTGTTATTGATTACCTAACACATGGGAGATCAAAATCAAGATTTTTGCTGTTGATGAGGCGAAACTAATGCCATGAATTTCTTCAATTAACAAAGGGTATCATGAATGATTTACATGTATCAAGTTTTATTATCTGACTTTATTTATTGCCACTGTGCAAACAACCCTTGATCTGCCATGTATAAACCCAGCTTTATATGTAGTTTGTGTCAGCGTTCAAGCATTCCATTTTAAACAAATGTAAGGCTATATCGGAAAAAAATATAGTATCAAATGAAATCAGGTCAATGGATACACTTTCCTGGGTTATTGGGCAAGAAATGCATTGAACAAATCATGCACTTGATATTATATCATTGATACATTTTGTTGTATATTTTTTTTATAAAACATTTAGAGAGCTGACGAAATTTAGCATCGGCCCGATGAGGTTCTATGGAATATCTGTCAGAAAGTCTTTATTCTTATGGTGATGAAATGAAAGTGTTGTCCAAAAGACTTTTTAGTGTTTTATATAAATAGGCCAAATTCGAAATATTGACATGACTCGCCTTTACAGATCAATCCTAATTTTCACTTATATCCTCATAGTTATAGACTCGGCTCAGCCAACATAATGCCAATAGCTTTCAATGGTCACGTGGTTCTTTACCGGCTTTACTCAACTTTTCCCTCCACCAAATATACTGGCCGCAATTTATCTACTTATGTGCTGAAACATAGCGTTGCCTCCCCCTACACACACATGCACACTAACTAAATTACTAGTAAAAGAAAAGACCTTCATAATAATCTATTCTCCCGGAATGCACAATTTTAAAATACCAAGTAAAGAATTTCATTTATAAAAGTTATAAGAATCCAAAATAGACATCGATCTAAAAAAAAACTTGACAATCTCGCATATCTCAAATTCAGCAAATTATGAGAAAACTGACACAGAATAATATCTGCCGTCATAAAACTGTCATAAGCATTTTTTTCCCAATATTGTTTTTCAACGCACTCCAAAACCAATTATTTTAACCTACTCCATTAACACAGTTTCACTAATGTTATTGACTTTAATATTTGTGGATGAGACGATAACACGTTTACAGTATTCAAAATATGTTGATAACTCCTTCACACTTATTGGTTGGACACTGTGGCAGTGAAGTGTTTGAGAAGAAAGTCCCAATGCCTTGCTAACGGGGAGGTTATTTTGAAATGATTTATTGGCGTTTTGAAATGATTTATTGCCATTTTGAATTTGCTTTCCTGATAATTTATATTGATCAGTACAAATAAGTATTGTAACTCATGTGAGATAGCTGTTGTTCGTTTTTTATGTCTCAAATGCATGCAGTAGTTTTACTGAAAAGTGTATTTATTTTCCAATTTCAATTTAATTTAAGGCTATTTGTAAAAATAAAAAATATTAAAAAAAACTATCTTAAAAATAATCTCTTGGCTAATTTCATTTTTCTGATACCTATTATTTAGAATTCAGTGGAGATCACAATACCAAGCTTTTAAACAGTGTAACAGTGGCTTCAAATGTCATCTATATATGTAATGTATCAGCAAGCAAGGCAAATCGCTTCTTTGCGCATCGAAAATGACGGTAGATATGGCACCATGAATACAAGAACAATACCAGAATTAGTTGAAGAAACCAGATAAACCATATTCAAAACTTCTTTTTTCCGAGTAGGCTGACAGAACGAATTTGATATGATGCATAAATAATTACTGGCCATCTGGAAGAGATGTATTGATGCGCTATATCAAAATAGTTTCATTTACCCATGAGTCGTCACAAAAGAAGAATGTGGATTTGGATTTATTGCATGCTCTGTGTTATACGCCTTCCAAATATTTGTAGAAATGGACTTCAGAACAAATGGTGTCCTGATCTATCTATCTATCTATCTATCTATCTATCTGTCTGTCTGTCTGTCTGTCTGTCTGTCTATCTATCTATCTATCTATCTATCTATCTATCTATCTATCTATCTATCTATCTATCTATCTATCTATCTATCTATCTATCTATCTATCACCTTTCTATCTATCTATCTGTCTCTCTATCATATATATATATATATATATATATATATATATATATATATATATATATATATATATGTGTGTGTGTGTGTGTGTGTGTGTGTGTGTGTGTGTGTGTGTGTCCCAATTCAACAACAGTTGGTAGCTTGTATAGGTACCAGAGGTTGTTGAATGCACTTGTCTTAAAGATAAAACAAAAACATGACCAATGCTTTAATAGAAAATTCAAACCTCAGTTAAGCAAAGATTGGTGAGTGTCAAAATTTATCAAGCAACAAATCTTTGTTAATAATGGAGGCAGAAAAGATAAATGCCACAGTTTTCATGAACTGACTCTGCATCGGCTCATCCTACCAGAGGCGTAGCGGGGGGGGGGGAGGGGCAGGGGGGTACATATGTTTTCTGGCGCCAAGGTATAGGGGCGCCAAAATGAGGCTTACGACGTTACATTATATTATAATGTAACGTTGTAAGCCTCATTTTGGCGCCCCTGTACCTTGGCGCCCGGGGGTAGGGGCGCCAATTTTATAGTTCGTCCCCGGTCGCAAAATATCATAGCTACGCCTCTGCATCCTACCCGAATGACTTTGTTGTATTTAACAACGACTTCAGGAACGTAGACCTCCGACAGGATCTGTTCTCACTGTCGAACGTTCGTGACTGCATTATTGCGACTCCACGTAACCTCGCCGTCTTCCAGGTCCATATCAGCAGGCCGTTCGATAGCCCGCAAGCCGAAGAGGCTGTCGGGGTGGTGGTGGGGTTGTGGACTTTACAACGGGTCAAAATATTTGCACAAGGCGTTAAATTGGGCGCCAAGACGAGGATACAAGCAAATTTGAAGACGATAAATACGCTTTTGGGTCAATGGCCACAATAATATTTTGACGAACATTTTTTCTTTACAGAATCACAGGCTTGACCGCTACTGTGAGGGGTGATGCAGTGATAAAAATGAACGTCGACGCCGTTATCGCAACCTTTGAGAGTGCATAAACCACCGAGACAATAACTGATGCTAACGCGGTTAGGAAAGATTATGTAGACGATGCATTCTACGCTACAATCTAACAACGCCCTCTCTGCGACAGTTATATGCGGGCAGCGCGTATTACATTGTAACCATATACACCAGGATTGCTTGTGTGGTGGTGCTTGGAACCTTGGAGGCTGCCCCTCTCAATAAACTGCTGAAAGGCGTATCCTTCGTGCGCAGGCTAGTCTCGTTGGCTCCAAAACTACAATCAAATTTGAGACTTGGCAGAGGGAATGCTCAACTCCTTAGGATAATTGTTCTCGCGAGCCCTCCGTAATTCCTCTGTTTGAGGATTAGTTTACTGTAAGGTGAATCGATGAACAATTATATAAAAATCAAGAACGACATAAGCCCGGTAGAATGATCCGCTAGACTTCCCTGTCTGAAGATGAGTTCACGATCATATCAACATTCAAGAACGATCTACGGGCAGCTGCTGGAACGGCCCATGTCGCGGTAACCATCAGTGGTGCCCAGATGGGCGTTCTTTTCCCACCGGTTATTGTAAGAACTGAACCTATCTATGAGACTTAGTAAACAGGGCTAATGACTTTTCTGAGTTGGTTTGTTTCGTACGGGTCCTCCGGTCGATCTACATGTTGCATACAATCTTCTTCCGCTGGAAATGTTCGAGCAGGGAATCTGTGGAAGGACGGATGGAATATTCATATTATACAATTTTCAGGGCCTTAGATCCAATCATATCGAGCAAGATCACCGATTCCTATTCGAGTTAATTAAATGTTAAAGGTTTAAATACATTCTCGAAAATATTCAGTCCGCAACCTGTGCTTCAGAAGAGGCACAGTTCGCAAATCCTACCTAGATAGAGGAACCAATGGCTACGTAGACATTAAAGACCGCGAACTGGCTCTTTCTTTCCTAGCCAAAGCTAGCGATATAATGTGGTAGCCCTTAAACAGCAACGAGAACAGGATTCTTGCTTTGAGAAGCGCTGCTACTAACGCATACGTTGAAATGTTTGTCGCCTCTCAGTCTCGCTGGGCGATATAAATGCTCCAAAAAATGAACGCAAAAAATAAAGTGCTAGATGTTAGGAAGCCTATAGACCCTTATGACGCGGCTACCAAAGGACCCTTTAAAACTTCGCTATCTCTTTAGGGCTATCTCGTTAGGGCTATCTCTTTAGGGCGGCGACAGTGCACAGTGAGTAATAAGACCTTGGTGATGATCCGGAAGTGAAATCTATTTTATGTTTACAGTGCAACTTCTCAAAAAAAAAAGGCCGATGAGTTATTGACAAGAACGTCACCGTGAAGTCATCTTTGAAGGTATTTTAGATTAACATATGAGTTGTATTGATTATCACACAGTGGAAAGGTCAGTACTGAGAAATATATGTAGAGAATATATAGTAAAAATAACGATGGTGTATGTCCTACTGCCGGAAGAAGATCGGCGAGGTCAAGCTCAAGGAGTCACGTGACTGTACACAAAAATATTTCATTCATCGCTAATGAACTCTTCTCCTACCCTGTCATCACGCGCACACTTACGACTGACTGCCCATGGCGGTGTCCCCATCATCTCACATTTCACACCCTACCATGACCGCCAGAGGTCTGTATTTACCCACCACTCAACGACGTCCATGCTTTAGTATAAATGCAGTGGCGTCACTAGGGTTGGTGTCACCCGGTGCGGTAACTCATGGTGTCACTCCCATGGACCTCCTTCTGTAACATACCATACAAAAACTTTAAACGTAACAGCTACGTAATTTAGTGTCATGGTGTCATGTAAGGACTTTTTAAATCCTATCTTTGTTATTACTCTATCTGACGTCTTGAAGACATTGACACTTGGCATTTAACCTCGACTCCAGCATGTAGACTGTCAAACTGTATCACAATACATTCTCCAGTTTTATTTGTAACAAAGAAGTATGTAATAAAAAGTGTACACTCTCAGGATTCGATTAAATGAAATATTGGAAAAGTGGTTTATGTGTGAAGTGAACCTTTGAGACTTGACCAGTGGCTGATTTTGTATTTAATTACGAACAGCTGAAAATGTTCCTAATAATTATTCACGGTTTATGTAGAACAACACTGCATGCTAAAACAAAATGGATTCGATCGTATGTCTTTTGTGGGTTTTTTTTATAAGTATTTCGGTTCATTTTTTTTATTAACTTTGATATTTTTTTATGTTTGATATAACATTTATTTATAATTATTTTTATTTTTTATACTACATCAGACTGACAACGTATAATTCTTTGTTTTGTTTAATATTAAGTAATTGATTGGTCAATAATTTGTTTGCGAATCTTTCTAGTCTGGTAATGCGATTCAAAATCGATTACCTTCCTTGCAAGTTGTATGTATGTATGACAGACTGACTGACTGTATGTATGTATGTATATATATATATATATATATATATATATATATATATATATATATATATATATAAAGTGAATGCAGAATGCTCTAAAATAGTTGACTGATTTTCGCTCAAAAATATAATAAATAAAACTTTTGAAAAAATCCAGAGAGGCAACTATATAATCTAATTAAATTCTACTGGACTTTATGGCATAATAACTCTGTATTAAGATTGCGTCACGTGATGATCTGCTAAGGGAGTTATCCCGCGTTTATATAACATACAAATGTATCATATTAGTATATTTCTCTGTTGGGTAAACATAATTAGTCTGAAATAGTCAGTCTTTAAAAGGATATTAAACAAAGTTAAAGATTACCCCCCTCTCCGCACATGGGCATTCTCAATTGATTTGTAGAACTTCTGAGTTGTGCATCCCGCACATCTAGAAGTAGTAAACCTAAATCACAGCCCAAATGATGAACCCAAAGTGTCAAAGGCACATTCCACTCCAACCTCAACTCCGTCCTAGATCCACTCCTACAAATCGCCAAAATATTCACCGAACACATCCTTAGATAAAATACATTTTTCTTCCTTAGATTGTTTTAAAATGAGACAGATACTATTACAATATTACACTTGGTAAATGTATGAGGCATGTAAACCAGTTGCAAGGTACTAATAATAGGTTTATAAGCATGTTGCAGGCTGCAATAGGCAGGAGGTTTTTAAGCCTGTTGCAGGCTACTAAAGCTAAGAGGTTTGTAAGCCTGTTGCAGCTAAGAGGTTCGTAAGAGGTTTGTTAGCCTATTTAATGCTACTAAAGATAAGAGGTTTGTAAGAATGTTGCAGGCTACTAAACGTGGGAGGTATGTACGTCTGTTGCAGGCTACGCCAGGTGTGAGGTTTATAAGCCTGTTGCAAACTACTAAAGTTACGAGGTTTATAAACCTGTTGCAGGCTACTAAAGGTATTAGGTTTGTAAACCTGTTGCAGGTTACTAGGGGTAGGATGATTGTAAGCCTGCTGCAGGCCACCAAGGTTAGGAGGTCTGTAAGCCTGTTGCAGTCTACTAAGGCTATGAGGTTTGTAAGCCTGTTGTAGGCTACTAAGGCTATGAGGTTTGTAAGTTTGTTGTAGGCTACTAGGGTAGGAGGTTTGTAAGCCCGTTGTTGGCTACTAGGTTAGGAGGTTTGTACGCCTGTTGTATGCTACTGGGATGGGAGGTTTATAAGCCTGTTATAGGCTACTAGGGTAGGAGGTTTGTAAGTCTGTTGCATGCTACTAAGGTTAGGAGGTTTGTAAGCCTGTTGCAGTCTACTAAGGTTATGAGATTTGTAAGCCTGTTGTAGGCTACTAAGAATATGAGGTTTGTAAGTCTGTTGTAGGCTACCAGGGTAACAGATTTGTAAGCCTGTTGTAGGCTACTAAAGGTAGGAGGAGGTTTGTAAGCCTGTTGTAAGCTAATATAGTAGGAGGTTTGTAAGCCTGTTGTAGGCTACTAGGGTAGGATGTTTGTAAGCATTGTTGTAAGCTACTATGGTAGGAGGTTTGTAAGCCTGTTGTAGGCTACTAGGGTAGGAGGTTTGTAAGCCTGTTGTAAGCTACTAGGGTAGGAGGTTTGTAAGCATGTTGTTGGCTACTAGGGTAGGAGGCTTGTAAGCCTGTTGTTGGCTAATAGGGAAGGAGGTTTGTAAACCTGTTGCAGACTACTAATGAGAATACCAAAGGTTCAGAGTATAGATTCCATTCTTTAAAACGATATTAAAGAATCTTCAGATTCTCTGTCCAAACCGTAATCAATAATGTTCAATAGTACGTTTATGTACACAGCAGAAAAAATCTGTAAATAAAAAGACATGTTTCAGCACTTTACGAAGCAAGGTATATACTACATAAGCCAATTCATTACAAATGCATCAATATAAACTATGTTTAATGCATAAATTGGTAGAAACTATATCGAAAGCATTTCATAAATGTAAACTAAATAAAGTATTGTACTATATATTGCTCTCATCACGGATTTAGACTAATCTACTCCTGTGAGACATAAGTATTGGAATATATTGATTAAGTCTGAGGCATTATGAAGGATGATGCCTTGAAAGCATCCCCAAAGAAAATAACCCCGATAAGTGCTGCCTATACACAATCAAAGTATTGGAAGTAAGAACAATTTGTTATATATATATATATATATATATATATATATATATATATATATATATATATATATATACACACACACACAAATGTATGGTAAATATTTGTTCCAACATTAGCGATTTTGTTCCTTATCTTCATTCAACACGTGTCAATATTTGAAAGGACAATATCATAGATGTGTTTCATGTCTCTATGTGATTTTGCGAAACAAGATATTTGCATATAAACCTGTGTAGGGAGCTGCGGTGGCTTAGAACTTAGCGTGCCGGACACACAACAGAAAGGGTTCGGTTTGAATCGTACCATTTCTCCAGTCTGGGTCGGCTAGCGTGATGTGTCCTTAGGCAACGTGCTTTACTCCGGCTGCCTTGGCAATGACCAACGTGCTTGTGTTACTGTGCCATAAAGCACCAATCCTAATTAAACATCTATAAAGCAAGCAAGTTGACAACACAAAAAATATGTCGTAATCACCAAGCAAAATACGCCTTCAGAAACAGCAGTCGTGAATGTATGAAGTTAAAAGATAAAGGTTGTCGAAATATTGATTGTAGAAATAACGAATTATACAATTACATCGCATGTTCAAATCTTTGGGGTTTAGTTCTTTATATGATAAGGTTTACAAGACAAATTAAATCCCGCGCCTCTGTTCATACCATTAAAATGTAATGGATTAAAATGCCTTTTTAACAGTTCTCTCATGTCAAGATGGATAACAATGTTTCAATACGGAAACTTAGAAAGATTGGAGAAACAATTTAACTAGGTCACCTGTTTAGGAATACCTATGATTGAGTGAAGTATGTAACAATCATGCATTAGACAGACAGGATTGATGGGAGGAATCGTTGTATCATGGCAGTCTAGCACGGCACAAGAATCACACATTAGAAATTCTTTTAAATTGAGTAATTACACGTGAACCAGTCTCAGTCTACCGTAACCCATTCATTTATTGGTTCGTTCTGCACAACATCGCGAATGATATCCGCGTATGCTACTCTCTTGAATGTTCACGTCGGAATATTGAAATTTGTTGAAATTATCGAATTCGTTTTGTGCACGAATTATTTCAGATTTGAGCAACTTGATTTTGAATAGAATAGATAGCCGCCGCTATCAATGAAATTCACAGACCCGAAGCACATACATATTTGTGCTTCGAGCCGCCAAGGTTTAGATAGGGTTAAGATGTATAGGATGTATGAACATGTGCCAATACTGTAGTTCTGTCTTATATCGAGCAATAACAAAACCTTGCCAGCAATTGCTGTCAAATTAGTAGCTTACATAGCTGGTTAATTGTAGTGTTTTGAAACATGTTATGATGATGCCAGCCTTGCAGTGTGTTATGTAACACGTGTTAAAATGATGCCAGCCTTGCAGTGTATTGTAACACGTGTAAGATGATAACAGCCTTGCAGTGTATTGTAAGACGCATTGAGATGACCCACGATTTGCAGTGTTTGTTTGTTGCATGATGTACCATCCAGTCACATTATCCTGACACCAAGCCGACCTATCCTAACACTAACCTCTTAATGCTGAGCGCCAAACGAGGCAGCTGTTAGTATTATTGTTGTAAGTCTTTGATTTGACTCGGCCGGGGATCGATTCCAAGACCTCCCACATCCTCGACGGACACTAACCATTAGGCCACCGGATCGGTCTGTCTAGTAGAGCAGCGTCAAGTAAGACGCAGACAGAATATACAGAATACAGAAATCTGATTGGATAAAGTTTAAGTCTAAGTTCAATTTGATAAAACAGAGACCTGGTCATAAATTGCGCGCGCGTGTGTGCGTGCGTGCGTGTGTGTGTGTGTTATTATGGTTGTAGTGTTATGCTCCCAATATTTTAGTTAAATTATAATAGAAGTCCTACCAAGGCTCGATTTTGTGCCAAGTGGAATTAGTGATAGAGAGAGGTAAAGCTCCCAGCCCCCAATCAGCAATGCCGACAGTTAAATTATTGAGTACACAGAAGGTGAAATTCAAATGAATAACAATTTAATACAATTCAGTAGTTTTCCTCTCGACCCTGTAACTGCTTATGGCATCACTTAAGATGTAGTGTGAGATAGCTTTCAACCTGTCCTTGTATTCTGCTGTTATGTGTATTCTATCATATTCTTCCAATCCGTTCTCTTCTCCCTCCCGACTTGCTTCAAATTCTTTCTCCTCTCGAATCTTTGTCCTCCTGCTCCTCGACTCTCTTCTGACTACTTTCTCGATTCGGACTGTTCTGCCAGTCTCACTTCCGTCTTTCTTCTTACAGACTGGGAACTAACTATACCAGAAGTTTGTTCCCTAAAAGCTTCTGACCTTTACGAAGATTAGTCTTTCTTAGAATTTCCTAAGCTTTCCGGCCAAAGTGTGTGTGTGTGTGTGTGTGTGTGTGTGTGTGTGTGTGTGTGTTATTACGATTTTTAACGTAGATTTTAAACAAATTCAGTCATATCGCTACAATGTGTGTAGTGAGGCAGCTTATAGTGATGTCTTGAAATGTGGCATCATGCCACAGACACGTAGCATGATGTCCCACCCAGTCACATTATCCTGACACCAGGCCGACCAGTCCTAACACTAACCTCTTAATGCTGAGCGCCAAGCGAGGCAGCTGTTAGTACCATTTTTGTAAGTCTTTGGTATGACTCGACCGGGGATGGAACCCACGACCTCCCGCTTCCGAGGCGGGCGCTCTAACCACTAGGCCACCCGAGTGGCCAAAGTACGAGTGGCTTTCTCGAAGTATTGCTTTATCCATCCAGCACGATGTTTGGGCACTTACTAAGTTCCTAACTCGAAAATACTAAATTAAAGTTAGATTAAAATGGTGACCACAACTTCACTCAGTTCCGATTGGATGTTGATTTTACCCTGTTCTATTCAACTTAGCAGACAATGCCTCCGGGCCGTCTGTCAACGTGGTGAGATTTACGAGCCCGATTTGTGTGTGTGTATGTGTGTGTGTGTGTGTGTTTGTGTGTAATTTGTCTGTTGTTTGCTTTAAAGGTACATTTGGCAAGTTATTGGCTGTATCAAGCCGAGATGATAGCTGATAGCTGATATATATATATATATATATATATATATATATATATATATATATATATATATATATATATATATATATATATATCTCTTTTCGCTGCCTTTTAAGTCTGTGTCAGCATTTCTTGTCAGCTAGGAAATGGCGCCAGTATTTTAAATGAAGCTTTAATGTATTTAGTGCACAAAATCGTATTGCCGAGACGCAGTGACGTAATTCTCACCCAAAAGTGTTAAGTTCTTTCAGTTTTAATTTCGCTCGGAAACAGATCCACATTCCTTGGATGAGATACTCTCACTTACTTGTGAAATGTTCATATCGGGCCAAGATCTCAAGACAATATGCATTATAACTCTAATTAAATGTTTCCAGATTCACACATCTTTGTTAATTTGGATGAATAACCTTTATTGTTAGAATGTCTGGAAAAGCTAGAACATCCTTTGACAATATCTGGGGAACAGTTCCACGTCTGTCAAAACCTATACAAATTATCGGATAAGTTGGGATGCTGCCAGGGACTTTTATCTTTTCCATGATTTGCCTTGGAATGGAAAATGTCACTGAAAACATCTATTCTGCCTTAATATAAGCAACAGTACGAGCAGCTGACATGGTCCTGCTGTTCGACCAAACTTTCCAGAAAGTATGTTCTGTCTCTTATTAACCATCTTTACGTATTTTTTTCATTAAATATATTTTTTTCTTCTTTTCTGATTATAGTTTACTAAAAGGCCCTTTTCGGTAAACTCCGTCTCAAATGGAAAAATAGAATTCATAATCGAAATCAGAAACAATGGCCTTTATCCTACGTATTACATACATTACATTTATATGTAACAGGAATATATTATATAAGCCAGGGCTCTGCATCGCATCACGAGAGAGAGAGAGAGAGAGAGAGAGAGAGAGAGAGAGAGAGAGAGAGAGAGAGAGAGAGAGAGAGAGAGACAGACAGAGAGAGAGAGAGACAGACAGACAGAGAGAGAGAGAGAGAGGGGGGATGAAGAGAGAGAGAGAGAGAGAGAGAGAGAGAGAGAGAGAGAGAGAGAGAGAGAGAGAGAGAGAGGTCAGCAAGGTTATCACGACTACAGTCACAAGTGAATGTAAAATATTTTTGCAAACTCGAACCTCAGACTTGCAAACAAAATTCTTTCAGATCTACTTATAATACATGAAACTCCATCGAGGTTTGAGTTACACTATTTATTGTTTCCCAATTTCATTACAAGTCTTCATTATTCATGGATATTAGCATCTACATGAATTATTAGTTTTTAACAATTCCAAAATGTACATTATGATCTATGTACGGGCCGGATGAGCATTTCAGTATGTTTCAGCACGTACATGCGCCAATTCTCGTACGAACCCCACGTTATCCCAGTGGCATCGGCCTTGCCCCACTGTCCGTTAACGTTACTTTTCAAGCAACTGGAATACCAGTAACCTCCGTGATGTACCTGTGCGCAGTTCCCCGAAGATGAGTCATGATCGGCGTCGTGCGTTGAGAATGGCTTGCCGTTGTGATCGAAAATAAGAGAATCGCCTGCCCAAAACAAAATACAAAAATGTTAATATGTGTGATGCTGATATAGAGTGAAACCTACTATGTTAGTAATATGTGTGGTACTACTAAAGTAAAATCCAGTACCGGATTAGTACACTAAGTACGTGCTTAAAGCACCATCTCAACCAAGACAAAAGAAAAAATATCAAAATTAATTGTTGATGATAAAATTGAATGAATTATGTATGACAATATGACAATTTCGATCATCATCTACGAGTAATTTGATTTTGAAATGATGGCAGCACTGGTATTTTCTCACATTTGAACCTTTTAATATCGGGGTTTAATCTTTAAGGTTTTACTGTTTAGTTAGGAGGGGGGGGGGGGATAACATTTGCAGTTATTATGGCCTTACAAGGTTAACCCAGCATTATAAAAACTTGATATTGCATTATGTATGGTACTGATGGCAAGTGAAACCTGATATGCAGATTCATTTTACTCAACAGTTAAAGGTGATGCTTGATTTACAATCTCTGACGTCATTTTGCTGCCTTATGACTTTAAAGATCAAGGTTGATTCTGGCTAATTTCTGTACTAAGCAGTTACCTATGGGAAGGATCTCTCTCTCTCTCTCTCTCTCTCTCTCTCTCTCTCTCTCTCTCTCTCTCTCTCTCTCTCTCTCTCTCTCTCTCTCTACACACAGAGTTAGGACGGGTTTGGCTTCTTTTGATGTAGCATCTTCGCGTTCTCTGAATCACGTGACATGAGTAATCGTGGTTTCGCTGATAAGCAAATAATGTTGCAAGATAATTAAGCCGATAAATTGCATATTTATATGTAAGATATGATGCGGCTGTTTTAATTGACTCAAAGACAAATCGATGCTAACTCTGGCACCGTTGTCAATATCTGACTGAAGTTTCCTTGACCACCATTATAATATTCGATGCTTAGTCTGTCGCCATTATTGTAACTTATTTGTAGAATAAAAATATTTGTATAAGGCTAGACAAAATTCGTGGATTTCAAAAGGAATCCATGACAGTGGCGTACCTGCGGTGCCATTGTACCCACTGACGTCTAACTTGTAACTTTCGCTGGCTGACCCCACCTGGAAGTGGCTGTAGTGTGCCGTCTTAACGTGCTTCTGGAAATCTTCCAGTATCACGAGTAGTTCGTAGTCACCGCTATTCGTGATTTCGTGAATGTACCGGTTTCCTGCAAAAGTATGACAGTACAAAAATGTCAGTATTACCCAGGTTTAATATCGGCATTTCAGGACTTATACACAGTTGGAAAAATCAACGTTGCAGGACTTACTATTACGTATACAATTGTCAAATCAACATGTAATGATTTGTATAACTTACAGAGTAGGTAGAATAATGTCCAATCAATTAATCTTATTTTAAAATAAGTACTTATGCATAAACCTTATATAAGAAAATCTTTCACTAAATCATCAATGTGTCATCAAAAAGTAACAAAAGCAAGCAGTTATAATAAATTCAGACATTTAATAGAGTCGTAGTCGGATGTACCATTAAACACATTATTAGACAGTGTGATCATTGCATACCTACCTTCTTACCAACCTTTCTTTCATGCATGCATACATATGCAGAAGTACATACATGCATAGATACATAGCTAGACAGAGGTACTTGCATACAGACAGGCATACGTACGTACGTACATACATACATACATACATACATACATACATACATACATACATACATACATACATACATACATACATACATACATACATACATACATACATACATACATACATACATACTCTTTCAATAATGTAAGACACGGTTTGATTCAACAACATCAGTTATATCAGATATGATTTTTGTATCAACAATATCAACAAGGTATGACAACATTTGTATCAAATTATTTACATCCATAAAATCAATAATGTTAGACTTAGCTTTATCAAGAACATCTATAAAGTTTTATATGATTCATATTAACATCATTAAAGCTAGATACAATTTGTGTCAACACCATTAAGAAGGACAGACATGTTTTATCAACAATATCAGTAAAGTTATCAATAACACCACTAAGACACAATTTGTATCAACAACATCAATAAGATTAACAATTATTTATATCAGTCTTATCAGTAAGGTTAGACACGATTCCTAGTAACAAAAGATACAACAATGGGTGAACAGAACAATATGCCACCTGGTCAGAAGGTTACATTTCAATAAGGAGATTAAATCATTACCAGGTGAAATAATTATCAGATGAAGTAATTATCAGATGAAGTAATTATCAGGTGCAGTAATTATCAGGTAAAGTAATTATCAGGTGAAGTAATTATCAGATGACTTGCAGATGAAAATATGACTTCTCAATTGGAATAAATATGAGAAACTATTGTATAATACACACACGTTACGATCCATTATACACACACATATATATACACACACACACACACACACACACACACACACATATATATATATATATATATATATATATATATATATATATATATATATATATATATATATATATATATATATATATATATATATATATATATATATACGTTTGATTTCATTATATACTTCTGTAATGCAACATTGTATGTTGGGTTTAACTTTGTCCAAGTTCAAGTATATTTTCTACCTGACCAGAAATATTGATTTTTTTTAAAACTTTTAATTGGTAAACAACCATAGTTATATCTAAGATATTCTCTGTGTGTATGGGTTTAATATCATGATCGTTGTTAATAGAAGTAAACATGTTTATTTGATTCTGGGACTAGATTATTGGAATTCTTCTATAGTTTACCTGTCATCCATGACATTTTTTAGGTGCATACTTTTAGTAACAGACTTATTATTAATAACATACATTTAATTTCTAGAAGGTTATTTTCATTAGGTAATGTATTTTTTTTAGAATATGATGTGTCAACAGTCATGTGGTGGATCAGAATAAAACAATCCAAGAAATTCTTGTTAGAAATTTCACTTTAAATTCAAGCCTCTTTTTCCAAGAATGGTATCCGAGCGCTTTTGTATTTCCAAAGAAGAAAGAGAATAATTCTAAATTAAATACTGCATACAACATTAACTTAAGACAATTTAATCTTGTTACTGGAAAGTTTATTCATTCGTGCTTTAAAATTCTAACTGAATTAAATTATTTTTGTTTACAGTATTTGATTTAGAATTCTTGACTCACACTATTTTGTCGCTGGAAATACAAACACGATCTGAATAACATTTTTGGAATTAAAGGCTTCGATTTATCTTGAAATTTAAAATAAGGATTTTTTCCTTCTTCTTGAATGAAAAATAATATTGGCACATCAACGCTTTACGAGCCATCATAAGCACATCAACGCTTTACGAGCCATCATAAGCACATCAACACTTTACAAGCCATCATAAGCACATCAACGCTTTACGAGCCATCATAAGCACATCATCACTTTACAAGCCATCATAAGCACATCAACACTTTACAAGCCATCATAAGCACATCAACACTTTACAAGCCATCATAAGCACATCAACGCTTTACGAGCCATCATAAGCACATCATCACTTTACAAGCCATCATAAGCACATCAACACTTTACAAGCCATCATAGCACATCATCACTTTACGAGCCATCATTAGCACATCATCACTTTACGAGCCATCATTAGCACATCATCACTTTACGAGCCATCATTAGCACATCATCACTTTACAAGCCATCATAAGCACATCAACACTTTACGAGCCATCATAAGCACATCATCACTTTACAAGCCATCATAAGCACATCATCACTTTATAAGCCATCATAAGCACATCATCACTTTACGAGCCACCATAAGCACATCATCACTTTACGAGCCATCATAAGCACATCAACACTTTACGAGCCATCATAAGCACATCATCACTTTGAACGTTGAACTTAATTTTGATTTCTACTCAAGTTTATTCAGAACTTTAATTATTAAAACTTGTGTCTCCAATTATATGAATATTTTGGGATTTAATTCACAATACCGTAAGTTCATTTTTGGTAAATTTCACTTGGTATTCGAGGGAAATAAAATATTTGTCGAATTTTACAAAGCTTGTTGCTTTTCACTCTGTTATGTTACCTATTTCATGAGCGTAGTGAAAATTATTCTTTATGTCAATATACGCAATGGCTAGTCAATCACGAACAAAACAACGAAACAACATACAGTAGCACATATGTGTCGTCTTATTCTGGAAAACAAAGTTAAGTCTGTCACGAACTAATTTTCAAAACTGCCTCCATTTTTCATTTAAGGTTCATTTGACTTGTGTAATTTGAGAGTAGAAACAAATTATATATCTTAAAAAGAAAGGCTACACTAGATTTCAGTTTGATGGTAGAGACACATTAAACACAAAGAGGAATATTAAATGAGGTTTTAATTTGATGGTAAAAACATATTATCCATAAAATGTAATGGTTTTCGAGATTTCAAACATGATGGTAGAGAGTTTAATTTGAAATCAGAAACAGGTTATACATAAACAGGAATGGTTCATAAAATTTAAATTTAATGCTAAAAACACAATACGGGCAAAACGTAATGAAAGTCATATTAAATTCCAACATACTTACACTAAGCTTTGAAACTTCCGAGCTTTGAATGATATATGAGTATTGTCTTTGAAATGCTCAAGCCGAAAACAGTCTTAAAATTTGTAAAGGGTATGTCATTGAGAATGGAGACCGATTATAAACGTTTTCTTTAAGTCACCAATCCTATTTTTAATTTGAAATGAATGTTCTGAAGGTAGGTCCTGACAAAAAAGGGAGATAAGTCCAATAAAGCGGTTACTTTCAAACAAAATGAGATACAATCAATTTACCACCTAGTGGACTTGTCTGAGGGTAGCTGCCTCAGTGAAATCTAAAAATACTTGTGTAATTAACACACACGACCAATTATACAACAATGATGGTGCGATCCAAGAGATTAACTATTTGCCTACCGAGCCAGTGTTCATCGGATTTGTTGCCGAATCCAGCTTCGTACTCGCTGTATGTTCGATAAAAATCCACATGCCCGCTATCGCGCTTCTGGATGACCTTAAAATAAAACAAACAAGTTAAATTATATCTTACTATTAACAGTTTTCGACCCATATTAAGTGGCACATAAAATCTTAGAAAACTAATTGTGATAAAAAAAAAAAAAGGTGAAGGGTACACGTCCCTATGCGTCAGATGAACATTTTCAAAGATGTGAAATTATTTCTGCGACAATTGATTGATTTGTCTAATGTAATTAATGAGCAATTAAGTTATGTGCGACCGGTGATAAAGGATGTCGTCAATAAGTAAACAAATCCGGCTTATCAATATTTTAATACAAACTGCAAATCATTTGTTTCTTTCTTTGAATTCCTTGAACTTCATTACTTCCACGTACGTAACTTATCTCACCACATAAAGGTCGTCATTTATAAAATTGCTAGTCTCAGCTTCCGTACTCATGCAAGTAAGTACTTTACCTAGAGACACATCAGGGCGGCCGACCATTTCTGATACGTGGGTTCCGGCAGGATTCAAACATGAACCCTTCTGGTCGCCAAACCGACACATTAACAAAGGTCTCTTAGACTCAGATTATAAATGGTGACTCTCAACACCTACCACAGAATAAATGTAGAATTAAAAATATTGCAGTATTTAGTTGATACATTATATTTATTCAAACTTAACGCTAACGCCGTGAATATGTCCCAATAATGATTGTATTAATGTGCTGTTCGTTATTAGGAACGGATAAATCTGTCACCCATAGCAAATTTTCTTTTTTTATTGGTGGGTGGGTGTGGCAATAACGACTATGAAAATAAAGAAAATCTTTACAGGGACATATTTATCAGCCCTCCCTTACCCCAAGGATCGTATGACCCACTTACAAGCCAGCCGCCTCCGTCTTCATCCATGTTACAGTAAACTTGTACACCTGACCCCTCTCCTGGGGGATAGACGGTGTACACTCCCGAGGTTCTGCTTCCAGATTTCTGGACATCATAGCAGTCTTTATGGTTTACCTGCTGTCTAGACCCATCTGCTGAAAAAAATTCGGAAAAATGATTCGAGCACAATTAATTTCTAAATATACAAAAAGTTAAAATATTTTACATGTGTATTGGTATACGACAAAAGATCTCCTGTTGACCTCTTGAAATTATATCTAGTCCCAATAACAACAACAAAATATCGAACATGTACTATGATAAAAGGTTCCATTTTACATGTACTATGATAAAAAGTCCCTTTTTACATGTACTATAATAAAAAGTCCCATTTTACATGTACTATGATAAAAAGTCCCATTTTACATGTACTATGATAAAAGTCCCATTTTGACCACATTTGATACGAGACAAGTCCTTACAAGGAGCAAATTTGCACTATATGATAGAAGTTATCAATTCGACTACCACTACAGTGAGATTATTGAAGTCAATAAAAACGACTATAATTGTACTGTGGCATGAGGGTCTACATAAAAAAATTGTAGGTAGGTTAATTTAGGTTAATGTTGGCGGGTAGGCGGGTTTATCACATATATCTCCTTGCGACGAGATTTTTTACTTAGTTTATGTTAAAAAATACTTTTATAATAATAATAATAATAATAATAATAATAATAATAATAATAATAATAATAATAATTATTATTATTATTATTATTATTATTATTATTATTATTATAAAAATAAAAAATAATAATAATTATAATTATGCTACTACTACTACTACTACTACTACTACTACTACTACTTCTCCTCAGGGCCGGACCTGCTATAGAGGCCCAGGGGGCCTGGCCCCCCCCCCCCCATCTTTAAAAAAAGGAAAAAAAAGGTGTGTGTGTGTGTGTGTAGGAAGAAAGAACGAAAGACAGACAGTCAGAAACAAACAAACAAACAAAATCAACAAACGAACAAACAAAGAATAATATTAGAATCTAGTGTTTAATTTTATGCGTATCCTATTTTGCGGTCTCTGTAGTCGACTAGCTTATAGTAATAGTACGTATACTATGTTAGGCCTACCGAGATATCTTTTGCAAAGCGGTCGAAAGACGTTGGCTGACCCGCGGTGACGTAATCTCACTTCCAACTTTGGAAGCTTTTTTGCGCCGAAATTTTGACAACATGCCAAAAAGGAAAGCTCTAAAACCTGTGGACGACGCAGGTAGAAAAGTCAGGTAAATAAATAATGACTACTTTTGTTTTGTATACAGAATGAGCTCAGCATGTATTGACAATGAGAAAGTACACTGACTAGATCAAATACTGATCAATGATATCACATAGCCTAAATGACGAGTGAAAACGACATTAAACTTGAAGAAATGAAAGAAAAGAAAATACATTTTGAACAAGATTATCTCAAACACGAGCGCCCAGGCACAACTAATTCTGTTTATCTTCATCGCTATACTTTGACTGTGCATAATAAGCTGTCTGTGGTTAAAATGGCATGTTTTGTTCATTACAGGTGGCAATCGGACTTGCACCAATCTGAATGTGTCACCCACCTCTGCTACAAAAAAAAAAAACCTATTCACTGCTTTTGATAAAAGATGCAAAGGGGGTTCCGAATTTTTTAATTTTTTTATTTATTTATTTATTTATTTTAGTGTTTTTAAAACATTGCAGTTTTTAGTCACTTTTGTTAGTTCCCTTTTTCAAGGTTCAGATAGCACCAGATTGCACCATTTTGCATCCTTGAAAAAAAAATTCCGGGGGTGGGGGTGGGGCATGCCCCCGGACCCCCCTAGAAGGCTCGGCGCTTTGCGCCTTCGCTTAACACAATAACCAGTTTGGCCCCCCTCCCCCTGAAAAACTTAGGTCCGGCCCTGCTACTACTACTACTACTACTACTACTTATAACAAGAACAATAATAATAATAATAATAATAATAATAATAATAATAATAATAATAATAATAATACTATTAATAATAATACTATTAATAATAATAATAATGTTGTTTTTTTCTATTGGAACATTAGTATGAAAAATTAAATATACTATGCTGTTCCTTAAAATATCCAATAAAAGTTGTATATTTGTATAAACCGCATATTCCAAGGATATCAGCCATTATTGGATATTACTGTAATGAACAAAACATGCCATTTTAACCACAGACAGCTTATTATGCACAGTCAAAGTATAGCGATGAAGATAAACAGAATTAGTTGTGCCTGGGCGCTCGTGTTTGAGATAATCTTGTTCAGCCATCATCCTTTGAGTTCGAAGACGACCATGACATCACCAACTGGTTTGGTTTCTATGAGTACGTGAGTCACTAATCAAGCCAACTGGTGTTCTGAACTGTCTGTGGCACACCTCACACGAGATTCGGCTTGGTTTTGCTTCAACAATAGATAACAAGCTGCTACAGTTATGAGACTCCGGTGTTCGCGTTAATGTGCTGCCTCAACTGTTCTCCGTTCAGCTCCAGTATGGAAGAGATTCCGCCAAATGGAGCGATCCTGTCTGAACTCTTCTTAAGACTCAGGGTCAATATTAAAGTGTATCAGGGATGATCGGAGGGGTGGGTGTTGAAATGTTTCTTCTGAGCATCCATGCCCCGGAGATCGCCTTCCATCCAAATGACAAAGCTTGCCCAACCCAACCCCTAACTGTGAATTTATCCGCAAAGTGCTGATCCCATTAATGACTGCCCTTGTGAAAATCTTGAATGTGTGACTGTTGTTCCCGTGTGAGAAACTCAGTGTATAGGACTGTTGTTCCCATGTGAGAATCTCAGTGTATGGGACTGTTCTTCCCATGTGAGAATCTCAATGTATGGGACTGTTGTTCCCGTGTGAGAAACTCAGTGTATATGACTGTTCTTCCCATGTGACAATCTCAGTGTATGGGACTGTTGTTCCCGTGTGAGAAACTCAGTGTATAGGACTGTTCTTCCCATTTGAGAATCTCAGTGTAAGAGACTGTTCTTCCCGTGTGAGAATTTCAATGTATGGGACTGTTCTTCCCGTGTGAGAATCTCAGTGTATGGGACTGTTCTTCCCGTGTGAGAATCTCAGTGTATGGGATTGTCCTGCTATCTTATCCTCATTCGATTCCTCAGGAATCCCATGCGAAAATAATTCGGCTCCCTGCTATGGCATATTTACACATCCCAGGTTTTGTAAACATACAGCAGGGCTGGCAACGACCTTGAATTGTGTTTGTAGACTGATCCCTCTGCTCTTCCCAATTGCAGTTTGTAATCTGACACAGGCAACACTTTCTGGAGTTGGTTTCATCATCTGTGTTGACTGCGCATGATAGCGTGCAAAAGATATCGGTGAACTTGTCCTATACCTTGAGGGTTTGGCCATTTAATTTGTTTGTAGGCTTTAAGAAATGTTTTCCTGGCGCAGGTCGGTGCATCATATATATCCTTTTAATACTAGTGTGCGATCAAAAGTATCATAAGCTGAATAGAGATGGTTGAGACTATGTCACATGTCCTACTCAGAATTGGCATTCAGTGAAAATTCATTAAATAGGAGACCAGTCACTTCCTGTAGCTTTGTCTTTAAATGTAGTATCCCCATATTGAAGAGCTTGTCTTCGGTCGGGTAAATAATGTCGATATTAGTCTAATAGTCTCGGAAGAGCATGGCAGAGATCATCATAATGAAAAGGGATGTGGCCAGCGCACAGCCTCCATTGACGCCACTGGTGACTGGGAGTGGTTCTAATGACACCGTAATCTACGACACAAGCGAGTATGCCATCATAGATTTGCCGAACCATCACGATACATTTTTTAAGCAACCACATTTTGGCATGACCTTTCAAGCCCACTATGGTTTGTTCGAAATCTTGCAGCCGTGGGTTAGAGCTTATATTGTGAAGATTTTATCAAAGACTAATTAGAAAACAGACTCCAAAGATCAGCGATAACAACAACAGCAGCAATAACAACAACAACCCATGGCTCTCAAAGACTAGCGACGAGAAACGGTTCCTCCAGTCATAGTACCGTTTGTATTTTGTTGTAATGCAAATAAAAATAACCCCCTAAATTTCATTGATTTTGTACGTTTCTTTATTTTAGCAGATTATTATTTAAGTTTAATTTGACTAATTACAAAACAATATTTAAAACAATATCGCACAAGATACATTTTGAGATATTTTTCACGATTTATGTTTTAATTTTCACCGAGAGAAGTGGGTCAAACTGATTTCACCCGAACCAGATGGCCGCCATATTTACACATCACGTGATGGAGTGATCTGGAAAAATCCATCGATTTCGATCAATAGTGAGATCAATTTCAAAGAGAGATTTTGACCTTTTTCATGAAGAGGTCTAAATAAATGAAAATTTAAAAAATATATTCTCAAACCACTTTAATTTCGTTTCAAAACTCAATAAAAACTTAATTTCCATAAATGTAAGAGGCAACCTACATTTATTTGATCTTTGAGTTATTGAAATTTCATTAAATCGGTGACACGGTGTTGCTTTCAAATGAGCGCAAATAGTTTTTTTAAATCTTTCTTCTGTGGATTTAATATAAAAAATAATTCAGAGTTCATTGAATTAAAATAAAGTTTAAACAAGTTAGGTTGCGTTACGATAGAAGCAAATGGCAATATGGCGGAAATGTTGTTTAATATAAAGTATGGAAGAAAGAAGTCATCGGGTGATTTACGCCATTTGCGACAAGAGTACATGCATAATTGCTTAGAAAATAGAATTAAATAAGTTAATCTTGATATGGATAGAAATATTAACGAGACAATTATAGGTACTGTATGAAATTGTTGACAGACTGATTCAATAATAGCAGGCATCTTCATTATATGATAACATTTCGTGGAATCATGCTATGAAAACGAAACCTACATCATGGAGTTAGTCTCACACAGTAAATTTAAAGAGATAAAAGCTAATTCAAACCTTGGGTGGAGCACAACATATGTTGGTTCGAATTATTTAACAATGTGGTCTGAATGTTAGCCACTTGATCCTGTAACATCGCCACCATTGCTCTAAGTAATCTCAATTCATTCGTGATCTCGTTAGCAGGAACCGTAGTTGCGTCTTGGGCATTTGCAGTCATAGAAAGACCTGTCACACAAAGGAGCAATAATGTCACCGCCATGATAACTGCTGCTTCTGTGTACTGGTTCGCGAGGTACTTTGCCTACCCATTTCTTGCGTTTGGTCTTTTCAGTGCCGTGAGGCCCTTATGAACGTGTCTTGGTATATCGTACAACAAAAATGAAATTCACAATCTTGACCAACCTGGTACCGGCTGCTTCAGAGGTCGATTAAAGAACAGTAGTTAAAGAACAACGTACTGGACACAAATTCACATGGCTTTCGAATAATATCGATCTTCTTTGAGCACGTTTTGTCTTGATCTTCTAACGCAAACATTATGTGTCCCAACCCCATTCGTCAAAATCGGTTTGGAGCAGTGCAGCTGTTGGGTGATGAGGAGATTATGAAATTTTCCATACATGACATTGAATTTCTGCATTACATGGACATAAGGATGTCGAATAAGCGAAACTAAACTATTGTATACAATATACATGGCTTTAGGACGCATAATCCGAAATCATACCTTAGGCATTGATATGGTTAAATTGATATCGGACAGAGTTTATCGAGGAATGTAGATCATGATAGTTCTACCTATACAACGTCGCTATGGGGTTATTTAAGATACATATGAAATGCTCCACTTTGATACTCGTCATGTGGTTGAAGATCTAGGTTAATGGTACGGTTATTTATTCTGTCTAAAGCATGTTTACACGCTGATTTTCATTTTTGTATTTGATCTTAATCTGCAGGACAATACATTACTCCTCTTAACACAAGGTTTAGGTGCATGCGCCAGTATCTCCATTGTGATGGTGTTGGTGTTAAAAGTAATAGCGATTGTTTTATTGTTAGTTTTGCTCTTGAAGTATAACGTATAAGTTGCTGATATTGCTGTTGTTTTTCTTAATATCTGTTTCCCCTCTCCGGTGGTCTAAGTGGCTAGAGCGTCCGCCTCTGATGCTGGAGGTCTTGGGTTCGAAATCCTGTCTCAGTCATACGAAAGACATGGTATTAGCAGCTACCTCTCTTAGCACTCAGCTTAAATAACTTAATGCTAGGATTAGTTGGCCAGGTGTCAGGATAATGTGACCGGGTGGAACATGGTACATGTCTGCGGCATGATGTCCCAATGCTAGATAACTGCTACACTGCAGGCATCGTAGAGATATAACTAAAGTTCTACGAGCTACATAAAAAAAACCCACACAAAACACACACATATAAGTTCCAGTTGTGTGTATTTTCTGATACAAGGCACTGCAAGAACTGTATTCGTGATAAAACGTTCGCGTTTTAATTAAGAAGTAATAGCAGAGACAGATCAGTTATAATTTTACATTGAAGTCATGTATTCAACCAGTCAAACGGCGCTTACGCATTCGAGTAGGCGATTGCCTCTGTGTTTATCCTTTTAGACTATTCTCTTTGATAGCGAAGAAATCCTTCTGACTTGATGTTTTTGCTTACTAAATAGCTATAACCAATAACATGTTGAAAGGTATTCTCAACATTTTCTCAGCTTTAATTTTGAGACATTTTATGTTATGATGATGAAGTTGGACTTTTGCAAGGAAAGATGGGGATAAGACCGGAGTAAACCAAATATTTCCACCTTCCGGATTCGGCGTCAAGTCTGTAGTAGTCCGTATGTAGAAATTATCAATGGAAAAAGTTTGATTTTGTTTGGTTGTTTGTTTTAGGGCTTAACGCCATTTTTAAGCACACGATAGGCTATACATGGCGGCCAGTATTATCGGTTAAGGACGAACCCGAGAAAACCCCCGGAAAGAACCACCGACCCACGAGAAGCTACTGGCAAGCTTTCTCACATAACTACATTAGCCGAATCTTAGACTCGAACCCACGCAGACAGAGGTGAGACGGCAGTGATCTGTAACGGAAAGCGCTTTAGACCACTCGGCAACTCGGGCCCCCCAGGGAAAATGTTTGACGTAAGGCGCGAGGATGAAAGATCTGAAGCAAAAGGCGATTCATGAAGTTGAATGAAACAACAATTCAGCAAAAGACATTTAAAATGAGTGTCTTTGATATTTTGGAGGGATGTAAGTATTTTCAACTGTTTAAATAGAAAGGTTCCGAATTGCTGTCAAAAACCCAGTGCACTTCCAAACGACTATTTTCTGCGGTATTAAATACAAAATTTCGCCATAACATGACGATATATAGACATTGAAATCAAACTAAAAAGTCACAATATTAAAAGATATAAATTTACTGTAAGGTCAAATACAATATCACAGAATGTTAAACAAATAATGGTAAGCCGTTATACATTCATGATAATAATTTATCACAATGCATTCGGTATAGATACGACAGTAGGTAAATAATGAGAACACTAAACCACGAATCAAAAATAAAATAGTTTCATCTTGGCATGGGAAGTCGCCCATCTTGATCTTGTGAAACAAAATATTTCACTAACTAAAATAACTGCAATGTCGTGACCTGGTTAGTTCCCTTACTATGTGCACCCACCGTCAAATAAATAACGTTCTACAAGCTACGTTAAAAAACCAGCCTAAAACACACATATAAGTTCCAGTTGTGTGTATTTTCTGATAGAAGGTAATGCAAGTACTGTATTCGTGATAAAATGTTCGCGTTTTAATTAAGCAGTAATAGCGAAGAGACCAGTCTATAATTTCATACTGAAGTCATCACAGGTATTTAACCAATCAAACAGCGCTGACACATTCGAGTAAGCGATTGCCTCTGAGTTTATCCTTTTAGACTATTCTCTTTGATAGCGAAAAAATCCTTCTGACTTGATGTTTTTGCTTGCTAAATAGCTATAACCAATAACATGTTGAAAGGTATTCTCAACATTTTCTCAGATTTAATTTTGAGACATTTTATGTTATGATGATGAAGTTGGACTTTTGCAAGGAAAGATGGGGATAAGACCGGAGTAAACCAAATATTTTCACCTTCCGGATTCGGCGTCAAATCTGTAGTAGCCCGTATGTACAAATTATCAATGGAAAATGTTTGACGGAAGGCGTGAGGATGAAAGATCTGAAGCAAAAGGCGATTCATGAAGTTGAATGAAACAACAATTCAGCAAAAGACATTTGAAATGTGTCTTTGATATTTTGGAGGAATGCAAGTATTTTCAACTGTTTAAATAAAAGGTTCCAAATTGCTGTCAAAAACCCAGTGCAAGTCAAACGACTATTTACTGTGGTATTAAATACAAAATTTTGTCATAACATGACGATATTTAGAAATTGAATAAAAACTAATAAGTCACAATATTGAAAGATATACATTTACTGTAAGGTCATATACAATATCACATAATATTAAACAAATAATGGTAAGACATTATACATTCATGACAATCATTTATCACAATGCATTCGGTATAGATACGACAGTAGGTAAATAATGAGAACACTAGACCACGAATTAAAAATAAAATAGTTTCATCTTGGAGTGGGACGTCGCCCATCCTAATCTTGTAAAACAAAATATTTCACTAACTGAAATAACTGCAATGTCATGACATGATTAGTTCCCCACTATGTTCGCCCACCGTCAAATAAATGCCTGCAATCAAAGTGTTTATGTGATTATGATACTACCTACCTCACTACGTAATCATCCTCTAATTGATTAAAGTGTTGCATTTAGGCTAGCGATTGAAGCCATACAAGTCATGTTCATAGCTGAGGTTACGCATGCTACAAGGTACTAAGAATGGGAAAAAATTAAAGTTACATTTTCGCATCTAGAAATTCCTCAGAATTTACTTTACTATTTCTGCAAATCCGAATTACATCACCGCATTGGTTCCAATACTTTATAGTTCATACACAATGCAAGATTATACTGTAACTTCTACTGCGTTTCCAGCTGAAATAGCGTTCTTCTTATGGCACTCAAAATAAAATGAACGTGATATTCCATAGCATCTTTTTGGTAAGTTCAATGTAAGGAATTCATATTTACACCACATTATGATTCCAAACAAGAAATTGTAAAGCAAACATTTCAAACTGCAATCCCATTCTCCTTTCTGCACTCTAAATTAAAATGAAATCCAGTCCATCGTCAGCAGAAAAACAGAATTACGTATTCTCGATAGAAAAGCAAAATACATTCATTTCAACCAACTGATGTAACTTTCGTTAATGCTCATTCATTTGCAATATGAATCCAAATTTCAATTTTACATTTACCGCAACGAGAATTAAATTTGAAACTAATGAAAACGTGATCAAGATTAACGTTCGCGGGCGGTGCTATGTGCGCATTATTCTTCTTATTGTGTAATGGTGAATGTACCGTTATGTTTTTTTTTAAATATTAGAATACAGTACATCATTAATTAAATTACTTTGTTTCTTGTAGTTATTATTAATTCTTATACTGAAAAACAAAATAAAATGAGTGTATAATAAAAAGGTTAACTGCATTTGTATGGGAAAATATGAACTCGTTTATTTTCTCGGTGATACTGCTGGGTCGTGCTGCACTTTTCAGAAAAACTCGTTCATATTTTCCCCAACAGTTAACTTGTAAGTATCTTACTGATTAAGAATACATTCAGATTTTGCTACTGAAATAATACAACATTATATGGAGTTGATAAAATGTTCCAACTGTGTTTCTTCAAATTCACACAATAAAATAAAGATACATTTAATATTACCAAATAAATTGTGGAATAAAGTTAAATTGCGACCAATTCCGCCATTTGAGAGAGGCGATTTAGATGATATATGATCTAAATATAAACGCAAGCATCAAGATAAAATGTTGCATTGTTTACACGTTTTGACGGGGTTATAGAGTGGTCATACTTAGATGTGATGTGAATCAACATTCGAGATGATACAAATATTGATTTCCCTCTTTCAAACATAAAGATTTTCGGCAGTATGTCGTAAAAATGTCTCATTTGCAGATTGCATTAAATAAAGAAAATGTTAATATAAGCAGCATAGATTCATGTGGCTAGATCAGAAGTATTACGAATGAAGAGTGATTAAATTCTGTATTTTGATGTGGATAAATATAGAATTTGTATTCAACTGAATTTACGGCACAAGTCAACAATCTCATCAACTTCAACTGCTCAGTAAACAAAAGAAAAAGACACAGACAGAATCGGTTTTGCTTTTAGAAAACGTTAGATTTGAACCAGCACAAGGTGATTCAATGTATGTAGGATGTAGCTGTTTGAATCCAATATTTAAAGTAAAAATTAAGAAATAGTTTAAACGTTTGAAAGTATTTAATTTGTGGCAAAGTTTTGAAAATAAACGCACCATTTGAAAAAAGCACAGCGATGAACCAAAGGAAAGATAAAAATGTATTGTGAGATGAAAGTTTGGCTGACTCAGATAAACTGAGCAGTATGTTGTAAAATTTCAATGATAGACATATAGCGTTTTGAAGTTATCCAACGCAGTATACAATTTCACTTTATTTTCAAAGGAGAAAACAAATGATGTCAGAATGCACACTACCCTTAATCGATGATAATGCTTTTAAAAAATATGTTGCTTCTTAAAATTCGAATGCACAATCTGTTTGAAATCAGATCTTCACTGACATACATGATGGTCTGATAGCGACCGTATATGTCTTTATTCTGGTGTATTTTAAATTAGCCAATAGAAATGCAGCTTACAGAAATCTAGAAGTGAATAAAATCGTCCGTAACACAATTATTCTCTTCAATACTGCTCAGACTTTTTCCGACTGGCTGATAAAACTAGTCACTATGGTCACCAGAACATGGCCCCTACTCGGCTGATGTCAGATCGTCACGTTTGAATAGTGGAAATCTTATTTTGTGCATTAGAACTATACAAAAATGTATTGTAGACATTTTAACTTGATAATCTCAAAATTAAACAAGGGTATGACTGAAGATACTTTAAATGAACAACTGATCAACGAAGTCCCAGAAAGAAAAAAATTGTACTAGATTTTCTATATCCTGCATCTTTAGATATATTAGCCGCTTACAAAGGTCAGGCGGATATTGTTAAATGATATAATTAGAGATAACTGCATCTTGATTACAAATGTATATTTAACTGTCAGGCAAGTACTTTTGAAATACAATTAAATTCGAGCCTTGCTAGTTTATGAATGAATTCTGTGTCGACAAGAAGTCTCAATAGGCTAAAATTACCTGTATCTGCAAAAGATTAATGACCTGATTGGTGATGAAATACATCGAATGAATTAGAATATAATGAATTTAAGTAACAGACAAAACCTACTCTGCATATTGGGTATTCAGATTCTAAACAGATCATCTCTAGCAGCGAAAACGGTGAACCCGACTGTCACAGAATAAGGCAAGAAATGACTCAGTTACCCCTTAGAACAATTCGACCATTTCTCGTTGAATATGCGTACAACATTACATAGGGTGAATAACTGTTTTTGTTTTTTTTTCCTTCTTCTTTTTCTTCTTCTATTTAAGCAACTGAACTAGCATGCATCTCGTCGTAGATTGCTTGCGGCGGGAGACACTAAAAGCACAGGATACACGGGTATTTCCCCCTGACTAATACTCGTTCTCCTGTAGATTTAGAAAGTTATGTTTAATTGACATAATGGTCTTTATATTTTGTCCAAGGAGTCAACGTTCTCCATTTTTGTTCTCTAGCTATAGGGGTAGGTGTTTTACATTTGTATTTTATTTAAAATGTGAAGAATACTCAGCTTTTTATGTCGTATCTTGGAATGACTTTACTACTACGCAGACTTGAAACGTTGTGAACTATTTTGTTACAAGCTGCTATATCTTTTAATTCAGTACTTGATATTGTGACCAGTTTTGTTTATTTGTAGCTATCTGTACTTGTCTGTAGGTATGTGTGCGGGTTTAACAGGTTGTCTGGCCGTCTGTGCGTCTTTATGGATATGGGAGATGCAACCATCAAGGCTATAGAAAGACGAAAGCGCTAATTTGTAAACTTGCGGGCATCGTGGATCCATGAAGGGGGCGGCCAATACAAGTGTAGGCCAACCCAAGAATTCGGGATAACTGTGGTTTGTCAGTGGACACGAATGACCGAGTCATATGTTTGTTCCAGTTAATTGTCGTTTCAAGTGAGTACAATGTGGGTCATTTTGATTACCGGTACATTAGAATATTTGAATCTTATTTTCATTTCATGAGGTTATTTCAATCTCAAATTTATTGCAAGAGATGTTACGAGTTTATTTGAATCTCACTGTCATTGTAAGAAATTACATGACGTTATCTGAATCTCACTTACGTTGTACGAAATTATGTGAGATTAGTTGATCTTACCGGCATACATTTGTATATGAACCATTTGTTTTTCTTTTTCTATTTGTGATTTAGAGCGTGAAAAAATATGAATCCATTTATAAAATTCTATCTTTCATCTAGCTTTGTCGTCATTTGATCCGAGCATCCATTCGGGTCTTTCCTGTTACATCTAAATTTTATGATTGTCCAAAAATGAAGCTTCCAATGAAAATACAAGGTCGATAACGTCAAACCGAAATCTCTGACCGACCGAGGGGCCCGAGTGGCCTAAAGCGCTCTCCGTTACAGATCACTGCCATCTCACCTCTGTCTGCGTGGGTTCGAGTCTCGGATTAGTCTAATGTGGGTATGTGAGAAAGCTAGTAGCTTCTCGTGGGTCGGTGGTTCTTTCAGGGGTTTTCCAGGTTCTAACTCCACCATTAATACTTTCCGCCATGTATAGCCTATCTTGTGCTTAAAAACGGCGTTAAAACCCCCTACATCAACAACTGACCGAAATTTCTCTAATTGTGTTAGTTCATTTTGTAACTTTATTTTCGACGCTTTTGCTTTCAAATTTGTATGCGTTTATTTACATACCTGCCTAGTCGATGTGTTGTCACAGTCCTTCTGCTGTCTCTTAACCGAAACTTTTATTATCAAGACCTAAGCGATATTGCGACCGAGGATCATGTAAATTTATCGTAAGAAAATCTGTGTGGAAGCTTGCGCACGTGTAACGTTTGTGAACTTAATTATATCCATATCCTCTGAACACAAAGTCGGCTGAATATATCGCAAGAGTGTGTGTATCGACTCCATTAAACACAGCTCAAATATTGCAGCTATCTCGGATCACTTGAGTATTTGTGTATATCGCTGAGCAGCATAAATTAGGTCTGAGTTTTTGTGTCTGCTTCGAGAAAATATCCGAGCTGGATGTGATTTTCCAGCATCACATCATAGTATACTACAACATTATTAATAAATCCATTGAGGACATCTACAGATGGGGCTTCATCAATATCGTATCATTAAAATATTGAACCACATGGTAGCATCGTTGATCATATACGGATGGTGTCACTAAATATAACTTATACCGCTTGAGCCATCTCACTATCAGATTAAGCAACAATTGCGTCTTGCCAGACCCAGATGGGGCTATAATAATGGGTGATAGAATTTGGTAGCGATGGATCATGCTCGACTTACTCTTGCTTTCGTATCACTGAAAAATCAATAATATCCATGTTGCAGAAATATAATAAATAACGTGAACTTGTATTGTTCGATGAAGAGCACCTATCCCCACCAGTGGATTAACAAGAGTATTTTTTAAAAAAAAGCGCGCGCTTAACAGGCAAGTGTGTGAAATCTGATACAAAAATAATAAAACGGGTGGTGATGATCACGTGGACAATTACCAGGAGTTCCATGGGCTACATACCCAGGTGAAAAACTTATTCCTGGATATACGTAATGTGGTCCTGGAATCTGACTTGATATCCGACTTGACGACAAAGATCAACCAAAACCTGGAGAATATCCCATAAATCCGATTGATCAAAGTGTACAACGTTAATGATGTTCATAAATATAAGGATTTAAAACGACGACATACTGCAGATGTAAAGCTGATTTCACGTGCTAAAGGCTACATAAATAAAATCTATCGGATAACATTGGGCGATAACACAATGGTACAGGTAGATTTGATAATTTGGCTTTTTATAACAGACATAGATGTTGAAGTGTATCCCGACATATCTTTCCGCATGCAACTATGAAATCATCTGGTCTCTACTTATTCCTAAAATCATTCATAAGAGTTTCTGAAATTACTTTATCGTTATATTAGTGAACTTTACCTGATTGTAGTCTGAATAATTTCTGAAGCTCTCTTAATTCTGAATTCTATGATCATCAATTTTCCCGTCATATCAATCTACGAATATTTTCAGCCATACATATGGGGATGATCTAACAAAAAGTTACGGTTGACGATGATCACCACAGTTGATAACCGCAGTATTGTTTGTCAACAACCAATCAAGAAATATGTGAATGTCTTGTGCTAAACTGTACATTCTTCATCCCAGATAATAATGTTTGGTATATCTTTCTCCCCAATTCGTTCAGGAGTCGATGTATCTCCCTTCTCTCGGAAGAAGCTGTGATAAGTACGAGATTAAACTCCTTTTTCGTTAATTTCTCTGATGAGTATATGTTGATGTCAAAACAATCGTTTCTGAACAGTTGTTTGGGGCCCTAAGTGGCCGAATAGTCTCCGGTCCCGATCAATGCCATCTCACCTCTGCGTGGGTTCCAGTCTCAGATTCGGCCAATGTGATTATGTGAGAAAGCTTGCCAATAGCTTCTCGTGAGTTGCTGGTTCTTTCCGGGTTTTTCCGGGGTTCTTACTCCACCATTAATACTGGCCGCCATATATAGCCTATCGTGTGCTGAAAAATGACGTTAAACACATCAACAACAACAGCTAAGAAACAATTACATCGCACGTGTTGTTTTAACAGAACCTCAGCGTCCAGTGAAATAAACAGTTATGTCTGGTTACAGGTGATATACCAATGGTGCAGACATTTCTGAGGTTTAATTCTTTTTGTAACATATTTCCTTTGATTCGACGTCAGCAGATTAAGAATAACTAAGTAGTTTCTTGTTTTATTCTCCATTCGCCCCATGATGCATCAGCGCCGATATGTAGTTGTTCTAGCAATCCTGTATTCTTTTATTGATATAAAATTAATTTGTGGCAGCTCTAAACAGTCATCAGGAAATCTGTTCATCGTCGACAATAAACTTGTCGAAACGTACGCAAGAATCGAAATCTTTGAGTAAAATCGCCATAAGTGTAACTCACAATTGTACCTAAATTAGTTCCGTCCAATAAGTTAACATTACTTCCGACTAATAAATGCGTTTCTTTCCGTGGTATCAGCAATTATAAAATCTAGTTCAGCATCGTCTATAAAAAAAAATCTTGTACAATGTCGTTTGTGATAATATCGTCCTCCTTGCGTACATTTATAAATTATTTATCTGCCAAGATCTTTCGCGATTTTGTTCTCAAAAATTAGTTGTATCCGGATCCTCAATATCATATTTCTTTTGTTGTGGTAACCAAACTTATTTCTGCGGACGTTATGATTTTGCTTCATATTGATGTAATATTTTACATCAAGCTTATATCGTAATTAAAGTATAGGAGCCCAACCGTGTTCGTTGAAATGTTTTGCAAACCAAAACTGCAACAATCGGATGAAGGCCTGACTGGATTTTTCAAAATCTGCTTGATAGCTGCCATCAGTTGCATCCCAAAGTTAACTGCAAACATTGGTGTGATATTAACAATTACTGCTGAAATATGACTGCCTCCGACGTATGGATCATTGTTGCATCTGAGAATACCTGCCAGTGGAGCTTGTTTTAAAAAAAGACGCGATGATTTTACGACGGTTTTCAAAAATAATATCATTAACAGTTACATTTTTTGCTGTTAAATGTTGGTAATTTCATGTTGTTAATTCTATTTCAGTAATTTTAAAATTTCTGATAAACAACTGTTTAAGGGTTGCATTAATGGTTTTTGTATAATGATCAATGAATTCATCACCAGCGGAAACATTGTTCCAATAATAGCTGTATTGTTATATTTAGGTCCGATGTAACCTGGTTTTGCAGTCTTGTTCCAATGATCTGTTGTTTTATATAATTATTGTAGTGTTATATAACGCTGGAAATTAAATTTTGTAGTTTGTTGATTGTCTAAACTCTGAAGTAATAAGGTTGGAAAATAATTTGATAATTTTTTCATCGACGATTGGATTCATTCATTCATCATGGGTGTATAGTTATCCTAATATTAAAGGTTTTTTTTTGTCATCAGAAGCAGTAAATGAAAAAAGTTTTCCACTGAAATCTTTTTCGATACTCTGGAAAATGTATAAATATTTTTTTTATCTGTGAGTAAATCATCTAATTTTGGTTCCAACAGTCTTTGATAAATAGGTAGTATCTCAGGACATCCTAAGACTTCGGATCGATGACTGATATACATCAGCCACATGTTCTAGCGAGTTTATTTATATCGCGGCTAAAAGTATTGGTTCAGTGATAACTGTTTGGGATTCTTTTCCGGTATGAGATTTGAATCTTGTTGGAATGTATCACAAGATATCTGGAATTCATCACTGATATGGTCCATCTGATAACTGCCCATACTCACAATAATCCAATCTAGTGTTCCATCTGTTTTATTTTTATATGAAAAAAACCAAATAATTATTTGCTTGCAACCCACCAAATGAATTTGATATAATATGTGGCCAATTTTGATATACTCGTAATTGTGCCATTGTTTTTTCCTTAGCTGGAATTGTAGTTGAAAAGCTAACGTTAAATTAAGGACTGGTTGAGCTTGCTGACATAATCGTGGTTTTTTTTTACGGAGTTGTATTAGTGACGAAATGTTACAGTAATTCTTGCGAAGACATTGTTCGTTAAACTCTGATTCTAAATCATTCGTAGATCTTAATTATTTATGTGAACTCAGTATCTGATATTATTCCATCGCTAAGGCCTGATGATATCAACGTAGATAATTTGGAGTAACCTAGAGTTGCTTTATGCGGACGGGGAGATATTTCTTAATTGCCCCAAGTCGCTCTCGAACTAATCTAGCTGTGAGATTCCATTATTGATATTATAAAGGTCTAATTAAGCCACACAATAGAGCAGCAAGGACTGTGACAAAAAATTTGAGTGGACGGGTGGTTAAACATACACCCATAACGAACGAAAACACAAGCGTTAAAAATAAGTTATATAAATGAACTAACCAAATTGGAGAAATCTCGGTCGGTTAGAGGCTTCGGTTTGGCGCTGTTGACTTTGTTTTTTTAGTTTTCGTAGGAAGTTTTATTATCGCGAACGAACCCCCCTAACGTTTGTATGGTTCACCGTCCCTGCTGATCCGTCCGTATCTTGCAGGTGCCCTGCTATATTTTACCAATGTACTATCTACCTTCAATAGGAAAGAGTAGCTTACGCAAAAGTTTTTCTTAGACATGCGAGTCAGGCAATTGTACCTGGATGACTGTGCATTTTTGCATTAAAGCAAAATGCGCACAAAACTCCTTCGTCAGCCCGACTAAGACGTGAAATTTGTGATCTCTATTAGTGTTTATGCAAAATAGACTTTTGTCTCTTGAGTCGAATTAAATAAAAGGTCAGTCAATCTCATTCAAACGTATATTTTCACTCCTTTATATTTGACAAACTCAAGCTGATGTTTGGCGGTTTCAACCCAATTCTGGTTTTGTTGTTTTGCTTTGCATTTTATAATATATTTTGTTGGGTTTTTAAATGCATGGATCAGAGTTTTGGGCTCTGCTAATGTGGGTATGCGAGAAAGCTGTCAGTTGCTACAGGGTTCTGATCCAGAGTTTTTCCTTCACGACTTATACTGGTCGCCATGTATAGCCTATCGTTGCTGGGAAACAAAGGTGCAGGCCCGCACCTAGGAAATTCTGGGCCCCAGGCAGCTGACAGAGTTCGGGCCCCTTTCGTGTTTCAAATATGTGCGTATATTTTATCTATCTAGCTCGGGCCCCAGACAAGTGTCATGGTTGTCCCCCCCCCCCCCCCCCAGGTGCGGGCCTGAAAACCGAAAACAAAAGCAATAGATGTCCGGCTTGCTACATTTGCAACTAGGTTAAAATGCCTGATACTGCTAACGTCATTAGACAGTTATGGCTTCAACGTGTTGTGTAAAAGTTGTGCAGCACTTTCTAACAACCTGTCTGCTCACTGGTGTCCAAGGTATTTACTCCATGATGTCGTGTCAGCTCATAAATCCGTCGCCGTAACAGACCTCCTGATGCGTACACCATCCACACTTGGCTAGATCCGTCACAAAGCCCTATTTTAGCTCAAATTTTGTCGGCATAACGTTATCAAATATTCAGTGATTTGAAATAAGTGAAATAATTTTGTGGCGCGCTAATTATCAGACCTTTATAAACAATTTAAAAATGCTAGGCTCAGGAATGGAACGAAAGAAAATGCAAGATTTTTAAAAACATGAAGTTGTGTATTGTAGGTATTCGTCTGATCTTTGAAACAAATATACCCCTCTACCCCCCCCCCCCCAATTCTTTTGAACTAGCCGAATTTTCTATATAGATTTTAGATGCGTACAGACGACTTAGATATTATTGAAAATCCAATGCACTGTACTATTTGTGGAAAACAAAAAACAAAGTCAAACCTGGTGTGTTGCACAACGCCTGATTGCCAGTCAGCGTGGACTTAAGAACATCCAACTGCCACTGTAACATAGACATCATGTTTTTCAGCACCCTCAGTTCATCCGTGATCTGGTTACCAGGAACAGGAATTAGAACTTGGGCAGTTACGGAGAGACCTGCCGCACAAAGGAGTAATAAAATCGCCGCCATGATAACTGCTGATTCTTTGTACTGATTTGAGGGATATCTATTTGTTTTTTCTGGGCTTTTTAATGCCGTGGTGACCAGCTGCGTCTAAAGTCCATAAAAGAGCATTATTTTAAAGACCAACGAAACTCTACAAATTCGCATCAGATTCGAAAAATATCTATCTTTCTATGAGCACATATACATTCTAGTCTTGATTATCCGACGCAAAAATTACCCTTCTCCACCTCCACCCCCACTAATAACAAATAAAGTTGAATAACGCAATTGTTCCTGAATATTTTCAGCTTCACATATGGTTTTCATATTCAGTATATTCAATCACAGCGGTACTTGGATAAAAAGAAGTCTGGTAAAGGAGACTAAACTTATGCATACAATATGCACGACTTTAATTCTTTTTTTTTCCCCGATGAGGAGTCATACTATCGGCATTAAAATGGTTGAATCAAGATGCATACGAGAGATAGTGAATCGAGGAATGCAGCTCGGGCTATTTCTACCCGTACACCGTCGTTATATGGTCTAAGTAGGTTAAGAACGCATTTAATTTCATCTGTCTACACTTGTTGCATGTTTTTTCCTCTATGCAAAACTGACCTTAATCTGCCGAAGAACAGTGAAAGTGGGGGAATATTGAAAGGGAATCGCATCAATCAACGAAGCCATTTGATTGGATATGTAATGACCAGTCTGTACCAGATTTACAATAGTGGTGTTGGTGGATCACCTTTTGTAATAACCCATTTAGTTATCAACCGATTCTCTTCATAATAATGTCTCGCTTTGTCAAAAGTTGTCGATTTTTTTTCTTCTTCTCCAAATGCATTTATTTTACTATACATGACATACACATTGCTTGTGACACAAGTCTGAGTTGAATTAAGTAGATAAAGAGCAAATGTTATGTTATTCATCCAGATAAGACAACATGCAGTACAGATTATGTAGTGTGTGTGTGTGTGTGTGTATATATATATATATACACACACACACACATATATATATATATATATATATATATATATATATATATATATATATATATATATATATATATATATATATATATATATATATATATATATGAGTTATTGACCTTGTGAGTAATCGAGTTAATGGTCTAACAGACTAGTGATGATTTATTTTGTAAACATAATCATAGCTGATATTTCTATGATTTTAGATTAAATATTCGATCATTTTGTAAACATAATACATAGCTGATATTTCTATGATTTTAGATTAAATATTCGATCATTATTAATGGAGGTAAACATGTTTATCTAAGTTTGACTTTAGAACGTTGGTGTTCCCTTTGGGAATTCCTAGTATGTCAACTATTGTGCATGTTTGTCACTAATATTTTTGTTTGAGACCTGACTTTGTTTACAACTTAGAATATTCAGGAAATAAATTTGATTCGAAAATGACCCTCATATTGGTTCTTAAGTTGTGCCTTATATATGTTTATATTAAAATTGATTATAATATTCCTTAACATCTGAAGTGGAATCTGTCTTATTGTTGTGTTCGGTGTTTATTTGAAGGAATGTATCTAATTGAAGGAATGTATCTAATTGGAATTACAAAGTGCTCATTAAAACGTCTTAGACGAAATCACGTTTCTGGGATTATTAACCCTGAATTGGCATGTGCTGTAAAATTGCAGTAGCCTATTTTCACACCCCACCCCCCGAAAAATTGAAATGACCAGAGGCGTAGCTGGGGGGGGGGGGGGGGGGCAGGGGGTACATATGTCCCCGGGCGCCAAGGTACAGGGGCGCCAAAATGAGGCTTGCAACGTTACATTATAATAAGTAAACAAGGGTAATAAATCGGTCACAAGATCGCTGGGGGCGCCAATTTTATAGTTCGTCCCATGGCGCAAAATATCATCGCTACGCCTCTGGAAATGACGTCACTGAGTCTAGTTGGCATGTGCTTTTGACTGCCATAAAGGAGAAATCCGTTCTAATATCGACAGCACCTCTACATCCTTCTTGACGAATTTACATCAGTTTTGCATATCCATTGGATAAGGCATCATTTAAAACTGGGATTATTTTGTAACGGCGCTTATTTAATTTGTGTATAGGAAATGTCATGAAAATGGTTGAAAAATGTTTGAGTATGACTATTTGAATTTGTATGTGATAAATAGCGGTAGTGATTCAAACAACTTTACCAACGATAGAATTGGTCGACGGTCCATGTGTATAAAACGCCAAGTTTTAGTTTTGGCGTGGCATTATACGTTAACTTTGCAACAATTTGATAATGTCGGTAAATAAAACGTAAGGTGATTTACATATTATACATTGACATTTACGGAAACAAAATGCTCCCATGATGTAACTATTTCCAAGAATTGAAAAATAAACTGGAATTTTTGCAAAAATGCGAGATATTTTTTACTTCTACACGTTATCATTTCATCTGTCATCGGTTGATACACTGGAAAGGTTATACGGTTCAGGGGAAACAACTTCAAAATTGATCCCTGCATCGTCTAACACAGTTTCTCTTAGTTATATACTACCCTGATAGGTGTCGCGGGTGCTGTTGCTAGCTGTAAACAACATGGACGACAGGTTCTCCTTTACAGGGGATGTACAACGTGAATGTGCAATTTAAACCCTAAACTACGTTAAATAGTCTTTGACTTGCGACACGTTCGTGTTTTCTAAAGGTAAATGCTTAAAAATTCATACTTCAAATTAAAATCAGTCCGAGGACTTATTTTCCATCTGATCAAATCAGAAGGAGGATCGGGTATGGGGCGAGAAAGTTTGAGAAGTTTATCAGTGGGGCAAAGTTTTTAACACACTTTGATATTATTGACAACATGACACACATATACTAACCAATCAAAAACAGCAAGAAAATGCAAATAAAATTATAGCTGTAACCGTACCTTTTTGCAGTTTGTATATATTTAGAGCTGACCATGACAAGTCATACACTGATACAGGTCATGTGTGTGTTCTGAATTACTGTACAGTAATGAGTACAATTTTTATAATAACATTTGATTACTCATTCTTTTAATCACAATTATTCACTTTATTTGGATCATCATACATCCATAGTTCATTGGAAGGTCATTATTTTTGTGACCCAATAAATGCATACGAAATAATCAAATGTTAAATTATGTGGACACTATTGGATGAGGCCAACCTAAAGGTGTGATCCAGTACATTGTTATGTTCTATGATGTCACAATGAAATCTTTTTTACAACCCTATTATTTCGTATGATAGGCCCAAGATAATCTTTTCTGTACTCTGTTTAGTAAATGCATGGCTACCATTGTAAACTTCCATAGCAAATCAATAATTTTTGTCCAAAACTTTTTGGATGATATTAAGATGCAGAGCATTCAACAATTAAAATTGAAAACTCATTGCTTACACTGTTTTACTATTAGGTTTTTGATCACCAATTCATATTTAATTTAATTTGAATAAATGTGCATACATGATCATATCAACATACACTATGAGCAAAAGTACAGTGTTGCCTAAATTTCAATAAAAATTAATAAATTCTCCTTAATGTTTCAAAGCTTCAAACAAAGCAAACGATCTAATCCCAATACTATCAGATTTGTTTAAACTCCAAAGTGACCACTATCCCTCAAGTTAATCCCACACCTTCTAAATCCAAGTGGCTTGGATCTTTCTTCATTGATATAGAGATCCCTTCTATTTTTAGCTAAGTGAATGAGTCTGTATATGCAAGAGTTAGTACTTTTTTTTTTTGACCAGATTATTTATGGCTCCATGCAGCTGATTAGAAAATTGATTCATTCCCGTATTTTTTTAAAACCCCTTTTCAAATGTAGACTGATCCAGCATCCTTGTATGCATGCATTTAGATGAAACCATAGTTCATTAATCACAATTTTGCAAATAATATCCATGCATGTAGCATAGTAAATTTTCACATAAGCATCTTGTAATTTAGTTTAAAGTAAAGAATTCATTTTTCACATGAATGATTTAACACAATGTCAACATACAGCGCATGACACTTATTAAATACACATGAAAAAACATGGTCTCTATCCACTAATCTGCCATGTTGTTGTTGGAGTTATGGAAGAGTCTTTTTTTTCACAGGTAGGCAAACATCACCTACTCTTTAGAGAATTGGTATCATAACTAGGCATGAAAATGAAATTTCAGATAGTTTAAAGAAAAGTCAACGGTAAAGATGATGCATGTTTGCTTGTGGCATGCAATGAATAATTGCTCAGTCTTGTAGCAAGAACCATGGAATCAGTATCTCAATAATACTGCTAGGTGAACATTGAAAACACCTATCACTTCTAATAAAAGTGTATACAACAATCATGACATCAGAATCAGGAAGATGTGGTTAAAAATTTAAATATTTGAAAGAAGTGAATAATCTAATTGTTAGAAATATGGTGCTTTTATTTGGTCAGACCTAGTGCAGGGAACAAACTGTATTGGGTTCCAGAAAAAACTAGCTTCTATAAGTAAATCTTGAGAATTTTTTTTTAAAATTTGAAATTTAGTCCTCTTGACATCCAGCTTATTTTTGCAAATTGCCACTTCAGAATTAAGGCTTGAATTTAATGCTCATGTACTTATAAAATGCAAGTTAAATGTGAAAGATACTAGTTGAGATTTAAGCTATTTCATTTGTCTGCAAGTGCTAAATTTTCCAGTACTAAACAGTAAAACGTTTCAAAGTAAACTCAGCAAAATACACATGCCTACAAGTATTTAGAAAATATTTTTTCAAGGGGAAGTAGGATATTTCTTTTGCACCATTTGATTTACAAATATAGAAATATAATACATGTATTATCTTCATTTAGGGAATTGTTACTGTGTCATGTCTGTTTGCTTGCTGTGCTGTTTTTAAAGGATGGCTGATTCCAGTTATTTTGTGTGACATATTGTCCTGACTTGCCCCCTAAAAACTAAATGGTTGTCCCCAATATGTTCTTGTTTTGTCTTGTGAAGTTGATCATCTTTGTTGAGTTTGGTGAGACACTGTTGTTTTTCAAAAATACAGACTTGAATCTGTTATTTTTCAGTACAAAAATAGACTTGGATGTGTTTTTCAGTACAAAATCACAGACTTGAATCTGTTATTTTTCAGTACAAAAATAGACTTGAATCTGTTATTTTTCAGTAAAAAAAATAGACTTGGATGTGTTTTTCAGTACAAAAATACAGACCTGGATTTGTTGATTTTCAGTACAAAAATACAGACTTGAATCTGTTATTTTTCAGTACAAAAATACAGACTTGGATCTGTTATTTTTCAGTACAAAAATACAGACTTGGATTTGTTGATTTTCAGTACATAAATACAGACTTGGATTTGTTGATTTTCAGTACAAAAATAGACTTGGATCTGTTATTTTTCAGTACAAAAATACAGACTTGGATTTGTTGATTTTCAGTACAAAAATACAGACTTGGATCTGTTATTTTTCAGTACAAAAATACAGACTTGGATCTGTTATTTTTCAGTACAAAAATACAGACTTGGATTTGTTGATTTTCAGTACAAAAATACAGACTTGAATCTGTTATTTTTCAGTACAAAAATACAGACTTGGATCTGTTATTTTTCAGTACAAAAATACAGACTTGGATTTGTTGATTTTCAGTACAAAAATACAGACTTGGATCTGTTATTTTTCAATACAAAAATACAGACTTGGATTTGTTGATTTTCAGTACAAAAATACAGACTTGGATCTTATTTTTCAGTACAAAAATACAGACTTGGATTTGTTGATTTTCAGTACAAAAATACAGACTTGGATTTGTTGATTTTCAGTACAAAAATAGGCTTGGATCTGTTATTTTCAGTACAAAAATAGACTTGAATCTGTTATTTTTCAGTACAAAAAATAGACTTGGATGTGTTTTTCAGTACAAAAATACAGACTTGGATTTGTTGATTTTCAGTACAAAAATACAGACTTGGATCTGTTATTTTTCAGTACAAAAATACAGACTTGGATCTGTTATTTTTCAGTACAAAAATACAGACTTGGATTTGTTGATTTTCAGTACAAAAATACAGACTTGAATCTGTTATTTTTCAGTACAAAAATACAGACTTGGATCTGTTATTTTTCAGTACAAAAATACAGACTTGGATTTGTTGATTTTCAGTACAAAAATACAGACTTGGATCTGTTATTTTTCAGTACAAAAATACAGACTTGGATTTGTTGATTTTCAGTACAAAAATACAGACTTGGATTTGTTGATTTTCAGTACAAAAATAGACTTGGATCTGTTATTTTCAGTACAAAAATACAGACTTGGATTTGTTGATTTTCAGTACAAAAATACAGACTTGGATTTGTTGATTTTCAGTACAAAAATACAGAGTTGGATTTGTTGATTTTCAGTACAAAAATAGACTTGAATCTGTTATTTTTCAGTACAAAAATACAGACTTGAATCTGTTGTTTTTCATTACAAAAATATAGACTTGGATTTGTTGATTTTCAGTACAAAAATACAGACTTGGATCTGTTATTTTTCAGTACAAAAATACAGACTTGGATATGTTATTTTTCAGTACAAAAATACAGACTTGGATTTGTTGATTTTCAGTACAAAAATACAGACTTGGATCTTATTTTTCAGTACAAAAATACAGACTTGGATTTGTTGATTTTCAGTACAACAATACAGACTTGGATTTGTTGATTTTCAGTACAAAAATAGGCTTGGATCTGTTATTTTCAGTACAAAAATAGACTTGAATCTGTTATTTTTCAGTACAAAAAATAGACTTGGATGTGTTTTCAGTACAAAAATACAGACCTGGATTTGTTGATTTTCAGTACGAAAATACAGACTTGAATCTGTTATTTTTCAGTACAAAAATACAGACTTGGATCTGTTATTTTTCAGTACAAAAATACAGACTTGGATTTGTTGATTTTCAGTACAAAAATACAGACTTGGATCTTATTTTTTAGTACAAAAATACAGACTTGGATTTGTTGATTTTCAGTACAACAATACAGACTTGGATTTGTTGATTTTCAGTACAAAAATAGGCTTGGATCTGTTATTTTCAGTACAAAAATAGACTTGAATCTGTTATTTTTCAGTACAAAAAATAGACTTGGATGTGTTTTCAGTACAAAAATACAGACCTGGATTTGTTGATTTTCAGTACGAAAATACAGACTTGAATCTGTTATTTTTCAGTACAAAAATACAGACTTGGATCTGTTATTTTTCAGTACAAAAATACAGACTTGGTTCTGGGGGGTTTTAGTACAAAAATAGACTTGAATCTGTTATTTTACAGTAAAAAAAATACAGACTTGGACCTGTGATCTTGATTTGTTCAGTGATATGATGTCAAATAAATAAGGAACATTTTAAATAGAATCTCTCAGTTTAAGACCATTCCATCTAAAAGGCAGTCCATTTGCATAGCTCTTATGAAAAACATTATAATTGTATCACACACATTCCAAAATTAATACAAAGACATGTGGTTTAAATATGACTGTTGCTTCAGTTTACTTCCACTAAAAAAATACTGGTGGAAAACGGTTCCGGCAAATATATATGTTTGTAAAATTGTTCAAGCTCGTCTGACATCTGCTGCAGTCACAAATCAGCATCAAAATCACTTAATTTTCTATTGACATTGTAGCAAAAGTCCAAACAAATAGATGATAGCAATTAAAAAGTAATTATAATTTGAAAAATGTGATTTTTGAAAGTTATTTTCTCTTCAAGGTACATGTAGTACAAGGCAAATTCAAGATCTACAAGTATTCTATTTATTGAATATACCGCTTGTTTCCCAAAATGGGAACAAAAGTTTAGAAAGCTTCAAAGGAACTCTGGTATCTTGGACATGCATGTATTAATAAAACAATTGGAGCAACAAATGGTTAACAGAAAATGCCTGGATATTATGAAACTGCAATTGACTAATGTTTTGATGCTAAACTTTTGTTTGGGGCATCTGTTTTTTCACATTTTTTTTCTCTATCATTTGGAATAATTATTGACATAAAAAACCAGATACTGTTACTCAATTTACTTTTAGGCCATTGAATTGATTCAAACATCTACTCATTATAAACCATTGATTGCAATTTTGTTCTTCGTTTTAACTGACTTTTTACTCTCCCTAGACTGGTACCTCGAAGTCCCAATTTTTTTTCATTGCTAAGAGTAATGAAGTACATGTAGAAAAAAATGATAAAGACTCTACAAACCACAATACTTTTACAAATATTGTTTGTAAATGTACTTGAATACACCATCATATGCCATCACATAATGTGTGGGCGGATCATGGTCTGTGTTGTATGTTTAACTGATTCCTCTTAGTAAACTGCTCAAACCCAGACCTGCCAGTGCATTATGCAGTGGTAGACTTGATTCTATTTTGTTTACAGTTTGAGCTGAATATATAAGCAAGTTTTATGGTATTTTTTTCATCCTATGCCTGTATTTTAATGTGAGGTAACTGTCTCCCTGTAGATTAAAGCAGTAACTGCCGATACAGTTGGAGAATACTAGGTACAGATACTAAAATAGCTCCAAGACACTTGCAGAATTTGACAAATATAAAAATATCGACAGTTTTTGTACACAATGTACTTAATTCTTTATTAAATTATAAATGTACACTTCTGTTAATCCAGACCTTTAGTAAAATCAAACACGTGTACACTGTATTTTATTCTTTAGTGAAGTCCAGCCTGTGTACACCTTTACACTGTAGCTAATCCTATAATAAAGTTGAACACTGCAGTTAATCCTTTAGTGAAGTCCAGCCTGTGTACACCTTTACACTGTAGCTAATCCTTTAATAAAGTTGTACGCTGCAGTTAATCCTTTAGTGAAGTCCAGCCGGTGTACACCATTACACTGTAGCTAATCTTTTAATAAAGTTGTACACTGCAGTTAATCCTTTAGTGAAGTCCAGCCTGTGTACACCGTTACACTGTAGCTAATCCTATAATAAAGTTGAACACTGCAGTTAATCCTTAAGTGAAGTACAGTCTGTGTACACCTTTACACTGGCTAATCCTGTGTAATCTGTATATTATCCACTAAGAGGAATTGCCAAAAGTTGTTGATAAAGATAGACATGTGTCTTTTATATACAATTAGAGCTGTATCTTATGACTTAAAGGAGATTATGTAAATAGATATGTACATAAATAAACTGTAGGTAATGTTATATGAAAGATAATGGACTCCACATCACCACCACTACAACCACATAACTGCCAGTTGCAGTCTGTCAGATTCTTAGCCACCGAGAAATATCACTCACAGGTTGCATTAAATAGGTGGTTGGTATATACAGACAATTTACATTAGAAAATTGGACTAGACCAAATAATGGCAAAAGAAATAAATGTGACTTCAGTTGGTACTCCTGATGCCTATTGGATGTGTGTGCAAGTTTGTGTATGAGAGACAGACAGTGAGTGAAAGTTTGTAATACACTGCATTCTTGCAGATTTTTAGAATTTCATATTCTGCGTTTCCATTGCCTTATCTATTTTTGTTTTTGTGTGTCTCTTCTAGGTGTTCAAAACAATTTGCAAAACTTAGATTTCCATCCCATTTTTATGCTTGGTTATGCATTTATTTTTGCAACTTGACAGGCACATACTTAATTTTTAAAAATTATTTCAACTCTTTCAGAAAAATAGAACTGGATTACGACAGTAAAAGGTGAAGGGTATGATGTTGAATTTCATATGCCAGTCACCTCAACACTAGAGAACATCAACATGTCTGCAGGAGCTGAAGTACACTCTGGTGGTCCTATGTCCCATGGTCCTCCAGGAGATCCTTTCCAGCTGGTTCTGGACATCCCTGGGGCTGAAGGGTCAGATGCTGATTCACAAGATCTGGGTTCCGAGGCATCTGACAGCTATGATGAACTGTCTAGTCTCAGTGAAATTGGAGAGGAAGAGGAAGAAGGAAGTGACAATGAATTTGGTGTCAGGTAAACTATCAAATATTTAAAAGTTTAATGTAAACAAACTGATGTAATTATCTCCATGTATTACTTTCCAATTAGTCAATCATCCTTGACCACTGATTGGAAATCATCAAACTTGCTACATAAGTAAAAATGGTAGTAATCAAACTGATGTAATTATCTCCATGATTTACTTTCCATTCACTCAGTCATCCTTGACCACTGGTTGGAAATCTAAATGGAAGTAATCAAACTGATGTAATTATCTCCATGCATTACTTTCCATTCACTCAATCATCCTTCATCACTGATTGGAAATTGATGAAACTTGCTACATAAGTACAAATGAAATTAATCAAAGTGATTTAATTTTCCCATTACTTGATCCTCCTAAACCACTGATTGATCAAACTTGCTATGTAAGTAAAGATGGAAGTAACCATGGTGTCATAATTATCTCCATGCTTTACTTTCCCATCTATCCACCTAAAACAATGGCCTTTCTAGCTTCATTCTTTACCTATTCTTCAGTATATACCAGTTATATTAGTTTACCGATGCAATAAATGAAAGCACAACAGCAGACAATATAGAAACATGTCATCTATTTCCTTATTTACATGCATATTTAGATTTTTAATATCTTTGTTTGAAAACCTTTTTTTTTCTGCTTATGAACATTATTGAATCTGATCTATTTAAACAATACTTCATGTTGAGAATATGTATGTATTCAGATTTAGATCTTTCTATTTTGTTAATTTTGCTTCCAAATTTGTTATGTACATGTATGGTAGATTCAGTCTAGTTGAAAGCTTCATATATGTTTGGTGTTTTTTTTCTCTCTCAAAATTACATTGATATATACATTGAAGCTTTATCTAACCATTGTTACAACATCCATAGGCCAGATTGTTGATTGTTATAAAATCCATAGGTCAGATTGTTGATTGTTATAACATACATAGGCCAGATTGTTGATTGTTACAAAATCCATAGGCCAGATTGTTGATTGTTACAATATCCATAGGTCAGATTGTTGATTGTTATAACATACATAGGCCAGATTGTTGATTGTTACAATATCCATAGGTCAGATTGTTGATTGTTACAATATCCATAGGCCAGATTGTTGATTGTTACAATATCCATAGGTCAGATTGTTGATTGTTATAACATACATAGGTCAGATTGTTGATTGTAATAATAATCATTGGCCAGACTGTTGTTATAATATTCATTGGCATGGAATGTTGATTGTTATAAAATCCATAGGCCAGATTGTTGATTGTTATAAAATCCATAGGTCAGATTGTTGATTGTTATAATATCCATAGGCCAGATTGTTGATTGTTCTAATATCCATAGGCCAGATTCATTATTATAATATCCATAGGCCAGATTCATTGATTCTTATACTATTCACAGGCCAGATTGTTGATTGTTATAATATCCACAGGCCTGATTGTTATAATATCCATAAGCCAGATTGTTGATTGTTCTAATATCCATAGGCCAGATTCATTATTATAATATCCATAGGCCAGATTCATTGATTCTTATACTATTCACAGGCCAGATTGTTGATTGTTATAATATCCATAGGCCAGATTGTTGATTGTTCTAATATCCATAGGCCAGATTCATTATTATAATATCCATAGGCCAGATTCATTGATTCTTATACTATTCACAGGCCTGATTGGCTGATTATTATAATATCCATTGTTGATTGCTATAATATCCATATGCCAGATTGTTGATTCTTATAATATCAATAGGCCTGATTGGCTGATTATTATAATATCCACAGACTAGAGTTTTGATTGTTATAATATCCACAGACTAGAGTTTTGATTGTTATAATATCCACAGACTAGAGTTTTGATTGTTATAATATCCACAGACTAGAGTTTTGATTGTTATAATATCCACAGACTAGAGTTTTGATTGTTATAATATCCACAGACTAGAGTTTTGATTGTTGTAATATCCACAGACTAGAGTTTTGATTGTTATAATATCCACAGACTAGAGTTTTGATTGTTATAATATCCACAGACTAGAGTTTTGATTGTTGTAATATCCATAGGTCAGATTGTTGATGTTATAATATACACAGGCCAGACCCAGTGTTTGAGAAGATCAAAGAGAGCCTGAGCAGAACTCAGAAGAAGAGTGAGTCAGCGCTGTCCGTTGCTAGTGATGTGTCAGATGGCAGTGGTGAAGGTCCCCTTGTTCAGATTTCAGAGCAGTACACATCGATTCCATATGGCATTCAGCCCAGGGCCACTTATGAACATGCAAAAACCAATTCGGATATCATGGGAGGTAAGAATTTCTAGTTCTGTGTTCCTTCTTTATCTTCTATTTAAACTTTTATCTTGAATACATATTGGTCAGTGTATTATAAGCAGAATTTGTCAGACATGTAAGTCAATGATGACAGATAGTGTCAGATAGGCTGATTCGGACCATGGCTGATTCGGACCAAGCTGATTCGGTCCAAATTACGGGCTGATTCGGACCAGATTTCTGGCTGATTCGGACCAGATGTTTTGCTGATTCGGACCATGTGAAATATCAATAGGTTTCGTCTGAGATATAAATGTGTCACTTACATTTGTTTAAGACACAATATAAACTTAAATGTTTAATTCCAGCAGAAACAGCCACGTAAAACTTTGCAAACATAACCATTTTTCTGTTTTATTTGTTTGTCTTGTCTATGTTTTTGTATTTGCCTTTGAGAAAGACCCATTAAGAGTCGAAAGCGCTCAGGCTAGATAGATACTAATTTTGCACTGTTCGTTGTCAGTTTATTGCATATATATATATATTCTTTATTTTGGTTGAACAAATCTAAATGCTATAGTTAATATGGAGTTTGTTCTGATTTCGTTTAGAAATTTGCTAGCAACTGTCTTACGTAAATTTAAAAGCCAAATATCAACTTTTTATATGCTCTTAGTATGTCTGCAAAAACAGTAATAACTACCAAACTAAATAATGTGTGTGTTACATGGTTTTTCTTATAATAGTCCACATGATCCGAATCAGCCCATCATCTGGTCTGAATCAGCCCGTAATTTGGGCTGAATCAGCCCGTAATTTGGGCCGAATCAGCTATGGTCCGAATAAGCCATGGTCCGAATCAGCCAGCATTCTCAGGCTACATGCTAGGAGGCAATTGGGGCAAAATTGTTACCTTAAGTCTGGGGGCCCAGAGTGGCCAAGTGGTCTAAAGCGCTGTCTGTTACGGAACAATGCCATCTCACCTGTTTGCCTAGGTTTGAGTCTAAGATTCAGCTAATGTAGTTATGTGAGAAAGCTTGCCAGTAGCTTCTCGTGGGTCAGTGGTTCTTTCCAGGGGTTCTCCATGATTCTTCCTCCACCAATAATACTGGCTGCCATGTATAGCCTATTGTGTGCTGAAAAATGGCATTAAGCCCTACAATAACAACAACTTTGAGTCTGTAATAAACTTGATTTCATGATTTAATGGCATTCTACCAGTTTTGTTTCAGTGTGTTGTATTATTTATCAGATTATAATGACTTTTGTGTTAATTTTCCCATAAAAGAGGAGGGTTCTGTGTATGTATATTATATGTATATATATGTATATAGGTGCATATATACATATGTATATATACATGTATATATACATATATATATCAGAAGTTACAAAGTTCAGAAAAACCTATCGGAATAATTTTTCTCCAGTCCCAGAAGTTACAAAGTTGAGAACAACCTTTCACCAATTTATCAGAATACTTTTTCTTGTCTCAGAAGTTGCAAAGTTGAGAACAACCTTTCACCAGATTGTCGGAATACTTTTTCTTGTCTCAGAAGTTACAAAGTTGAGAAAAACCTTTCACCAGATAATCTGAATACTTTTTCTCCAGTCTCAGAAGTTACAAAGTTGAGTCACACATTCTTATACTAAAAATCAACTTGGTAAAATATTAAATAATGTTCAACTCCCTTGCTGCTTTTAAACACATTTTTGGATGACTTTGCCATATTTTATTATCTCCACTTTCTGGTAATATTCTCATATGGCTCAAGAGTCCATCAAGAATAAAGTAAATTTATTATTATTATTATTATTATTATTATTATTATTATTATTATTATTATTATTATTATTATTATTATTATTATTATTCCTTAAGTTCCAAATTAAGAAATAATAGATTATCAATTTTCAATTATTTTAAAAAAGAATTCATCATATTTGTTACTTATATTTATTATGTTTGGATGGGGAAAAACATCTATCTTTACAGGTGAATCATTTCTTTCATAACAATTTATAGTAGCCACAAAACACAATTTTTTAAAAATTAAAGCGTATTCTAATTATTTTTTTCCCATCAAGTTGCCTACAACAGCAGAATGCGACAGTTTGTCATCCTTGATTCTAAAGGAATAACAACTTGGAAAAGAGATATGGTGGATCCTAGAGGTATGTCAGATAATCATTTTTTGTGATCTTTCCATGCTTAATATTTTTAAGTATGTTTGTCAAAAATTTGTTTTTACATTTTCGAGAAGGAGCTTAGCTGTTTTGGTTGAAAAATCTTATCGGCAATTAAGCAGAATCTTTTCACAGACTTAGGAAAATTAATGTCTATACTTACTTGTAACTGGAAACAAGACCGACCCTGACCTGTTGTAATATAATGCACTGGTAGATCAGGGACTATGCTGCTTGTTCCTTCTGATTAGTCCTAACAAAATGATATGACCCAGATCTGATAGTGCATTATTTGATGACAGAACTGGGTCTGTGCTGTTGTTGGACTTGTAAGAGAGTATACATGATAACCTATGTATTTGAATTAAAAAGAATAAATTTCATTTTTATAGTAAGAAAACTTGTTTCCAGATTCTTCCTTAAAAATTTGTTGCTGCATGAAGAGAAAACTAAGTTATTTTTACCACTTCCAACAAATGTTTTCAAAACTTGATATGGGTTTGCATTACTATTCCAGACAGCTAGCAGTAAGTTTAAATGCCAATATATTAAATATAGTTATGCATTTTACTTGATAAAATGTAATTGAATTGACATATATACATATATATATACCTGAACAGTTTCATGAATTTGAGATGTTTTACAATATACATTTTCAATCTTGCCTTTTACATGCAGTGCTGTAAATGATTTATATATACCAAACTCTAAAATGGTTTAGTCAATGCCTCAGATTCATACTATGAGCACAAGGAAGCAATTGACATCCACTAAATAAATGTTCAAATGGTGTAGTCCATACACATATCGTCTGAACACTGTATATTATACACATATCATCTGAACACTGTATATTATACACATATCATCTGAACACTGTATATTATACACATATCGTCTGAACACTGTATATTATAAGCCATAGGAGTGACAATATATTGCCTGCCAGTGCTGCAATATTATGACTGCATCATTTATTACTTGTTTGCCGTACATTGCCAATCACTGTAGCTTGTGTAAACAGTATATAATTTCAATTATTAATTGGATTGACATTAACTAACACAATTACTACATTTATTTTACCTGACAAAACAATAAAAAAAACATTTTTCTATGTTTATCATATTGCACTTGTATTTATTTTGTTAATACAATTTGGAGTAATTATGTTCATCATTCTCTTTCTTTACCAAAAGAAATACTTCTATTTAGAAAAGTCGAGAACAAAGGTCTTTAAAAAAAATATTTGTCTCACTTTCCATACTTTGATTATTACTTTAATTATATTTCATTAATTACATTACATTAGTTATATTACATTATTTTTATTAAATTAATTACATGACATTAATTATTACATTAAATACATTACATTAGTCATATTACATAAATTTTATTACATTAATTAATTTTATTAATTATTATACTAATTATATTACATTACTTATATTATATTATTTATATTACATTAATTATATTACATTGATTATTACATTATTTATATTATATTAGTTATAACATTAATGACATTTCATTAGTATATTACATTATTTATATTAAATTAATTACATTACATTAATTACATTACATTAGTTCTATTACATTATTTATAAACTAATTACATTAATTAATTTTTACATTAATTACATTACTTTAGTTGTATTATATTATTTATATTACATTAATTACATTACATTAAATTATACATTAATTACACAACTACTCTGATGGCCTAGTGGTTATAGCATCCACCTCAGAAGCAGGAGGTTATGGGTTCGATCCCCAGTCGAGTCATACCAGATACTTACAAAAATGGTACTAACAGCTGCCTTGCTTGGCGCTTGGCATTAAGAGGCTAGTGTTAGGACTGGTCAACCTAGTGTCAGGATAATGTGACTGGGTGCGACATCATGCTACATGTCTGTGACATGATGCCCCAGTGCTAGACATCACTATAAACTGCCTCACTGCAGACCTTGTAGTGATATGACTGAATTTTCGTTAAAGCTATGTTAAAAAAATCCAATCAAATCCTAATCAAATATTAATTACAATACATTACATTAATTAAATTACACTAATTACATTACATTATTTAAATTACATTAATTACATTACATTAATTACATTAATTACATTCCATTAGTTATATTAATTATATTACATTAAATTAATTATTACATTATTTATATTACATTAATTACATTAATTTTTATATTAATTACATTACATTAATTACATTACATTACATTAATTATTACACTAATTACATTCCATTAGTTTTATTACATTTTTATATTACATTATTTATATTACATTTTTTCATTACATTAATTTTACATTAATTACATTATATTCATTTATTACATTATTTATAATACATAAATTACATTCCATTGTTATATTAATTACATTACATTAATTACAATAATGACATTACATTAGTTATATTTCATTATTTATATTTCATTAATTTACATTACATTAATTACATAACATTAGTTATACATTAATTACATTACATTCATTATATTACACTAATTTATTACATTATTTATAATACATTACATTCCATTAATTGTTATATTAATTACATTCCATTAATTGTTATATTAATTACATTACATTAATTTTAATGACATTACATTAGTTTTAAATTTCATTATTTATAATTACATTAATTTACATTACATTAATTATTACAATAATTACATTTCATTATTTATATTACATTTATTACATGAGCATCTGGCATGGATGTGGAAGGTCATGGGTTTGGTTCCTGACCAAGTTGTACCAAAGACTTGTAAACATGGTACTAAAAGCTGCGTCGTTTGACACTTAGAATTAAGAGGTTAATGTTAGGACTGGTCAGTCTGGTGTCAGGATAATGTGACTGGGTGAGACATGATGCTACATGTCTGCAGCATAATGCCTCAGTGATATACATTACTATACACTGCCACACTGCAGACATCATAGCATTATGACCGAAAAATTGTAAAGCTACATTAAAAATCCAATTATACACACACATTAATTATATTATATCAATTACATTACATTAAAAATATTCTTTTTGAATTAGTTCAGGTTTCACAGAGCCAGAATCCAGATATTATTCATCCTCCAATCAGTGCCATTTTTGGTAAAAATATCATTTACATAATTAATATATAAATACCAGTGCATAGAAATGTATGTCTATGCATTAGTATTTATACATATCTATGCCACATATTCGTATGCATAGTGATCTATGTCCATGCAAGGTTAATGGAACATATCTATGCCACAGCTTATTCCTATGCAGTGATCTACCTCCATGTAAGGTTATTGGGAAATATGCCACAGCTTGTTTCCATGCATAGTGATCTATGTCCATGTAAGGTTAATGGAACATATCTATGCCACAGCTTATTCTTATGCAGGGATCTACCTCCATGTAAGGTTATTGGGAAATATGCCACAGCTTGTTTCCATGCATAGTGATCTATGTCCATGCAAGGTTAATGGAACATATCTATGCCACAGCTTATTCCTATGCAGTGATCTACCTCCATGTAAGGTTATTGGGAAATATGCCACAGCTTGTTTCCATGCATAGTGATCTATGTCTATGTAAGGCTAATGGAACATATCTATGCCACAGCTTATTCCTATGCAGTGATCTACCTCCATGTAAGGTTATTGGGAAATATACCACAGCTTGTTTCCATGCATAGTGATCTATGTCCATGTAAGGTTAATGGAACATATCTATGCCACAGCTTATTCCTATGCAGTGATCTACCTCCATGTAAGGTTATTGGGAAATATGCCACAGCTTGTTTCCATGCATAGTGATCTATGTCCATGCAAGGTTAATGGAACATATCTATGCCACAGCTTATTCCTATGCAGTGATCTACCTCCATGTAAGGTTATTGGGAAATATGCCACAGCTTGTTTCCATGCATAGTGATCTATGTCCATGTAAGGCTAATGGAACATATCTATGCCACAGCTTATTCCTATGCAGTGATCTACCTCCATGTAAGGTTATTGGGAAATATGCCACAGCTTGTTTCCATGCATAGTGATCTATGTCCATGTAAGGTTAATGGAACATATCTATGCCACAGCTTATTCCTATGCAGTGATCTACCTCCATGTAAGGTTATTGGGAAATATGCCACAGCTTGTTTCCATGCATAGTGATCTATGTCCATGTAAGGTTAATGGAACATATCTATGCCACAGCTTATTCCTATGCAGTGATCTACCTCCATGTAAGGTTATTGGGAAATATGCTACAGCTTGTTTCCATGCATAGTGATCTATGTCCATGCAAGGTTAATGGAACATATCTATGCCACAGCTTATTCCTATGCAGTGATCTACTTCCATGTAAGGTTATTGGGAAATATGCCACAGCTTGTTTCCATGCATAGTGATCTATGTCCACGTAAGGTTAATGGAACATATCTATGCCACAGCTTATTCCTATGCAATGATCTACCTCCATGAAAGGTTATTGGGAAATATGCCACAACTTGTTTCCATGCATAGTGATCTATGTCCATGTAAGGTTATTGGGAAATATGTCAGTTTGTTTCCATGCATAGTGATCTATGTCCATGCAAATTTATTGGGAAATATGTCAGTTTGTTTCCATGCATAGTGATCTATGTCCATGCAGATTTATTGGGAAATATGTCAGTTTATTTCCATGCATAGTGATCTATGCACATGCAAATTTATTGGGAAATATGTCAGTTTGTTTCCATGCATAGTGATCTATGTCCATGCAGATTTATTGGGAAATATGTCAGTTTGTTTCCATGCATAGTGATCTATGTCCATGCAAATTTATTGGGAAATATGTCAGTTTGTTTCCATGCATAATGATCTATGTGTACACCTGGCCGAAATGACAGATTCCAGACTTAATTGTAATATAGTGCTAATGCAATTCAAAGAGGATTGCTGTATGTTTTTTTTGCAGATCATCTGAAGTCCAATACTAATTAATTCTCAATTAACTGGCTTTTTAATTAGTTTTCTTATATTGACTGGCTAGTAACATTGTCAAGTCCTGTAAATTTACATGAAAGTTCAAATGCATGTGTTAAAACAAATTAAGTGTAAACACTAAGTATGCAGTATGACTTTCATAACAAAAAAGATTAGTATTAGATGAATTTGGAATTAATAAATAAAAAAGATTAGTATTAGATGAATTTGGAATTAATAAATAAAAAAGATTAGTATTAGATGAATTTGGAATTAATAAATAAAAAAGATTAGTATTAGATGAATTTGGAATTAATAAATAAAAAAGATTAGTATTAGATGAATTTGGAATTAATAAATAAGAAAGATTAGTATTAGATGAATTTGGAATTAATAAATAAAAAAGATTAGTATTAGATGAATTTGGATTTAATAAATAAAAAAGATTAGTATTAGATGAATTTGGAATTAATAAATGAAAAAGATTAGTATTAGATGAATTTGGTATTAATAAATATACTTATTTTTTTTACTTAGGGAACATAATTAATTGCATCTAATATTTAGGTGAATGTTCAAAAATGCCATAAACCAAAACACCCATTAAACCAAAACTTTTGGTTTCTCCCATGAGATTTTTGTTTTGAGAGGTTTTTATTTTTTTCTGATTACAAATTATATTTGCATTTTAGCTTATTTAGTAAAGGTTGTTTTGTCCAGTTGTGTATTGCTAATTATCATGTGACTACACCCTACTTGTAAGTCATATGATCTACTTAGTGCAGTCCATACATCCAGAAAGAATAATTGTCGACCACTTTGGTGGCCTCATGGTTAGAGCTTCTGCATAAATGTGGCAGGTTGCAGGTTTGAACCCCAACTGAGTCAGTAAAAATTGTACTGGCAGCTACCTCACTTGGTGCTCAGCATCAAGAGGTTAGTGTTAGGACTGGTTGGCTTGGTGTCAGGATAATGTCACTGGGTGGGATGTAACGCTACATGTCTGCAACATGATACCCCAGTGCTAGACATCACTATCAACTGTCGGACTGCAGACATCATAGCAATATGACTAAAAAAATTGTTAAAGGTACGTTAAGAATCCAAAACACACACACAAATGGTACCAACAGATGCCTCACTTGGTACTCCGCATTAAGAAGTTAGTATTAGGACTGGTCGGCCAGTTGTCAGGATAATGTGACTGGGTGGGACATCATGCTACATGTCTGCGGCATGATGTCCCAGTGCTTGATATCACTATAAACTACCATACTGCAGACGCTGTAGTGATATGACTTAACAATTGTTATAGTGATGTTAAAAATCTAAATTGCACACTTAGACCCACACTCGAAGTAACTGTTACAGTAACTAATTTCAAATCTTGATAATAGACCACTCATTAATCATAATCCTCATTTTGCTTATGAGGTTATAATTAATGTTGCATCTTTTTTCTCCAGTTGATAATGTGTATAGGATGTCTGTGTATTCCTTCAAAATGTTGGTCCAGAGGCTGTGTTTCTTGTCTAGTTTTCCAATGAGATGACACCTTAGTAAGATGTGCCAGAGTTACCCCCCCCCAATCATTTTTTGTTGGCATTATGTAACTGTATAATAACATTGTTTTATTTTATTTTTTCAGGAAAATTATATGTAGCATCTGCTAATATAGATCAAAAATATTGCTTGCCATGCGTACCATATGTTTATGCCTCTATGTCAAGTCTAACTGCAAATCGCAAAAACTCAGATCTGCTGTTGCATAATTTGTGGTTACAGATCTGGGTCTGTACAGTTTTGATAAAGTAATCAGTATGACAAACCCTGATCTGCTTTCACATTATGCAGTCATAGATTAGGGTTTATGTTGTTTGAGGTTGGACTTAACTTATAACTGAATGTATATGGTAGGCATTTTGTTTCTTCATGGATACAAAAAGCAACTGATATCACTAATTGAAAATGGTATCAATTATTGTCATTAGATTGCAGTAAATACCATATTTATCTAATAAGCCCATGCTAGGCCTACCTCATTTTTTTTGGGGGGGAGAGCAAAACTTGGGCACATATTTACTACTGATATCTAAAAATAGGCACACCTGCGACTGGTCGACAAATTTATCAGACTGCCACCATGGTCCAATAAGATGAGAAATACTTTGTTAATTTAACAGCATGTGTTATTGAAATGTCTTAAAGAAAATAAGCACAACTGTATAAATAATGTGCTCTATTTCTTTTTGTTTTTCTCGCTCTTTGATCACAAGATCACTTTTTGCACTTTCTAAAACTAAACTGTTTCAATGCATTTGTATTATATTAAAATGATCTATTATTTATAAATAATAAAATATTCATCTAAAATTGTGCATTTACATTTATTCTTCATTGTGCAGAATCATAATTTGTATTTACTTAAAGTAATTTTATTTGATATTTACATTCTGTTTCTTCTGTTATACTGTTTTCAGGAAGAATATATGAATTGAGTGAGCATTACTTCATATAATAATGTAATAATAACTCTTATTTCTACTTTCCGGTGGTAAGGGTTGTTCCAATGTTGCTGGAAAAGCAATTTTCCCCAAAAATGTGTCATGCCTGATGTTATGCTATTGTCTGTTATATGTGTATATTATTTTTATGTACATGCATAAAGTGTACATTTTTATTACATAGTTTGTATTGTACAATTAACAGAAACAATTATCACAAACATTTTCACTTTATGGTAAAACCTGTAAAAATTGCAGCATTACAAGAAAGACTTCAGTATGTTAGCAGAAATTCTCAAAAATCTTAAGTTTAGAAAAAGGAGACATGTTTTATCTTCTTCTAGTAACTCCGAAATAAATAAATAAATAAATACATAAATCTTTTTAATCAAATGAGTAACATGGTATTCACATAAACTTGTTTTTTTTGTTGGCCTGCTGTTGTTGTTTACATGGAAGCATATTTCAAACAATGTATTACCCAAGCTGCATTTGAAGGCTGTTGTAGATCTTTTGTTGAAATGTCAACTCTATCATTACATCACCAAATGGTATATACTTTTTTGTAAATAAACTGTTTTGTGTACACTGTTTTGTAGCCAGATTGAATAATTATCAGCACAGTCAACTGTATCTTGACTGAGATCTGGTACTAAAAGGGTTTATCTTTGGAGACATTGCTATTCATAATTTAGTTAAGGTTAAGATATTTTATAATGAATAGAGAAGAAGTGCATGTTTTGATGCCTACTAAATTTAAAAAATTAAAGTTGGTCATTCTCAATCAACTGGTTTTATTGGTCCCTGACCATCTTGTAACCTGGTACATTAATAATGATTGTCTACTTTTGTAGGAACAAAGTGACTTGAAATCCCTAGGGTTTGCTGTAATATATCGTATATACCTGTTTATAAGCCGAGTACAACTTCAAACAACATAGACCCCCAATCTGCTGGCATATAATGCTCTGGTAGATCAGGGTCAGTGGTGTTTTGTTCTAATGATTTATCCTTACAAACTGCATAGACCCAAGTCTACTGGTGCATTATGCAACTACAGTACCGAGTCTGTACAGTTTCATTAAACACAACTTTCAAGCATGTTAAGTTGCCGGTAGCTTCAAAACAAGTTATATCGTTCTAGTCCATAAACTGTTAGTCTACATTAAACAGGACTATCTAATTTGATTGATTTTAGCACAGCTGAATTAACATGAAACATCTCTCCTATGTAATGTATTAATTCGGACATATTAGTCACAATTTATCAACTGACAAAATAAATCCAAGAGTTGTGTATATTCAAATGTTTGAATTTTTTTTAAACTTATGATTTTGAAAAATAGTGAAACTTTATTATGCCAAAGAAATACAATTATTTTTTTCTGAGTAATCTTCCATGTTTGAAGATTCAGTGGATTACAGTTTTTACAGGTTATACTCTAATAAAAATCATGAAATTTAAAAATAATATATACATTTACCAGTATTAGTTTTCTATACTTTGAAAACTGCAAATATTAACTTTTTTATAGCGGTTTCTTGTCAGATATGAGAATATATTACAAGTTTGAGAAAAGGGGAGAATAGCTTATGAATTTACCACAAAGTCACACACTAAATTAAAATGCAGGATTTTCTTTAACTAGAGGTATACTCATGTCTTTTGCTATCCACTTTTATACCATGTCAGATGCAATGATTATCTACTCGATAGTTGTCATCTTTCCTCATCCTTTTTTACCTTTTCCTCTACCTTTATCACCCCAAAATTTAACATGAAAACTAATATCAGTTTACCATGCCCATGCTAAGAGTAGACTGGGTCCTTCCACTCATTAACAATTAGTTGTCATATTTAACTCCAACAATTTCCCTCTTACTGTAATTAGTAAGTTAGTGCTATCTCTCTAACATTTTGAATTTTAGAACAGGTGGCTATTGTAATAAGAATTTTAGAATATGTAGCTATTATAATAAGAATTTTAAAATAGGTAGCTATTGTAATAAGAATTTTAGAACAGGTATATGTTGCAATAGAAATTTTAGAACTGGTAGCTATTATAATAAGAATTTTAGAATCAGTAGCTTTTGTAATGCAAATTTTAGAATATGTAGCTATTATAATAAGAATTTTAAAATAGGTAGCTATTGTAATAAGAATTTTAGAACAGGTATATGTTGCAATAGAAATTTTAGAACTGATAGCTATTATAATAAGAATTTTAGAATCAGTAGCTATTGTAATGCAAATTTTAGAATATGTAGCTACTGTAATAGAATTTTAGAACAAATAGCTATTGTAATAAGAATTGTAGAATATGTAGCTATTGTAATAATAAATTTAGAATAGGAACAAGATATTTAGAATATGAAACTATTGTAGTTGGAATTTTAGAACTGGTAGGTATTATAATTAGAATTTTAGAATCGGTAATCTGTAATATGACTATTGTAATATGAATGTTCATAAACATCTTTGAGATGGTTTTCAAAGGGAACTTATTGATTCATTCTACTTTGAAATATTGAATAGAATATTTTTTTACAAGACAAAATCACTACAGCACTCCCTCAGTATAACTTTCCATGGGAGTCAGAGAGTATACTGCCTTGGAATGAAACAGCTCTAGAATGAAGTACATAATACAGTGTTCCCTTATTATAATACTGTCCAATACAGTATTCCCTTATTATAATACTGTCCATGAAAACAGTAGAGTATACAAACTTGTAACAAAGTACATAATACAGTATTCCCTTATTATAGTACTGTCCACGAAAACAGTAGAGTATACAAACTTGTAACAAAGTACATAATACAGTATTCCCTTATTATAATACTGTCCATGAAAACAGTAGAGTATACAAACTTGTAACAAAGTACATAATACAGTATTCCCTTATTATAATACTGTCCACAAAAACAGAGTATACAAACTTGTAACAAAGTGCATAATACAGTATTCCCTTATTATAATACTGTCCACGAAAACAGTAGAGTATACAAACTTGTAACAAAGTACATGATACAGTATTCCCTTATTATAATACTGTCCACGAAAACAGTAGAGTATACAAACTAGTAACAAAGTGCATGATACAGTATTCCCTTATTATAATACTGTCCATAAAAACAGTAGAGTATACAAACTTGTAACAAAGTGCATGATACAGTATTCCCTTATTATAATACTGTCCACGAAAACAGTAGAGTATACAAACTTGTAACAAAGTGCATGATACAGTATTCCCTTATTATAACACTGTCCATGAAAACAGTAGAGTATACAAACTTGTAACTAAGTGCATGATACAGTATTCCCTTATTATAACTACTGTCCTTGAAAACAGTAGAGTATACAAACTTGTAACAAAGTACATAATACAGTATTCCCTTATTATAGTACTGTCCACGAAAACAGTAGAGTATACAAACTTGTAACAAAGTACATAATACAGTATTCCCTTATTATAATACTGTCCATGAAAACAGTAGAGTATACAAACTTGTAACAAAGTACATAATACAGTATTCCCTTATTATAATACTGTCCATGAAAACAGAGTATACAAACTTGTAACAAAGTGTATAATACAGTATTCCCTTATTATAATACTGTCCACGAAAACAGAGTATACAAACTTGTAACAAAGTGCATGATACAGTATTCCCTTATTATAATACTGTCCATGAAAACAGTAGAGTATACAAACTTGTAACAAAGTGCATGATACAGTATTCCCTTATTATAATACTGTCCACGAAAACAGTAGAGTATACAAACTTGTAACAAAGTGCATGATACAGTATTCCCTTATTATAATACTGTACACGAAAACAGTAGAGTATACAAACTTGTAACAAAGTGCATGATACAGTATTCCCTTTTTATAATACTGTCCATGAAAACAGAAGAGTATACAAACTTGTAACAAAGTGCATGATACAGTATTCCCTTATTATAATACTGTCCATGAAAACAGTAGAGTATACAAACTTGTAACAAAGTGCATGATACAGTATTCCCTTATTATAATACTGTCCATGAAAACAGTAGAGTATACAAACTTGTAACAAAGTACATAATACAGTATTCCCTTATTATAGTACTGTCCACGAAAACAGTAGAGTATACAAACTTGTAACAAAGTACATAATACAGTATTCCCTTATTATAATACTGTCCATGAAAACAGTAGAGTATACAAACTTGTAACAAAGTACATAATACAGTTTTCCCTTATTATAATACTGTCCACGAAAACAGAGTATACAAACTTGTAACAAAGTGTATAATACAGTATTCCCTTATTATAATACTGTCCATGAAAACAGTAGAGTATACAAACTTGTAACAAAGTGCATGATACAGTATTCCCTTATTATAATACTGTCCATGAAAACAGTAGAGTATACAAACTTGTAACAGAGTGCATGATACAGTATTCCCTTATTATAATACTGTCCACGAAAACAGTAGAGTATACAGACTTGTAACAAAGTGCATGATACAGTATTCCCTTATTATAATACTGTCCATGAAAATAGTAGAGTATACAAACTTGTAACAAAGTGCATGATACAGTATTCCCTTATTATAATACTGTCCATGAAAACAGTAGAGTATACAAACTTGTAACAAAGTGCATGATACAGTATTCCCTTATTATAATACTGTCCATGAAAACAGTAGAGTATACAAACTTGTAACAAAGTGCATGATACAGTACACCCTCAATGTAACATGGTATATCACCTTATAGTGAGACTACATTATAATGAAGTACATGATGCAATACTCCTTCATTTTAACATGGCCTTAAGGAGTCATGAAGTATATCACATTATAGTGAAACTAGCATATGGTGAAGTACATGATACAGTATTCCCTCATTATAATACTATCTTTGTGAGTTGTGAAGTATACATTATATTGACATTATCTTATAATGAAGTACATGATAAAATATTCTCTCATTATTATACTAAAATTGTAATCATACGTTATGTCACATTATATTGAGACTCTATAATGAAGTACATGATAAAATATTCCCTCATTATTATACTAAATTGTAATCATATAGTATGTCACATTAAATTGAGACTATAATGAAGTACATGATAAAATATTCTCTCATTATTATACTAAATTGTAATCATATAGTATGTCACATTAAATTGAGACTATAATGAAGTACATGATAAAATATTCCCTCATTATTATACTAAATTGTAATCATATAGTATGTCACATTATATTGAGACTCTATAATGAAGTACATAAAATATTCCCTCATTATTATACTAAATTGTAATCATATAGTATGTCACATTAAATTGAGACTATAATGAAGTACATGATAAAATACTCACTCATTATAACACTGTGAATCTCCCTCATTATAACACTGCTAGTCTCCCTCATTATAACACTGCGAGTCATTATACCACATAATAGTGAGACTACCTTAAAATAATGTAAATGATACATATAATTTACTGAAATGTAATCCATGACAAAATTCACCTTATAACAAGAGTTGTATTATAATTAAGGACCGTATATTCAGGGTATGCTATGTCAGGGCATTATTTATTGATAAACTACCAATTTGGAAGTAGAACTTTTATATTTTTAATTTTTGTTTTTTTTTAAATTAAAGTATCGATCAAAATGATTGTGTTGGCACAGTTACTCAAATGTAATATTAATTGTTGTTCTAAAGTTTAATTCTAAATATAATTTAACCAAAGCTTGATTTTTGTCACTTAAATGTCTTCTGAAACCTCCAAACAAATATTATTGAAGGCTATGGATTTTTATAATGGCAGCCAGATACCAAACTGGATAAAGAAAGAAGAACAATGGGTCTATCAAATCACAGGGTAGTGTGAATCCTTTTTAACATGCACAGCTTTCATTATGACATCAGTGTGTGACAATCCAGTTTTGCAGGTGATTGCACCTTCAGATGACCTAATCTAAAATATCCACATAATTTTAACTTTTGCTGATTGTATTTCTTGGGGGCATGTAAATAATTACCTTCCAAAAGGAATATGGATGTATGAATAGCCAAATAAAGTGAATAATTACCATTTAATACATGCATTTGTTATAAATTCTAAAACATTGACCCCCAACACTAAACACCAATTATTGAGCCAATGCTAAATACCAAATATAAAGCCAACACTAAATACCAAATCAAAGTCCAACACTAAACACCAGATATGAAGCCAACATTAAATACTAAATATTGAGCAATACTAAACACCAAATATAAAACCAACAGTAAATGCCAAATATGACATCAATAATAAACACCAAAATATGGAGCCAAAACACAAAACACCAATAATTGTCCTAATATCCAAAGTCCTATCGTTATCTTTTGTGTGCTATTTCATATTCAGTTGTACTTAATGCAATACATCTACCGGTATGTATCCTTTGAGTGTAATTTATAGAAACACTTGCCAAAAGTCATTTACAATGGGGACTATAAAATTGTTAATAAGCTTTTGTAGCATGATGTGTGCTTAACATTAAACCAACTTAAGTACTTTGTATTTTAGAGGAATGAATAAAATAGTCTACAAATGCAGATCATTGTAACAAAAGGACATGTAATAGGTGTTCCAAAACAAAGGCATAAATGACATTTGAAATAATTACAAAGGGTTTATGGTTTGAAAGGAGGAAGTGGTGGGGAGACGTAATGGAACAACAAATTCTTAAAGTTTTTATATTTGAACTGTACCTGCTATTTCTTAAGATATTTCAAAATTATTTAGGCCTGTTTTTCCACCTTCCCGACAATCTAAGTTCTTGCTGATCTTTGTCTGAAATGCAATTAGATTATGACAGCTTTCATAAACAAAAATTTCAAATATTTAATACAGTAAAACTCTTATCAAAGAATACTTAAACCAGCTTAAACCAATACAAGCTCTTTTTTTTTTAGCAGAATGATTTCCTTTGGATACAGATTAATAAAAAAAGACTTGGATATGGTGCATTAATAATCAGTAGTTCTTTATTTAAAGGAGTCTGCTAAGACAAGTTTTAATTTAGATTTTTAATTATCAAATTTTGGGTAGATTGAGAAATATTTTTGAATGAGAAAAATTTTAATATTGCACCAGTTTTTTTTAAAAGAAAACTTGGATGACTTTTTAGATATTTGGCAACTATTTAGGTCATTCTGCTCATTTTAAAACAGTATTTTTAATTTTGATGAAAATCAATGTCATGTATTGGATACTTGTCAAGCCCAAATTAGTAGGCTATGAGACACAGCAGTGACTTTTCTGATGGCAGTATCAACAGGTTGTTAAGGTTTTATTTAAATTTTTCATTTGCATCTGTTTCCTAAACTTCTTTATAGATTCTCATCATCCTAGGCTTGAATCATTTTGAAGCACAGACTATTCATTCCCACTGCAATCTCGCCTCTGTCTGCGTGGGTTCGAGTCTCACATTTGGCTAATGTGGGTATGTGAGAAAGCTTGCCAGTAGCTTCTCATGGGTTGGTGGTTCTTTCTGGAGGTTTTCCCAGGTTCTTCCTCCACCATTAATACTAGCTGCCATATGCAGCCAATCGTGTGCTGAGAAATGGCATTAAATCCTACAACAACAACCAGTCACTGAAGATTTGTACTAAATCTATGACCTCTGACCTCAGCATAAAGGCCAGTCACTGAAAATTGTTGGTTTATAAATCACATACTAAATTTTATTCATACTTTGGATGAACTATGATGAAAGTAAGACAATAGTCACTCTAAAATTTTAACCATGTTAGGTCCAGGTCATAGATTTGAACCAATGCTAGGTCAGGATCACATATTTTAACCATTCTAGGTCAAGGTCACATGTTTTACAAGAATGCTTTGATCTTGCATTCAACATGCAGGTCCTGGCATCATTATTTATAAATAGTCTATTTACAGATGCCTGTGATCTATATTTGGTTAAATGTTTTTTTATTATTTTTTAAAAAATTTGGTTATGATTTTGTCTTCTATACATGTTGTTGGAAAAAGTCACATCATTTATCTCCAAAAGTTTCACAAATTAACCTAATGGTATTTCTCAAGTGGACAGAATAAACTCAGAATTTTAAATCACTGCCTCCAATGTATTCATCAAATTTTGAGTTTTGGGTTGGCAAGAATTATAAAGTTATATAAATTTGAAGTCCAAGCAAAAGTTGTTTCATCCAGTGGCTGTTTACATTGAAAAGCATGATGTAGAAACTGAAATTTACTTCCTTGTACTATTTACTTCATTTTTTTTTTTTAGGTTGTAATTATCTAAGTTCATGTTGTACATGGTACATGAATGGCATTTTCTTTGGCATGGCCATTAATGCAGTGTGTAATCAAGTTTTAAGTTTAATGATCTCATGATATAAATTTCAATACTTATATAGTTATGGATTGTTCTTTAATTGATATATTTGTTTAATTCTTCGATTCAAATATTTTGTGCAGAACATAATCGTACCTTATTAAAATTTGACGTTATTATTTTGAGACTGTTGCAAATAGTAAAAATGTTCGCAGTAATACTTTTATGTACAAATGATGTGCTAAGCAGAAAGGCAGTTGATTTTTGCTTATTGATAAATTTCATTGCTATTTTGAGCTATTGTATCATCTTTTCATAGCCATACATGTTTATTACATTTTAGTATGACATGTATATTACATTTTAGTATGGCACGTATATTACATTTTAGTATGACATATTGCATTTTAGTACGAGATGTATATTACATTTTTAGTATGAGATGTGTATTTGTATATTACATTTTTTAGTATGACAAGTATATTACATTTTTTAGTATGACATGTATATTACATTTTTTACTATGACATGTATATTATATTTTAGTATGGCATGTATATTATATTTTAGTATGGCATGTATATTACATTTTAGTATGGCATGTTTATTACATTTTAGTATGGATGTATATTACATTTTAGTTCGACGGGCACTGCAACATCCCAAGTATGAGTACAGATTGATCATAAACATTGTATACGCTGCCAAATACAACTGTTATTTTGCTCTGGGCAAAGATTTTTCTCTGAAGGTGAGTGCCATGTCAATTGATATTTTGCCTTGGAAGGATTTCACTCCATCTAAGTCTATGACAGTGTCCATTTTTGCTATCAAATTTAGTTTGTACATGTGTTACTAATAATAGCAACAAATCATAGACCTAAAGACCATTCAGATATAGCACAGTACAAGCTGCTTTCTATGGACCACAATGCATCTGTTCTACTTCACCTTGCATGTCACACACTGTCACAGAAAGCAATGTTGTATTGACAATTTGATGAGGACAGAACAATGTACTCCAAAGCATAAAAGAGAGATAACTCTGCCAAAACAAAACAGTGTGAGTGTTGTCCTGTAAAAAGAGATATATTTTCAACCTAAAAATTAATTCTCATGTAAGTACAGCCTTTCCGGATTCCTATGACAGAAATCAAGGAATAAAGAATTAATTATAGAGAATTACAATTATGGCAACCAGAATTGAAAGTACTTTCCCTGGATTGTACAGAATAATGCTTGATAATACTAACATAATTATTAAAAATATGAATAAATATTTTCATTCAGGTTAGAGATTTTTAATTTGTACTCTATGGAGTACTTGAGTAATTACTAGGAAAACTTGCAAATTTATCTCCTACACATGGATGACTATACCACTGACTTTGTGACATTATCAATGGGTGATATTTCCATGGTCCACATTTTCTTTTGGTGATGTTTGCATGGTCCAGGGGTTGGTGCTTACAAACAAATCAATGGATGCCATTTACCCATGGTCCTGGGTTTTAATCTCCAGAGTATGAATACAAAAAATTATATAATATAATATGTATAAATTAGATTGAACTATTATCCTCATTAAGTAAAGCTGTACTCAAGAGATAGGTAAATTGTGACATACATAAATCAAAGGTCAATAAATGTGTAAACAATCAATGTACTGTTTTTAAAATTGAGTGCACCCATATTAGACAGTTCCACTTTTCCTCTTCTGTACATGTGTAAATCATTTCTGTTACATTTTTTCAGTCTCAAAGATTTTTATTGTGGTTTGTTAAAGTTACCCTTCACCATGATTTCAGTTACCCATATGTAGCCTAATAAAACCAGACTTACATAAAAGCCAATATAAATAGAGGTTCCAGGAACGTAACCATTACATATCTCAGTCAGTACCTGTATGATTATTATTATTATTATTATTATTATTATCATTATTAATTATTATTATTATTATTATTATTATTATTATTATTATTATTATTATTGTTATTATTATTATTATTATTATTATTATTTATTATTATTATTATTATTATTATTATTATTATTACACTGCTAGTTTTGTTGTTTATTTCTGTATACAATGTTCCTTACAACTTCATCTCCACCCCATTATGCTTGCACAGTTGTTACACTTTATAGCTCCAGTGTTGATATCAAGAGGGGCAGCTCAAATTTAGATAAATTATTATACTTTATAGTAGTTACCTCCCTTTCATTGTTTTATGTTTTTTTTAAAATTTATTTTGAACCTTTTGGACTTTGAATGATTAAATAAAAGCCACCTGAGGAACACAAATGAAATCTGATATTTTTATTGAGACTGAATTTATTAATTTCCATGGTTTTAAGTTTCATGGACTTTGTGCTTACTACAATCAACAAATTTAAAGATGCAGTGAGCATTAATTCTACTTTGGAAACAATATCACTGCAGATTCCAGTTCCAGATTTTATGTACCACAAAAATGTCATGCTGGTAAAATAAAATAAAAAGTTATACACAAAAATAAAATCATGTTATGTCTATGACCTGATTATATTTTCAGTCATTATTCAGTTTATTTCATCCTCACTTCACTGATCTCCTTGACTTGTCAAAGAATAAATTATGTGTTACTTCTTTAGATAAATATTCGGAAATATTGTAATAAGATGTAGCTGACATTTTATTACATCAATTCATAGACTGGGTAGGAGGTGCTGTTGTTTCCATAAAATAGGTCCATTTCTCTCAGAAAAGATCCTGTTGTTTCAACAGAATGGGTCCTATTATTTACACAGGATGCTGTCTCCATACAAGTAGTCTTTTTCTTTCTACAGAAGGGGATATATTGTTTACACAGAAGGGGTACTGTTTCCCATAGAAGGGTGTTTTATTTCCCATAGAAGGGTGTTTTATTTCCCACAGAAGGGGTACTGTTTCCCATAGAAGGGTGTTTTATTTCCCACAGAAGGGGTACTGTTTCCCATAGAAGGGTGTTTTATTCCCACAGAAGGGTGTTTTATTTCCCACAGAAGGGGTGCTATTGTTTCCCACAGAAGGGTGTTTTATTTCCCACAGAAGGGGTGCTATTGTTTCAATGAAAAGGGTCCTATTGGTTCCATAGAAGGGGTCCTGTTGTCTCCATAGTAGTACTGTTTCCACATAAAGGGGTTCATATTATTTCCACAGAAGGGACCCTATTGTTTTCACAAAGACAGTCATTTAGATTCCACAGAAGTAGACCTCTAGTTTGACAGAAGAACAGTCATATTGTTTTCCTGGAATGGGTCCAAAGCTCCCAAACCAAACAATTTGGCATGAATTTCATGACTTTTTCAGCAATTCGTGGATTCACGCCACATGCAAAAACTTCACAAATACCCTAATTCCCAATTTTTTAAAATTTAATATAATAACCGATTTCTCGTTAAGCACAAGTCATGATATCGGCAGTTACCGAAACTGTCCAGTACTACTGGTCATGATGTTAGTGAACTATAGCTGATTGGTACAGTTGGCCGGGTAGATAGCATTTAAGCATAAGTTAATCTACCTTTATGAGCTGGAGACCATGCTAAACCTTTGTTCCAACAAATATTCCTGGACTCGAGGATCACTTCACAAATTCATGTCAAAATTCACTATTTTGTATCCTTGTTTTCACTAAATGCAAGCCTAGAGGGTTGGCAGCTATGTGGGTCATATTTCTACAAAAGAGGACATGTTTCCACAGAAAGGGATGTGTCATTTCCGCAGAAGGGGACATGTTGTTTCCACAGAATAATCAGTATTCACTGTGTATTTCAATTTGCATTTTGTGGCAACCACAAAATCTGTTTTAATAAATGTTACCTCACAAAAAAATTACCAGTAAATTCACAGTATTTTTCAAGAAAGTCTCCCATTAAATTGTGAAGGAACGCTTTACAGGAAGAGATCTGAGACAATTTCATTCTCTCACATCCTTCTCTTAATATTCATTCAGATTCCGATTAGTTGCAAAATAAACGAGATTTTGATCATGAACTTTTCTTGAATTTCTTACTGAAAATTAAAAAGATCAAGACACAAAATGTTTAACAATTTTGGAACATCCAAAATATTGAGACACAAAAAAAGCAATGTTGGGTCATCAGCCATAAAAACTGAAACAATGTGAGACAGTTTCTATGTCATTGTTCTAAATGTAATCTCCACTGACAATATTACAAACGACAAGTCATTTTTTTGTATAGGTGCTGAATCGTGATTTTGAAGAAACTTTCTCTGTCAATGCAGACCTGCGCTCGGTTCTTTTTATGCTGTTTAACCCGGTGAAAGATGAACTCATCACAGGAGGAGTGGGAGGAATCAAGGTTTGTTTTTGGCTTCTCTTGCGAATGTTGATAGATTGTACAATGTAAGACATCAAGTATGTTGATAGGTTGTACGATGTAAAACATTAAATAAATAAGTACTGTGTTCACTCCATTATAATGGAGTACTCTGTGAGAGCCATTAAAGTGCTGGATGCTGTAGGTCAGGAAACTGATGATCTTCCAGGCCCTTTCAGAAGGATTGACTCAGACTCAAAACATGTTTTGGTGTCTCAAGGTGGGGAGAGAGGGTCATTATGTATGTCCCAAATAAGCAACATTGTACAGTTAAGAATAGGTTATCTGTTCATACATTCCAATAGAAAATATCTGGAAATTCAATTTTCATTGTGAGAAAAAAATGACATATCAATTCATTGATAAATTTAATACACATAGAACAAATTGATGGTTCACTTTCTTATTTTGTAGATCACACACACACACATTAAATGTTTATACAAAAAAATACACATACTTTCTGTCCAAGAAACGTATGCAATTTCTTAATACGTGTGTTGTCTAGTGTTAATTAGGGCCACCTCACATGCAGGTGAACCAGGTTGAAATCCCACTACATGCTGATATGTTTGCGAATACATGTATATACAGAAAAAAGCAGAACATAAGGCTAAACTGATGTATCACACAGGTTGCTGTAGAAGTCTGCTATTTCAGTCTATTTAACATAAAGGGTAAACTGCTGATGTTATCACACAGATTGTTGTAGAAGTCTGATATGTCAGTTTATTTAACATAAAGGGTAAACTGCTGATGTTATCACACAGATTGTTGTAGAAGTCTGATATGTCAGTTTATTTAACATAAAGCTAAACTGCTGATGTTATCACACAGATTGTTGTAGAAGTCTGATATGTCAGTTTATTTAACATAAAGCTAAACTGCTGATGTTATCACACAGATTGTTGTAGAAGTCTGATATAATGTCAGTTTATTTAACATAAAGCTAAACTGCTGATGTTATCACACAGATTGTTGTAGAAGTCTGATATGTCAGTTTATTTAACATAAAGCTAAACTGCTGATGTTATCACACAGATTGTTGTAGAAGTCTGATATGTCAGTTTATTTAACATAAAGCTAAACTGCTGATGTTATCACACAGATTGTTGTAGAAGTCTGATATGTCAGTTTATTTAACATAAAGCTAAACTGCTGATGTTATCACACAGATTGTTGTAGAAGTCTGATATGTCAGTTTATTTAACATAAAGCTAAACTGCTGATGTTATCACACAGATTGTTGTAGAAGTCTGATATGTCAGTTTATTTAACATAAAGCTAAACTGCTGATGTTATCACACAGATTGTTGTAGAAGTCTGATATGTCAGTTTATTTAACATATTCCTATCAAAGACATTTGAGCATAAGATAAAAATAAAAATTTACCTGATTTGATTTGATAATGGTTATGTTTTATCTTTTGAGTGGGAAACTTAAGTATTTTCACCTGTTCTATGAAATATATCCATTATTTTATTCACGCAGTTCAAGCAAACATCCTCTCCTTAAACCCCATTGGGCGGTGGAATTTTGGGCAGTGGAATTTTGGGCGGTGGAATTATACCCAATATTAACTTGTAGCTGCTGACTTTGCTACTCTCAATAATTCCTAGGAGTTTTTGAAAATGATGCAAGTGCCATTACTGTTAATCTCGGCAATCATTAGAAATTTAATGTAACTGTTGTTTTAAGCTTCCCCAAAAATCTTGCTGAATTTTTCTCAGTATTTATAATTATCTTTCTGCATCTGCATTGCTGTGAAGAATTGTCAGGCATTGATCTGAAGGGTTGTCAGGCATTGCTGTGAAGGGTTGTCAGGCATTTCTGTGAAGGATTGTCAGGCATTTCTGTGAAGGATTGTCAGGCATTTTTATGGAGTGTGAGATGTTTCTGATACAGAGTGTTATATATTTCAGTGAAGGAGTGTTAGACTTTTGAATTTCTTTGCAGTATCATTATCTGGGAACAGTTCCTTACATAGATCTGAAAAATGGTCCACAACTGCAAACAGAAAATTGTGGTCTTCAGAAGTATATTGGAATTGCACTAATTCAGCTCTTCTAACTTGATCTGTCAGTGTTTGTTTTAGTTAATGATCTCACAGTGATTGTTTAATGATCTGTCCGTTATTGTTATAGCTAATGATCTATAATTGATTTAGTTAATGATTCATTTGTGATTGTTTTAATTAATGATCTGTCATTGATTGTTTGTACCGCTCTGGTGGCCTAGTGGTTACAGTTTGAGTTACAAGCATATATTATATTCTCTTTGTAGGTTTGGTGCTTCAAGCAAGTGACAGGACAAGCTTTCCAGGACCTAAAACCCTTGGCCAACTACAGGCTTTTTGTAAAGTATGTAAACCAGAATATGTTAATACATGTATATATATATTACATGAAGAGGTACATTCTTTGATTTTTTGGAGTAAACCAGTTGCTTGGTGCAAGCTCATATGAATACAGGTTTATTGTGCATTTACCGTAATGTCTGATCCAACTGCAAGCATATAATGCACCCATCATATCTGGGTCTGTGGAATGCTTTTTAAGAGTAATCAGCAAACAACATAGACCCTGATCTACCAGTGTAATAAGTGATGGCAGGTCAGATTTGCAGTTAGACTTTACTTATATTCACGAGTGTGTATAATAGATTTCTTCAGATCTGCTTTTGTCTGTATATATCCTCCAGTAACTGTCTGATTATCCTTTGTCCCCCTTCTCTAAAAAAATCGAATGTCTCACTCAATATCTATTACAGTAACACCTACCTTTGGGGCATTCCATTTAAACAAGCATAGTTCCGAAGGATGGAGCTAGGGTAATCTTGGTACTTGAAGAGTTCATATGACAATATAAAATTTTAATTAATGGGCAACTATGCTTCATCAAAGTGCCTTCCCTGGATCCATTTTTTAAAATCTTGATATCTAAAAAAACATTCTTCAAAAGAACATCATGTTTATTTACATTCTCTAACATTTTTGTATCTTTTTAACTTTTAAATAAAAGGCACCTGTCCATAATGGAGATTTCTGTTCTTTGCAGTTTTCTTATTAAACAAAAATCATTATACATGTTTATCTATTTTGCTTCCATTTCAAAGATTGTTTGGCATTTTATGGTACAACAACACATGTAGATTATTTTAGGTTGAGGCAAATGGAAAAAAAGTACCTTGACACAACATAGAACCAACCCAGGCTGAGCCAATATATTAGGAAACAGACCCACTTTCTTTTCAGCCTCGTGTCTGGCACAGTAGCCACTGAGCAGTCACAGCTCATTTCTCTATTAGATGTCTCTTACAAATTGCAGGATCCCCCTGCGGGTTTGGGGTTGTAGAATTGGCCCGACGTGCCTCGCCACGTGTCGTAAAAGGCGACTAAGTAGAGGCAACATGTTTGCCGTGGGTTGCGTCCCGTGTCGGGGGAGGAAAGGATCCTGGTAGTTGCAACACACTACTTTGGCCTCTACTTCTCTTAGACGGGTGGTCGAGATGGGCCCGGTCTCGACAAATCGGCTGGTCACGCCGAGCCCTAGGGAGTCTTTATTAACTCTCTCACCTCCTTTTACTTTCTCCTTGTATCTCCTTTAATACCACCGTTGCCCCTATATTCTATTACTATATCTTTCCCTTTCCAAAATCTTAGAAGACTTCCTAGAAGGCGGTGGCTTAACGGGTCAATCGGGGGGTAATTTTACTGACCCTAGAAATTGGCGACTTCAGGGTCAACCAAAGGTAATTTTATCAACTGAGTATGGCATCTGTGTATCCCTGGCACTTTAAAAGTGTCCCCTTGTTGGGCTCCTTGGTGGGTGGGGAGCACGGGTGTTGAATTTTTCAATCAAGCCATCATGGAAAAAGAAACCAATAAACGTACCAAACCACTGTCTGACTCGGATGAAGAACCACGTGGCGTGGAATCATTTCCATGCTTCATGGTTATTCAATCAAAAGATGATGCTAAACCGCTTTCAGGTTTATCTCCATTTATTATCGAGAAAACCATTACGGAATCGATTGGCACACCAAAAAGTGTGAAAAAACTAAAATCGGGTTGCCTTCTTGTAGAGTTTGAGTGAAAGGGGCAAACAGACAATATCATGAGAATGAAAACATTCTTTGATATTCCAGTGACCTCATTCGCCCACACTACACTGAATTCGTCCAAAGGCGTAATACGATGTTGTGACTTGGCTGGAGTCACCGACGCAGATATCATCGAAGGGATGAAACGTGAAGGTGTCACTGCAGTGCAAAGAATATGTATTAAACGTAATAACACCCTGCAGGACACCAATACATTTGTACTCAAACTGACAGTGCCCAAAGTGGTCAAGGTTGGGTTTTTACAAGTAAAGGTTGAGATCTACATTCCAAACCCCCTTTGATGCTATAAATGTAAAAATACAGCCATCACGAGGATCGATGTTCCAGAGCCAAGGTATGTGGCCGATGCCGCATGCGGAGAACACTCTCATCAGGAAGCTGATTGTAGAGCAACTCCACATTGTGTCAACTGTGGCAAGGAACATCAAGCCAGTTCCAAAGATTGTGATACATGGAAACAGGAGAAGGAAATTCAGAGGGTAAAGTTTACTTCAAACATTCCCTACCCAGAGGCCAGAAAAGTTGTCCAGGCGAAAACATCCCTTCCTGGCCCATCCTTCTCCACAGTTGTAAAACACAATCCAAAAAGCACGAAGGACGCCCAAACACAGACGGATCAGCCCGATTCAACCACAAATGCCAATATCCCTAATTATAAGCCACAGAAAAACACAACATCAACTCAGACAACATCTAATAACAATCCACCACCAAAATCACCAAGACAGAAACACAAAGCACAAACAAATAAACCGCAAAAGTTTAAACTGTACAACAGGTTTGGAGACTTTGAGAGCATGGATGCAGAAGAAACTGCTCCATGTACTCAAAGTAGCTCCAAAATTAGTAAACCTAAATATAACCCCGTACTTCCTCCAGACAAATAACAACACGTACTTCCTCCGCGAATAGTCTAACCTAGCTCCAGAATCTCCAGCATAACATTATAATGAAGAACACCATCATACAATGGAATTGTCCAGGACTTAAAGCAAACTACAATGATATTCTTCTGCTTTTAAATGAACACGATCCTGCTGTACTATGTTTACAGGAAACATTCCTGAAAGAGACAGATAAAATTACTTTTAAAAACTTTTCACTGTTTAACGCGTACTGTCAAAACGCTGACAGGGCCTCAGGAGGAGTCTCTATTGCTGTGAACAATAGAGCCCCTCACAGAGTCATTCCTTTAAACACAAATTTACAAGCCATTGCTTCTTTTTACTCGGGGATTTTAATGCCCATAACATTTTATGGGGATCAAATCACATAAACGACAGAGGCCATAAAATAGAAGATTTCATTTCTAGACATGACCTGTGTCCATATAACACTTAACTCACCAACATATTTACACCCAGGAACGGGTATGTACACATGCATAGATTTGACAATTTGCTCTCCCTCACTGCTTTTGGACTATGAATGGAAGGTCACTGATGACCTTCACAGCAGTGATCACTTTCCAATCACTCTTGAAAATAATTCTAAAATTGATGATGCAATTCCACAATGGAATATAAAGAAGGCCGACTGGGCTATGTTTGAAGCACTATGTAAAACTAGACTAAACAATGATACAGTATTCAACGCTGTTAATCCTATACAGCATTTTACCACCGTTCTAATTTCAATTGCAGATGAATCTATTCCCAAGTCCTCAACAAACAGTAAGAGATCACAAAAACCTTGGGTAACCAAGGAATGCAAAGAAGCCATTAAACAACACCGAGAAGCATTAAAAACATTCAACAATTGTCCAACGCCCGAAAATTTAAATAAATATCGTATTGCCAGGGCTAAAACTCGTCGCACAATCAAAGAATGTAAACGTGCATCCTGGAAGAAATATATTTCTTCTTTAAACTCTCGTTCCTCAATGAAACAAGTTTGGGATACTATTCGAAAAATAATTGGAAAGAGGAAACACAATTCTATTCGACACCTAACAATAAACAATAGCAATTTTAGTTCGAAATGTGATATAGCAAATCTTTTTGCCGTTAGTTTTTCGAAAAACTCAATATCATCTAATTATTCAGATGCCTTTAGAAGATTAAAATCTCAAAAAGAAAAGTCACGTTTAAAATTTGCATCGAACAACACTGAAAATTATAACCAGCTGTTTTCTTTATTGGAGATTAGGGAGGCATTAGACAAGGCCCATGATACATCCGCTGGGCCTGACGAAGTACATTGCCAGTTCTTGAAACACCTCCCATGACATTACTTCTTAAAATCTTTAATGATTTATGGATTGCTGGTAATGTACCTAAGAGCTGGAAAGAAGCAACAGTGATACCGATTCCCAAACCAGACAAAAGATAACGAAGATGCTAACAGCTATCGGCCTATTGCATTGACAAGCTGCGTATGCAAAACAATGGAATGAATGATTAATTCTCGGCTTGTATGGAACTCGGAAAGTAATAATTTAAATTCTCCTTTCCAAAGTGGCTTCCGTTCTGGTCGTAGTACTAACGATCATCTGGTTAGACTGGAAACATTTATTCGCGATGCATTTATCAAGAAGGAACATTTAGTAGCAGTCTTCTTTGATTTAGAAAAGGCCTATGATACAACATGGAAGTATGGGATACTAAATGACCTGCGCGATCAAGGTCTAAAAGGCCATCTGCCCACTTTCATCTCCAGTTTTCTCTCCGACAGAGAATTCAAAGTACGCGTGTGCTCTACCCTCTCCGATATGCACCAGCAAGAGATGGGTGTGCCCCAGGGCAGTATTTTATCTCTGACGCTATTTAATATCAAAGTCAATAGCATCACCAAGTGCTTAACTCTCGGTGTGGACTGCTCTTTATATGTAGACAATTTTTTAATTTGTTATCGACCAAAGCACATGCATACAATTGAAAGGCAACTTCAACAAAATATCAATAAGATCCACAATTGGGCCAGTAATAACGGTTTCAAATTTTCTAAATCGAAAACAGTATGCATGCATTTCTGTCAATTGCGAAGACATCATGATGACCCTAAACTCACGCTGGACGGAACACTTATTCCAGTTGTTGAGGAAACAAAGTTTTTAGGTATTATCTTCGACAGAAAACTGAATTTTATACGACACATCAAGAATTTAAAAGCTAAATGCTTAAAAGCTTTAAATTTACTAAAAGTAATTGCGCACACTGACTGGGGTGCTGATAAAAAAGTCCTCCTCAATTTGTATAGAACATTTATTCGTTCTATACTAGACTATGGATGCATTGTTTATGGTTCAGCTAGGAAGTCTTATTTGAAAATGCTTGACCCAATTCATCATCAGGGAATAAGACTTGCTCTAGGAGCATTCAAGACATCTCCATGCGAAAGCCTTCTCGCGGAAGCGAATGAACCACCTTTATCGCACCGCAGAGAAATGCTTTCTATACAGTACGCTCTTAGGTTAAGATCATACCCTCTGAACCCTGCTTTTTCGGCTGTTTTTCAACCAAAATACAAAACTTTATACGAAAACAAACCAAATGCCATACCTTCATTTGGCATCAGAATATCGAGTTTTGACACTATCAAAATTAATCTCCCTACAGTTCAGAACACGTTTGTCTCGGAAACACCACCTTGGCTTCTTAAGCAACCCAAAGTGATTTTTACGTTGCACGATGGGAGAAAATCTGAGACAAATCCTGCCGTTTTCCAGAACTCTTATCATGAACTCCTCAACGATTTTAAAAAAGTACACCAAAATTTTTACTGATGGATCAAAAGTTGATAACAAGGCTGCTGTAGCCTTTGTTAGTGGCAAGCACATAACCAAAGTGCGCTTGCCAAACGATGCGTCCATTTTTTCAGCGGAAATCAGAGCAATAGACCTTGCTTTGAAATTTATTGAACAAAAGCGCATTTTAAATAGCATTATTTTCTGTGACTCTCTGTCAGTACTTCAGTCGCTACACCATAGAAAACTGGATAATCCATTACTGGTCGATATTCTCGTGAAAAACTCTGAGCTTAGTAAGTCCTACAACATAGTATACTGTTGGCTACCTAGCCATATTGGTATTAGAGGTAATGAAAAAGCAGACCGGGCTGCTAAGATGGCTCTATCCCAAGAACCATCGGATTTTAAATTACCTTTTACTGATTTTAAACCTTGTATCAAAAAGTACCTACGTCAGAAGTGGCAAGCATCATGGGATGATGCAGTCAATAACAAACTTCATGGCATCAAACCAACCCTGGGAGAATGGACTCCTTCCTACAGAACTATCCGTAGGGAGGTTGTCGTCATTGCAAGAATCAGAATTGGTCATACATACAATGTACATTACCCACTCCCACATACTGAAAGGTGAAGATCCACCAGAGTGCATTTCTTGCAATGAGCCATTCACTGTTAAATACTTTATGACCGAGTGTTCCGACCTGGAACCTATGCGTGTTAAATACTATAATGTACATGACATGAAGGAACTTTTTGATACAATATAAATCACTTGTATTTTAGATTTCCTAAAGGAAGTAAATCTCTATTTTAAACTATAACTTGTATGCCATCATCTAGAATATTTTTAATGCAAATATCACCTCTTATTTACAACATCTTATCATCAACATACACTATTTACATATCCCGTTGATTGGGAAGCTTCATATTTTCCTGTTCCCAACATCTTACCATTTTATATTTAACTAGTATGGTTTTTTATATCGCTGGTCGATGTTAAACCTTTCTTATTTTTGAACATCTAACCTATTGTATGGTGCTAAATAGGCTAAAAGTGCTGGTGTGCCGTTAAAATTCAAGCAAACAAACAAACAAACAAATTGCAGGAGAGTGCACTGCGATTACAATAAGTCCCCAAGCTAATAGAAATTGATTCTAAACTGCCAAGCCATAAGGAAGTATTGTCCTTGAATTCCATATTGAGCCTATTCAACATTGCCAAGCCATCATTGGGTATTATCCCAGGATTCCATATTGAACCTATTCTACATTTTCAAGCCATCAAGCTTGAAGGGGGTATTATTCTACATTGCCAGGCCTTCATTGGATATTATCCCAAGATTTCATATGGAGTTTATTCCAAATTGCCAAGCCTGAAGAAATTTTTTAACACGATTACATATTGAGCCTATTCTACATTGACTAGCCTGAAGTGGGTATTTTCCCAAAAGAGCACATTGGACCTATTCTACATACATCCCACAAACCCACAGCAGGTAGTATCCCAGGAGATCACATTGAGGATAATATTCCAGGAATGTATGCACAGGGGACCTTTTCTACATTCCAAAGGATGCAGGGAGTTTCCTAGTACTCAAATGAAAATGGTAGAACATAGGTGTGACCTGTCAGGTTATTTAATTTTGAAATGCTTATCCTTTTTTATTGAATTGAGAAAGGAATAGTTACTTATTACAGTTACATATTTGGGTGTAAACTAGATTTTTAAAATATGCTATTAAAACTTTTCTTAACAGTAAAGTTACTTTGAGCCAAAATTATATTAGTTCTTAAGAAACTGTTGTGTTCTCAGATTTTTACATCTTCATGGTTGACTGTGATTTGGATATTTAATGCCATGTTAACAATGTTTGTCATAATGCTTTGATGTCTGTACTGTGGGATCATGCCACAGACATGTAGCATCTTGACTAACCCAGTGAAATTATCCCAACACCAGGCTGACCAGTCCTAACATTAACCTCATAATGCTGAGTGCCAAGTGAGGCAACTGCTGGTACCAGTTGTATAAGTCTTTGGAATGACTTGGCTGGACCCATGATCTCCTGCATCTGTGGTAGGCACTCTAACCACATTGGCTACTGGAGAAATTCCATGACTGACTTCATCTTTAGTTAGGCCAACGATTAATACTGTACCTGAGATCATGTCAATTAAAATTTTCAACTGTATAGTATATTACATGTACCATATCACTCATTTTGCTATTGCAGATACACACTTCCAGATGTTGGAGGAAGCTGGGTGAAGCGGGTGGACTTGGACCATCAGCTACAACATCTCTACTGTTGCTCTGATACTGATCTTCATGTATATGACCTTAATGGCAAACTGCTGTTCAAGTTTGAAAGGTAAAGATTGCTTAGACATGAGATTAAAATTTATGGAGTATTGCATACTTCTTTATAGATGTTTTTTAATGACATTGTTGATGATATTTGCACCTCAGTGAAGCGAATATGTCAATTCAAATGGAGTCAACAATATATAAAATAGGTTCCTTTTAATAGGCTTTAATAATTTCACATCTTTCCTTCCTCAGTTATGCAGATGGTATGTCTCCAGTTCATCATTGAAAGGTCAAGGTGATTGTAATGTAAATTGATGACACTAGGTGGCAGTGGCTAGAAGTTTAAATGAACTTGCAGAATTGTGTGCCCTTGTTTGATCATGTACTACAAATGCTTGCATCATAATTTTCAAACATGTTTCCTAAAGTAATAATGAAAATGTTTTTGGAGGAATGATTTGTAAAAAAAAATCACACCAAATGTGCAAGACAAATTACATGTACATAAATGGTAAAAAACTAAAACCGCTGTTGGCCTAGTGGTTAGAGCATCCACCACGGAAGTGAGAGGTCATGGGTAAAATCCCTGGTCGAGTCATACCAAAGACTTACAAAAATGGTACTAACAGCTGCCTCGCTTGACACTCAGCATTAAGAGGTTAGTGTTAGAACTGGTCAGCCTGGTGCCAGGATAATGTGACTGGTTGGGACATCATGCTACATGTCTGCGGCATGATGCCCTAGTGCTAGATATAACTATAAACTGCCTCACTGCAGACATCGTAGCAATATGACTGAAAATTTGTTAAAACTACGTTAAGAATCCTAATCAAACAAACAAGCAAGCAAACAAAACTAAATGTCAGCCCAGATGTTGGAACCTGCACTACCCAGCAGAGAAATGCATTTGACAACATGGCAGCTGTTTCTACAGATGTGATGTTTCAGTTTACAAATGGAATTCCACTTTTCTTCTGACTCTAATCAGAATTGTTTTGTTTGTTTGTTTCTTTGATTAGGATTTTTAACGTAGCTTTAAAAAAATTTCAGTCATATCGCTACGATGTCTGCAGTGCGGCAGTTTATAGTGATGTCTAGCACTGAGACATCATGCCGCAGACATGTAGCATGATGTCTCACCCAGTCACATTATCCTGACACCAGGCCGACCAGTCCTAACACTAACCTCTTAATGCTGAGCGTCAAGCGAGGCAGCTGTTAGTACCATTTTTGTAAGTCTTTGGTATGACTCTGCCGGGGATCGAACCTACGACCTCCCGCTTCCGGGGCGGACGCACTAACCACTAGGCCACCGGAGCGGTTCAGAATTGTTTTGATATGGTCCATTGTTTATATTATCTCCGATTTGGTTTTTAAAAACATGTCTGTTCAGTCCCATTCCACAACGACCCACATGACTCGAATAAAGAATAATCTGATTGGTCAAAGATTTAAATTCATCCAGTGAATCTTCATGTAATGGAAACTGATGACAATGGAAAGAAGCAAGGTTGCGAAACCTGGCGTCCTGACATGAAATGAAAAAAAAATGAGCATCAATAGTGTGTGTGTGTGTGTGTGATTAGGATTTTTAATGTAGCTTTAAAACAAATTTAGTCATATCGCTACGATGACTGCAATATTGCAGTTTATAGTGATGTCTAGCACTGGGGCATCATGTGCAGACTTGTAGCATGATATCCCAGCCAGTCATATTATCCTGACACCAGCCTGACAAGTCCTAACACTAACCTCTTAATGGTGAGTGCCTAGCGAAGAAACTGTTAAGAACCATTTTTGTAAGTCTTTGGTATGATTCTAGGGATTATACAATGTTGATTGTATATTTTCTATTTCTTGGAATTACACAATGTTAATTGCATCTGTTTCTATTTCTAGGGAATATACAATGTTAATTGCATCTGGGGTTTTTCTAGGGCTCACACAATGTCAGTTACATTTTTTTTTTTATTTCTAGGGCTCACACAATGTCAATTACATCTGTTTTTTTTCTAGGGCTCACACAATGTCAATTACATCTGGGTTTTTTTCTAGGGCTCACCCAATGTCAATTACATCTTTTTTTATTTCTAGGGCACACACAATGTCAATTACATCTGTTTTTTTTCTAGGGCTCACACAATGTCAATTACATCTGGTTTTTTTTCTAGGGCTCACCCAATGTCAATTACATCTTTTTTTATTTCTAGGGCACACACAATGTCAATTACATCTGTTTGTTTTCTAGGGCTCACACAATGTCAATTACATCTGTTTTTTTTTCTAGGGCTCACACAATGTCAATTACATGTTTTTTTTCTAGGGCTCACACAATGTCAATTACATGTTTTTTTTCTAGGGCTCACACAATGTCAATTACATGTTTTTTTTCTAGGGCTCACACAATGTCAATTACATCTTTTTTTATTTCTAGGGATTACACAATGTCAATTACATCTGTTTTTATTTCTAGGGATTACACAATGTCAGTTACATCTGTTTTTATTTCTAGGGCTCACACAATGTCAATTACATCTGTTTTTTTTTCTAGGGCTCACATAATGTCAATTACATCTGTTTTTTTTCTAGGGCTCACACAATGTCAATTACATCTTTTTTATTTCTAGGGCTCACACAATGTCAGTTACATCTGTTTGTTTTCTAGGGCTCACACAATGTCAATTACATCTTTTTTATTTCTAGGGCACACACAATGTCAATTACATCTGTTTGTTTTCTAGGGCTCACACAATGTCAATTACATCTTTTTTTTTTCTAGGGCTCACACAATGTCAATTACATCTTTTTTTTTTCTAGGGCTCACACAATGTCAATTACATCTTTTTTTTTTCTAGGGCTCACACAATGTCAATTACATCTTTTTTATTTCTAGGGCTCACACAATGTCAATTACATCTTTTTTTATTTCTAGGGCACACACAATGTCATGTCAATTACATCTGTTTTTATTTCTAGGGCTCACACAATGTCAATTACATCTGTTTTTTATTTCTAGGGCACACACAATGTCATGTCAATTACATCTGTTTTTATTTCTAGGGCTCACACAATGTCAATTACATCTGTTTTTTATTTCTAGGGCACACACAATGTCATGTCAATTACATCTGTTTTTATTTCTAGGGCACACACAATGTCAATTACATCTGTTTTTATTTCTAGGGCACACACAATGTCAATTACATCTGTTTTTATTTCTAGGGCACACACAATGTCAATTACATCTGTTTTTATTTCTAGGGCACACACAATGTCAATTACATCTGTTTTTATTTCTAGGGCACACACAATGTCAGTTACATCTGTTTGTTTTCTAGGGCTCACACAATGTCAATTACATCTGTTTTTATTTCTAGGGCACACACAATGTCAATTACATCTGTTTTTATTTCTAGGGCACACACAATGTCAATTACATCTGTTTTTATTTCTAGGGCACACACAATGTCAATTACATCTGTTTTTATTTCTAGGGCACACACAATGTCAGTTACATATGTTTGTTTTCTAGGGCTCACACAATGTCAATTACATCTTTTTTTATTTCTAGGGCACACACAATGTCATGTCAATTACATCTGTTTTTATTTCTAGGGCTCACACAATGTCAATTACATCTGTTTTTTTTCTAGGGCACACACAATGTCAATTACATGTTTTTTTTCTAGGGCTCATACAATGTTAATTACATCTTTTTTTATTTCTAGGGATTACACAATGTCAATTATATCTGTTTTTATTTCTAGGGATTACACAATGTCAGTTACATCTGTTTTTATTTCTAGGGCTCACACAATGTCAATTACAGGCTGCTGTTATTCTCCAACTGCCAAGTTCTTGATTACATCCTCTGTTGACTCTGAAGGTAGGTATCACCAAAACAGTGTATCCTTCAATAGTTGAATTTAGTGTTGTTTTTTAGATTGAAAAATCCACCACAATGACAAATGTAAACAAGCAGTCCTTTACTTGTTTGCTATAATGACAAGACAATAGTTGCATGGTACTATAATGATATAAGAAAACTGATAAAGATTTCTTTGCTATTAAATGATAACAATTATAAAACAGATTCCCATTTTATTGTCATGCTATTAAATGATAACAATTATAAAACTGATTCCCATTTTATTGTCATGCTATTAAATGATAACAATTATAAAACCGATTCCCATTTTATTGTCATGCTATTAAATGATAACAATTATAAAACCGATTCCCATTTTATTGTCATGCTATTAAATGATAACAATTATAAAACCGATTCCCATTTTATTGTCATGCTATTAAATGATAACAATTATAAAACCGATTCCCATTTTATTGTCATGCTATTAAATGATAACAATTATAAAACCGATTCCCATTTTATTGTCATGCTATTAAATGATAACAATTATAAAACCGATTCAAATTTTATTGTCATGCTATTAAATGATAACAATTATAAAACCGATTCCCATTTTATTGTCATGCTATTAAATGATAACAATTATAAAACCGATTCCCATTTTATTATTAAGGTACCTATTTCATATACATGTATATTGCATTTGTGCCAAACCACTAATCGAAACACTGGATGCAAAATGTCAGTTTTAATTTTTGGTGTGGAAAATATTTACAAATTTAAGTACCACTGTGACAATGGAATTATTATTTCTTGCAAAACCACAAGCATAAAAATCTGGCCATGATAAAAGTGAATTCACAGTATTTTGTATTGGCTTGATTAGATTTTCTTCATATTCGTCATATAAGTTTACCAGATGGAGCACAAAGCCAATGGAAATGAGAATGGGATAAATGTAATTGTTTTAGGTCTCATGATCAAAGCCATTTTGAAATGTTATTTCCCAGTTGCCATAGAAATAAGATAGGTGGCTAGGATAAACTTGATTACAAAGCAGACACAACCAAATTTCATGCATGTTGCCTATCATTTGAACTAATACAGTACAGCCTTTAGCCAGCTATACAGCCTATAGGCAACTGAGGAACAAAACAATTTTGTCTGCTTAAGTTAGTCTTTTTCTGAAGGTTAGTGTTTAATGTATAGCTGACACCTACGTGTATCATAATTCTATGAACACAGATATTGTACATAAAATAACATGGTTGAAACCTGTTTCTTTTTTATTAGTTAATGAAAGACATTCTTCTACAATTTTCATATTTGCAAGAACTACCATGGGAAAGAAACTTATAATATTAGACCCTTGAAAATATTCATCAATTTAAAACCTGCCATAAATCGGCTGCACAAACCAGCTTTAACTTGTGATCTCAGTAATTCACTTTGCTGCTCAGCATTTTCTTGATATATTTCATACGAGGAGTCCATTATCAGCATCATATACAAATATGCTCTGATTTAATTAATTCAGTTATTATTTTGTGGATATTTAATGACATTATCAGTTGATTCATCATCATGTGCAAATATGCAGTATTTTAATTAATTCAATATTATTTTATGGACATTTAATAACATTATAAATTGATGAATAAAATGACAATTTATGCACTTTTCATATCCTTTATACTTTGTTTTTCATGTCATTGGTGGGGGAGGAGTGTACAACCACAAAGTAAGGAAATACTCATGCTATGTACAGATATAAAGTTTTAAAAAATGTTAAATATTTCACCATTTCACAATAACCATTATGAAATTTTTTGACAGAACACCCACTAAATGATTTCAGAATCTTTTAATGTTCTTGTTTATTTGAAGACCCATGATTATGTTTAATAGCCTAATTGTGCAATATCTCATTATTGTTTTATTTTTGTAAAACTCACTTTATCAGTGAAAGTGTGGAGTTTGACAGGAGGACAAGTGCATACATTTAGAGGACACTCGAGGGCTGTCACCAGTATGATTCTCCACCCAGATTGCGCCTCCATAGTCATCACAGCTTCCTTGGATGGATCCGTACGGATGTGGTCTCTGGATTTTATGGATCTTCTATATATGCAAGTAGAATTCTTGATTTAGATTTAAAGCAATTAGCCATCTTGTTTGGCAGAATGCACAATTTTTAGCAGAAAGGCAAAACTTTGATAACAAAATTTGTATACAGCGGTATTGAAATTATCTTCATAATGACTTGCAAAACGTTAAAATTTTTATTATTTAACTTCATGAGGTGCATTTTTTAAACAGAAAAAAATTTCACAATAAATTTTTTTATTTGCTAAAAGCTCTTCAATATATATATATATATATATATATATATATATATATAGAGAGAGAGAGAGAGAGAGAGAGAGAGAGAGAGAGAGAGAGAGAGAGAGTCTGTTTTTGAACAACCAAAGTCAGTATGTGGACTGTGTATAACAGCAGCAACCAGCAACAGTACGCCATTATTATACTGTACATAAAAGTACAGGACAATGTAATTTTTACAAGGACTAGAGTTTTTGAGATGGAAATTCATTTTAGACACAACAGATGGTTGGAATAAAATGCCAGATTATATCTGGGCCAAACACGATACAATTATTTTATCTAAAGATGGTTGTCCAGATAATTTTTTTAATCAATATGAGATTTCAAATATGGGGGGAAATGTTGGGAGTCCTTGTAAATCAGTAACCTATTCTTTTTATTATTGAAATGTACTGTTTGGTTTCATTGGCTATGTTTCCAAGTTTTATACCATAATAATCATTGCCATCCTAAGATAAATACACACATACCATGCATACCGGATTGAAAGTTCAATATAGAAATTTACATGGTATCTTATCAAGTATGGAAATTGCTATGGTATTTATAAAAAATGGAAATGTATAGCATCCTACGGAATGGTTTATATGGTATTGCATACAATATGGAAATTTATATGGTATTGCATACATAGTGTATGGAAATTTATATGGTATTGCATACAATATGGAAATTTATATGGTATTGCATACAGTATGGAAATTTATGGTATTGCATACAGTATGGAAATTTATATGGTATTGCATACAATATGGACATTTATATGGTATTGCATAGTGTATGGAAATTTATATGGCATTGCATACAATATGGAAATTTATATGGTATTGCATACAGTATGGAAATTTATATGGTAGTGCATACAGTATGGAAATTTATATGGTATTGCATACAATATGGAAATTTATATTGATATTGCATACAATATGGACATTTATATGGTATTGCATACAGTATGGATATTTATGATATTGCATACAATATGGAAATTTATATGGCATTTTACCATTTGGTTACTATGGCATTTTATAACCAGAAAATACACAAGAAGGTATAGATTATTTCCATGTATTCTGGCCTCCCATATTTTGTTTTTATACTGCCACAGTGACATAAATTTTGAATGCTAGTATGAGACGTTTTCAGTAATTTTTCATCCATTTTGCCATTTAAGTCATCACCTAATTAAAGTGATACAGACTTTTAAATTTGCTCCTTGCTTTTGGCTGAAAGGGTGTGATATACATACATGTTTTGATTTGGATGTTTTACAATAAAACCTATAAAACGAGAAATCACCTGTCTTGAGACTGTGATGTTTTAGACCAAACTAAAGGTGGTCTTTTTAGACAAGTTCTGCTGTATTACCAAAGTATTTTTCTTCAACCAGGATTGTAGTATCCACTGATGGAGTTTTATGGATGGGTTTGACCGATGACAAGTTGCTTTATGTCAGCACCTGCCGCTATATCAGTCTCTGGAGTTTGAACTATTTCTACCAGTTCTGGGGTCTGGCCAGGAATCAGCTGACAAACATGTACTTGTCTGGCTGCAAAGAAAAAACAACCAGGCTTGTTGCTCTTGGAGAAGATAGCAGGTGAGACTTTAACAGTAGACAAAAGAAAACTGGTCAAATGTAAATATAGAATGCACTAGATGAAGATTATTTGCTAGATTTGCACTTGAGTTGTTACCAAGTTTTGCCAGATCCTGATTCCATTTAGCTATAGTCTTTACTAATTATTATGTACTGGTAGTATTTTTTTCATAATCCTCCTCTTTCTTGAGATTTTTTTTTCAATGGAGCAAAGGGAGTAAATGTTTGCAGCCTAATTATGCATTTCTGAATGTTTATTTGTTATGTAAAAAATTTAGTTACATCATTGAGATGACCTAAAAATACATTACAGATGTGGCAGATGTTAAGGATATCAAGGCAAAAATGCATTACACTGGCAGATGTCAAGGATATCAAGGCAAAAATGCCTTACATTGGCAGATGTCAAGGATATCAAGGCAAAAATGCATTACAGTGGCAGATGTCAAGGATATCAGGGGGCCCCGAGTGGCCAAGTGGTCTAAAGCACTGTCCATTACAGATCACTGCCATCTCACCACTGTCTGCGTGGGTTCGAGTCTCAGATTCGGCTAATGTAGTTATGGGAGAAAGCTTGCCAGTAGCTTTGGGTCGGTAGTTCATTCTGTGGTTTCCCAGGTTATTCCTCCACCAATAATACTGGCCGGCCACCATGTATAGCCTTTCTTGTGCTAAAAAATGGCGTTAAACCATAAAAAACAAACAAACAAGGATATCAAGGCAAAAATACATTACTCGGCAGACATCAGTAAAATATCATGGCAAAAGAAAATGCGTTACACTAGCAGACAAACTTTGACATCAAGGTAAATATATGCAGACAAGAGCACAAACCTGTAAAATTTTCAGTCCCAAAATAAACTGTTTTCTTGAAATAATTAGCAATTTGGCAATTGTTATCACCAGAATAGCATTTTAATTCACCTTTTTTTATTTAGATGGATCAATTTGAGTTCTTAGTCTGTTACTCCTTGGTAGTCATTTACATAACTTGAACAAAAAATGACATTTTTCTTGGTACATAAAATTATTGATGTACCTCATAGAGATGGGAATCTTGAAAAGACAAATTGATTCAGTCTCTGAACCCGTCATATGCAGTTCTCTGGTAATTTAGTACTGAATGAATTTCTTCAAGCATTTTGAGAAAGAAACTAAAGTTAAAACTAACTTTAAAGTCCACAAACTTTGACAGTCACTAGTTTTAATTAATATAAATTTAGACTCAGTCTGACAGAAGTGTCCTTCAGATTTGTCATTATTTGTCTGTCGAAAAAGTGGTAAACTTCAATGTGGGAGTACTTAAGAGTACCATGTCAGATGTGGGAGTACTTAAGAGTACCATCTCTGATGTGGAAGTACCTAGAGTGCCATACCTGATGTGGTAGTACCTAGAGAACCATGCCTGGTGTGGGAGTACCTAGAGTACCATCTCTGATGTGGAAGTACCTAGAGTACCATGCCTGATGTGGGAGTACCTAGAGAACCATACCTGATGTGGGAGTACCTAGAGTACCATCTCTGATGTGGAAGTACCTAGAGAACCATGCCTGGTGTGGGAGTACCTAGAGTACCATGCCTGGTGTGGGAGTACCTAGAGTACCATGCCTGATGTGGGAGTACCTAGAGTACCATCTCTGATGTGGAAGTACCTAGAGAACCATGCCTGGTGTGGGAGTACCTAGAGTACCATGCCTGGTGTGGGAGTACCTAGAGTACCATGCCTGATGTGGGAGTACCTAGAGAACCATGCCTGATGTGGGAGTACCTAGAGTACCATCTCTGATGTGGAAGTACCTAGAGAACCATGCCTGGTGTGGGAGTACCTAGAGTACCATGCCTGGTGTGGGAGTACCTAGAGTACCATGCCTGATGTGGGAGTACCTAGAGTACCATGCCTGATGTGGGAGTACCTAGAGTACCATGCCTGATGTGGGAGTACCTAGAGTACCATGCCTGATGTGGGAGTACCTAGAGTACCATGCCTGATGTGGGAGTACCTAGAGAACCATGCCTGATGTGGGAGTACCTAGAAACAATGCCTGATGTGGGAGTACCTAGAGAACCATGCCTGATGTGGGAGTACCTAGAGTACTGTGCCTGATGATGTTGAACATTCAAGACCAGCACTTTTACTTTCATGTCCCTCTGCTTCCCTACCTTCACTCCGAAATATTTTCTATAAACATTTAATGCATGTAAGTTTAAGGCTGTTGAATTCCTTTTCAAAAATTATATCAGATAATAATTGTTTCTTATTGAAGATGACAAATATAAAAGTATCCAATAATCAAAAGTAAACTAATCAGTACTTTATTCCATTTAAGGTAAATATTTTATTATTATATTTTTTCATTTTGTTTATATAATCATTAAAGGCAGTGTACCATAACATGTTTTAAATTTCATGCATGTAATTTTCATGTTTCAGTGTTAAAAGTAATTGTTACAGTTATAATCAATAGAAAAGTAGCACAAAATAATTTCAAATTATGTAGAAAAATTCTGATATTTTTTCAAGAATGTTTGTTAATAATGTGCAACTAATAATTGCACTTTTCTGTCAAAACATCCCAAAGCAACCTAGTATCTACACAACAATGGTTCCCCCATTTGTAAGACCAGTCCTTCTGCAGCAAAAAAATGATCATATATGAGGTACGTGAAGAAAAAGTGGGAACCATGGCATCCGGATCATCCAAAGATATATGTGGAATAGCATTTGTTTGTAAACTGGTGATGTGATACATATATTTTGCTGGAAATCAGGTTAACAAATTTACCAAATCTGGTTTCTTTCGCAAACTTGAAGCAAAGATTTTGTTTGAATTATATATGTATTTGGTTTGGAATTTTCCTTTTACAAAAATTTTGTTGGAATTATGTATGCAATATTTCTTTTCCAGTGTGCGATTATTCATCAGATCTAACAGGAAGAACATCACAACGGTTCTTCCACCACCCGATATTTCTCCGTTGCAAAAGGTTCTTAGTGTCTGCTACAGTCGAGAGTTTAATGTGGCATTTCTACTAGTTTCCAACAAGGAAATCTGGGTTTACACTACAAGGTAAAACAATTTATATGTAGTTCACACTTGATAATTTTACTTAGTCCGTTGCCATTGGTTATATGAGATTATCCAATTTGTAAACTTCTTGTATTTTAGATTGCTTTTTAATTTCATAATTACAAATGATGTACCAGTTATAAAAGGAACCATTTAGCTTTCTAACATACCCACATTGGTTGATTCCGAGACTCGAACCCATGCAGACAGAGGTGAGATGGTAGTGATCCGTAACGGACAGCGCTTTAGACCACTCGACCACTTGGACCCCTTCACACAAAATATGTCATATACATCATTTACGGATACAAATTGTTCATGTGTCTCAAAATTGCAAGTTATCAAATTTTAATATGATGGTGTTTGCACAGGGTTACAACAGGAACTGAATTAGTACAGCGAGTCCTGAACTTGTGAGTTTTGTGCAGAAACATTTAATCCAAGCAGAATACATCCAGAAATGTAGAAGTTTTCTATCTTGGATTTAGTCTCCCTGTTGCATTTAACATTAATATACATGTTGACAAACGCATAGCATAGTAGCAGGAAAGATAAGTGACATTTAAATACATGTCATAAACAAGACAAACAGTATGTGATGGACAATATTACAAGAACAGGCTGGAATGGAGAAGTATAATAACAACAATAATGAGTAGAAGTGTGCCTCTTTTTTGATGTGTAAAAATTATTTTCTCAGCTTCAGTAAGAAATTACATCAACGGGAAGACAATAAGGAGTGTACAATCACAATTAACTAAACCAACGTTACTTTAGCTACTTAAATAAAAAATGTATCAAATAGATTTTAACCTTCTGATTTTATCTGGTCTTGTCAGTTTCTGTCCATTCTGGTGATTATGTCCACTGAATCAGTATGGTTGGAAGTTTGTTTGGCAAATTTAAAGATTGAAAAATCTTTTGGCAGATTATGATTATACATTGTACTTCTGCCTGAGAGATGTGAATAATTTTCATTTCTTGGTTTGTTGATTCTGGTTGTTGCTCGATTCCAATGTATCATTGATAAACATTGATGGATTCCATACTTCATACATCTCCAGATATCTGCGAATATTGCTTGAATAAGTTAAAACAGTTCTGGTAGGAACAATGGACATTGTTAGAGAAACTTTAAGTGAGCTGAAATGTAAACCTCTTGGTAGGTTGTGATGCAGCATTGCTTATGACTTCTCCATCTCATATGCTCACCATGAAAAATCCATTTGTACCAACTGATAATGACTTTTAGGTAACTGTCCAGAATGCATAATTGACAATATTCAAAGGTCTACAAAAATTGCTAATTAAAAGTTGAAATTTATAAAGTCGCTGTGACCTTTGCTCCTGTTGCCACATTTGATTAGCTCGTTGATTTAGTTTGGTTTTCTGTTTTTTTGGTGCGGTTAGCAATATATTAGGTGGAGGAAGACCTCTGAAAGACCATCAACCAAAATTGGTTGATCTGTGACAAAAACTTAATCTGTGAGATATGCAGGTGATTTGTAAAAGCAAGCACCTTAGTACACTTTGGGCAATCTGTTGATCTGATGTTTATCTACAACAGTCAAAGTCGTTTAGACATGAGCTTTCAAGTTTTAATAAATCATTAAGGTCTTTACACCATTTTTAGATAAGAGTGTGTGTGTGATCAGGATTTTTTAATGTACCTGTAAAAGAACAATCAGTCACATCACTACGATTTCTTCAGTGTGGTACAGTTTTTACATGTGATAATTTCTAATTTATGTAGTAGAATTGTATAAGAACAACAGGTGCTGATTTTTCAGGTATGTTATGGAAGATATTTAAAATAAATTTAAAAAGAAACTAGATAGACATTTAATGTGCATTTCCTGCCATTATAGGACAGATCCATCATGCCGAATTGCTGTCTGGGATGTACATGAACTACAGGTGCCATACACATTCAGCCGACCAGCTGCAGACAGTGGAGAGATTCAGCAGATAAAGTAACAGATTACTAGTCTGTCTATCCATTTATCTCTTTCTCTCTCAATTTATAACTTTATTTATCTCTTTAGTTCTCTCTCTCCTCAATCTACATATATTGAACAGGATTGCCGTAATAATAACCTTAGCTGATTTGACAAAGGCCCTCCAGAACAGAATTGGAACAGTGCACTATGCAAGAAATTTTCCAAATAAACATGGTGGAAGGAGGGGAGGTGGGTGGTTGTTTCCACAAATAATGTTAAAGATTAAATGGAGCATCTGCACTGAAAGGAATACATCTCTACAGGCATATCAGCTATATGAATGATGCCGTAACTGACAGTGTTTGATCACATGCTCCAACTCAGTCATCTGATTGGTTCAGCAGATTTAGTTACTAGTTTAATAACATATTGGCTGCAATAGCATCATGTCTGGGAAGAGAACCATAATAGACAAAGAGAGGCCCAGCATGGGGCCAGAGAAGAAAGCACTGTGTATTACTTAAACTGCATTTGACTACTTAAATTATAAAATATTGAAGCATTTAGCAAATAAGTTTATTATCAATGGATTCTAAAAAAAAAGACTTTTGAAACCTTTTTGTTAAGCCATTATCATGGTTGTAACAAAAAAACAGAAAATAAATCTCAACATGTGATTATCTAGTTATTTTGTGGCATATAGTTCTAATAAAATATAATTACATGTATAAAGTTTTTACATATCAAACTATTTTCATTCAGCAATTCCTTCCAGTTGGATCATCTAAGTTTAAGCACAGGTTCCCCCACCCCCAATAGAAGACTACACAGTATAGCACTTTGAATTCTGCTTTAATTATTGATAATCATAAACCACCAAAAATTGATTACTTAGAATATTTAATAGGACATTAGAGGGAGGTTACTCATATAGCTTGCTTTTTCACATAATGGATTGTAATTATATTGTCCAATCATATTATTCAGGACATCTAGCAGTGTGGGTCATGGTATGTAATTATATTGTCCAATCATATCATTCAGGACATCTAGCAGTGTGGGTCATGGATTGTAATTACATTGTCCAATCATATCATTCAGGACATCTAGCAGTGTGGGTCATGGATTGTAATTTTATTGTCCAATCATATCATTCAGGACATCTAGCATTGTGCGTCATGGATGGTAATTATATTGTCCAATCATATCATTCAGAACATCTAGCAGTGTGGGTCATGGTGTGTCACACAGAGCCACAGAAAATGGTAATGGAAATGAGGTGGTAGCCAACTGTTGTAGTTTATGTATTCTGAACTCAACTGCCATGGTGTGGACAGATGAGGGTTTCTGCTGTCCTATACGCCATTCCTACCTGCTTCTGGGATTAGAGGTAAGTCGGTTGTAAACTCTTAAGAACTCTCAAAGAGGTCATTTTTAAGTTTGTCTGAGATTAAATATTATTTAATACTATTCAAGTCTTAATACAATCAAAATTTAATTCCCCAGTAGCATCCATTTAAAATGGCTACATTACATTTCTAAGTTATACCATCATAAATAAGCACCTCAGCTGCATCCATGTCATTTCTAAGTGGCTAATAGCACATGGCTTGAATTTTACGTGCTAGATCATCAAATGCGTGTAGCAATATTATGGTATCCTATATTCCTGGCAGGATCCATGATATGGTACGATTCAGTAGAAATGGAAACTTTGAAGTCTGTCATTTTACCTAAGTATATGCAGAAAGCAAAGTTCACTCTGTCTTTCCTTAAATTCTTGTCATTCTTCCAACCCCTAAGTGTTTAAGTACAGTGCATTAATATTTCAAGTACAATGTCAACTTGTGTGTTGATTTCGCCTTGATAATGGAAAGTGAATGTAAAAAAAGAACATTTTATACCTTGTGGTCAATTTTTAATAAATTATTTTGAGTATCATAAAGGCCAGAAATTAAATTAATTATATAATAAGAAATTTCTGCCAGTAACTCATTCATGTTCATTCTTTGCACACAGGATGGACGAATTCTTTTCATGGACCCAGTTGTTAAAGGACAGAAATTCATGGAATTTAAAGCTTCCAAGGATGCTGTAAGTTTGAATTGTATTTTCATGTTAATTTTAAATTTTATTTTCACACTCTACACCAATATTATGCCTGAAATATCTCCAGTATCAGTGACTTTACACTCTACACCAATATTATGCCTAAAATATCTCCAATATCGGTGACTTCACACTCTACACCAATATTATACCTAAAATATCTCCAATATCGGTGACTTTACACTCTACACCAATATTATGCCTAAAATATCTCCAATATTGGTGACTTTACACTCTACACCAATATTATGCCTAAAATATCTCCAATATTGGTGACTATGCTAGAATCAGTGGATTAAGATTTTGTTTCCCAGCCAATTTTTGGAATGAGTACTAATAACTGTTGTTGAATGACTGAATTTTCTAGTTATTATAAAGTGTCTGCATGATACAGTGACCATTTTATTGTTCAGGAATGAATTTAATGGTCCTCAAGTAAAGTATGAGTATTCATTCTTCTGAGTCATGATCACTTTTTTTTTAATTCTTTTCCTGAATGGCCCTGTAGGGCCAAGTAGGTTACAGCGACCTATTTTCTATCTTTGAAAGACCACACATGGTATACCAGGCATGGGCAGCTTCCTCCAGGGCATGGGCCAAATTAAGTAATTTTAAGAGCCACACTCTATGATACAAATAGAAGGATAGAATCAGATCATTGTCCATTGTTGTATATACCTGATTTACACTATATTATGACATAGCTTAAAAGACAAGAAATCGCTGTTGCCAGCATGTATATAATTTGTTCCTTGCAATTATGATCAGTTTGTTGTGATTCAGGTGTCATTTCCATGAAGCAGTTCTCAACTTTGGATCTTCTCAGGTTTTACTAGGAACATAAGCTCGTAAAAGACAATATTAAACTACAACCTGTTTAAGATAATTCCTTAAGAAATGGTTGTTGAAGATAAGTTGTATCAAATGGGTTCTTAGCTTGCATGTATTTACAGTACACCCTTGATATAACACCTTTGATATAACACTGTCCATATAACACCCTTGATATAACACCCTTATATAACACCCTTGATATAACACTCTTATTATAACTTTGTCCATGATACCCATAAAGTATACATTAAAGCAAACCATTCTGGATTTTACAGAAATTTATGGAGTTTTAGTCTAAATTCTGCATTCTAAATGATATCTTTGAAATTGTGGAAATCACGATTGTGACAAGGGGATACAATTTTGAATAAGAGTTTTATAGGTGGACACAGGTGAGGAAAAAAGTTCTTCAGGACAGATGTGATAGAATGCTACAAAGAATATAGTTTCTCAGTATGCTAAATTGCTTGTATATAACAAGAAAACAATGAACTAGGTTGAAAAAATGGCAATAGAGGTGAAGAGAATAATAAAACAGCAGATAATTTGTGTGAGGAAAACTAACGTTCATTGCCATTCCCACACCAAAATTGCCTACCCTTCTGCACATGAGATTCTCATGTGAGATCTAACACAGGTTAGTCTCATGTGCATTTTAACATGCAAATTAGGTAGAACTCACGTGAGAAATTGAATCTAACAAAATCTGAAAATAACATGAGCAGGAATTGTTAATATGTTGCTCACGTGAACAAGATGTTGCTCACGTGAGCAAGATGTTGCTCACGTGAGCAAGATGTTGCTCACGTGAGCAAGATTTTGCTCACATGAAAATTGCAGGATCTGAAATTAATATGAGCACAATTTTCCTCACGTGAGCAAGAGTTTGCTCACATAAGCAAAAAAAAACTCCAAAACAACTAGTATTTAATACGTACATTTTTGACAAAAGTTAAAAAAGAACAAAGTTTACTATCATAAAACTTGCAATTTAATAGCATTAGAGACTTTCGAGGTCATATTTAAATCTAACAAGGATGAGCATCTTTGAGTTCAGTTATGGATGTTTTAGCCAGGTTTCTTGCATGAGCAAAAAGAAAACTAGTCTGTGTGTGTGTGTGTGTGTGTGTGTGTGTGTGTATATATATATATATATATATATATATATATATATATATATATATATATGCATATAAAATTTTCAATTATTGTAATTATCGTATCACATGCATTAAATAATCAAAGTTCTTAAAGGTCATCATTAAACATACTGCAAATAAACATATTTTAGCAAGCACACTATACAAGTTAAAGTTCCAAATCTGTATGAAATTCATGGCTTCACATGAAGACCATTATTCAATGTTCCAGAAAATTTAACGCAAACAAAGCGTGTAATTAACAATACTGCTTCCGAGTCTTTCATCATGTACACACAGTCACATGCCAGTCTGCAAAAGTATTCATTTGGAAATTTTTCTCTTTGAATCGAGGCACTTCCTGTTTACCATTGAATTTAGGTTAGCTGGGTCTGTCTTGAACTGTTGAAAAATAAAATCTGAAATTGAAATGAAAAACTTAGTGCAAGTTTGTTTTGTTCCTATTTTTGCATTTGTGATATTTTGTAAAAAGGAATGCATTTGTGATATTTTGTAAAAAGGAACTGGTGTAGATTCACTGGACAAGGCAAAAGCAAAACACAGTTATTATTGGTTTAAATGGCACTTTCAACACATTATTGGCTATCTCACACTGAGGAAATAGGACACACTGAGGCACACTGAGGCAGCCGACTGAGCCTGACCCAAGCAGGTATTGAAAACGCAACCCTTAAATCAAGTCTGATGCTCTATCAATTGAGCTACCATGGCTCCCTAGCAAAACTGATAAACTGTACTGCTGCTGTTCAGATGCTTGCAGATCACATCTGTATGTTCCATACTTTTAATATTTCTGGAATAATCCTCAGGGATATTTCTCCTACACTTCCAGGAGAATTTATTTTCTCCAAAATAATAATTCAAGCGCTTGAAAGTACTGGGCAGAACCGGCTAATTAGATGCACAAATCAATTTCGGCAATGTGATTTTTTTTAGCTAAAAAAAAAAATTGGGGGTGGGGGTGGGGAAAAGTGCTAGGGTCAGCAACGAGAAACAGGGAACGTCGGCCAACTGGAAACATGTATTTACTTTTTTTTTGGCCTGAAAATGTACATTCACAAAGTAAATCCGAGTAACATAATTCTTTCTCAATTCAAGATGCCTTGTACATATTTACTAAAAATGAAAAAAATAAACAATTTGAGTGGTATTCGATCTTGAATCTTTTGCATGATATATCTGCATCATGTTTCATCTGCAGTGACTGATATGTTGGTGATGATATTTCTACACTTGTGTTTTGGCTGTCTATTTAAATCAAAATTCTGCAATGTTACAGTAAAATCGAATTATCAACATTTTTTCTCATGGGAAAACCGCTAATTCACGGACTAGCCTTTAATTGTTAATTGCACACCATATCATAAATATTGTAATCCAAACTGAGACAGACGCTGGTCGCAGTGCGAATATTGTTAGCGAACTAGCGAACGTCATACATGAGAAAAGTCATTGTAAAATATAGTACATGGCCGCCATACAAAAACCTTTTTTTTTATGGTCGTGGTATTTTATAGTCCGATAAATCAGCTGCCAAACTTGTAATGGTATTGATGGGTATATACCGTATTTTCGCGCATATATCCCGCACACGCAGATAATCCGCACCCTCATATAGCCCGCGGGTTTTGGGGTTTTGTGTAAAAAATCGTTGGCATAACCCGCACCTTTGTATAACCTGCAACCATAGATATATTTATACAGCTACAATCGGAAATGAAATCAATTACAGGATCACGGGGCTTCGCTGATGTAGCAAACTGCGATTCTGTTTTCCGTTTTGGTGACAAAATATACCATCTGGTGATATTTGTGGCGACACCAATTTTGGCTGATAAAAACCGTATATACAGTCTTGCGTTTGGAGTAGAGAAAATCAAAGGCACCATGACAGGAAACAATGTACTGGAATATATTGTTAAAATAACAAGTCCTTGTCTCATACTGGCAAACCACACTAACAGTGCACTGTTATATCATAATCCGCTAATGATGATATCTGGCCTTATTACTTTATGCAACTGACTAGTCAAAATCCGAATCCGCAGAAGGCGGAAGCGTAAAATGAGTACAGTCAAGCAGATGACACTAATTTAAAAACAAATACCAGATGGAAGAAGAAAAAATACGTTTGCTGACACTTCAAAGAGAACTGATTACCTTTGAAGCACTGATATATACTAAACGAATAAAACAAATCTGTTTCAATGTTCTACAATTATCTGAAGTTGCCGCAGCAATAACAAACAGGTATTTGTTTCACACTTCAACTGGAGCCTTTAGCGGCGCCATCTTCAAAGTAAGCCGACGACCTTTGCTCAATAAAAGTCAGGAAAAACACGGTACACAGTGCTTGTGTGCGTAGGAGCTGTGCCTCAACTACAGGCTACATAAACACGGACATTTTTAAATAATCTTGTATTCTTGTGAAGTGTAGATTCGAGTTTAAATAATTTCTTTCTGTTTAATTTAAAAAATGCCGAGACGAAAGTCTTACACAGCCGACTTAAAGCTAACTGCCATTGCGTATGCTGAAGTGCATGGCAATAGAGCCACAGGCACAAAATTTGATATTGATGAGAGTGTAATCCGAGGTTGGAGAAAAGAAAAAGGAACGTTGGAGAAGATGAATCCACGAAAACGTGCTCGTTGCGGACCTAAAGCAAAGTGGCCTCACCTTGAAGCTGACCTGAAGCAATGGATTGTGGCCCAGCGGTAAAATTAGGTACCGTAATTATTTCGATTGAAAACAGAAAATATTGATTATGAAAACGTGACGGATATGAAATTTTAAGTTTTTATCCCGAAATGTTGATTTGGTCCCTATACCGTAAGTTGTTGTAAAGTCACCGTAGTAGCCATAATATCCAACCCTAGCAAAACAAAACTAGAACAATATATGTTATGTAGTTACGTTTTTCAAACAATATGTTGAAATATCATTATGTGTAAAAAAAATTGTGATATAGCCCGCATCCTTATATAACCCGCACCCCCCCCTTGCGGGTTTGTAAAATCTGGTATAACCCGCGGGATATATGCGCGAAAATACGGTATGTTATGTTTAGCAGAGTCTACATCATTCGGAATATTTTGGACTCGTCCCTAATGCATTGATCGGTCGCCGTACGTCTGTAAAATAGAGGGTCTGAGAGCATGAATTATTCTGATTTAATCGTATCCCTTTTCCACACACTGAGCATAACATATGTGAAAATAGTAGAACGAAATGAGTAAACGTCACTTACCTTTTTCAAGGCAAAGAACCAGTCCTTCATAATCCTGAAATCTTCTAATATCCCTCCCACTTTCATCGATGTCTTCTGTTTCGTACTGGACTTTAACATCAGTACCGACGTGGAAATCACTAGAGGTTGATTTTATTTTATTTTTGTTAACAATGTCCACATTCGTGTCGTCATAGAAATATATAACAGCGAACATGTTGCAGGAGAACAATAAGTGACTTTCTTTCTAAGCAGCGTGGTCCTTGCTAAACGTTGCCCACGCGCGAAATTCAGTCTCTTGGTTCAAATGTACTCTTCTACATGTACACTACAGGCCAGCGAGCAGCATCCGTTGAGTTCGTTTGAGGCGCCAAAAAGGGCGGACTGTTCGTAAACTTTTTGTTTTACGTGCCTTTGTATACATATTCACTCAAGTATGACTTAATCTTATAAATCAAATAAATTGTATTTTCGTTATCAGATATTTCTTAACAACTGGCCTATATAATAGAATTTGTGTCTTTCGTAAGTTAGTTAATATTGCTGTAGTTCATTTTTTATGTACATACAGTAGAATGGGATGATCCATGCCCCACAGGACACTCTAATTGGTTCCAAAAAGCCCATTGGGTGGGCCGAGTTCGTTATGGGCCGAGAACGTTAGTGTGCCGACTCTGCTATGGGCCGAGTTATCCCGTAATCGGTTATACTAGACTTCAATGCCAAGTTTGTTTTGAAGAGTCTTTTGTTTTATGAATAGTGATACGTACATTAATATGTTCAAACAAATTCCTTGATACTTGTATAAACAATGTTCAAACAAATTCATTGATACTTGTATAAACAATGTCAGAAAATTATAAGATATCTGGTTATTGCTTAATTTGAGTAAAACTATGCATGTGCGAGACAAAGCTGTCACAAAAATATGTTTTCCGGTATCTGGCATGCATCAGAATTTTACTTTTCGGTTAACGGTTACGAGTTTATTTGTTATTTTTAAGACCACATCTTCATGCTTCAACGTGTACATACTTTTGCAGTCCAAAAGAGATGATTCTTGGGTCAAGGTAAAGAGTCAAACGCACTGTCATTAAATAAATTGACAGATTTTTTATATATGAAAACAACAAAGTAACAAGATTTGCAAAACAGAAACGATGTCTATTTGACGATACTTTGATCAGAATCAAAGTCCAAATTTCTCACGTGATAACTCACATGAGAAATTAGAACTCTGCCTTATTTTGAAACATGGTCAGATGTAATGGAAAAGAATGTTTTCTAAGTTAAACTTTCTGATGTGAAGATTCAAGTTCTCACGTGAGCAAACTCCGCACATGTGAGAATTTGGTTAGTTTTTCCATGGCTCACAAGATCTAACAAACTGCACACATGAGCTTGCAAAAACTACCCAATTTGCATACGTTTCTAACATGGTTCTCATGTGCAGCTTATGAGAAAATCATGTGAATTGGTGAGATTTTTCTGTACGGGTTGTTTTGACCAAAAATGTTAAAGGATTTCACGTTCCATGAAAATTGAGAAATGGATAAACAGTTTATTCTCACTGGATCTTTATTGTGTGTGTGTGTGTGTGTGTGTCTCTGTGTGTGTGTGTGTGTGTGTGTGTGTGTGCGCGCGCGCGCTCAAAGGAAGATGCAGGTCGATTATAGAGGAACTTGTTATTTTCATGAACTTGTTATCTATTTCATATAGACTGCCTAGATTCCTAAAATTTGCACAACACGTGCTTATGGGTTGGCATCTCTGGTGTATTCTGTCTCATAGTGAGACCACCTTGTATTACAGTACTTGACACATACCAACCACTTATTGAAATGGGATCCAGAAACAGAAACAGTATTATAATGAAAGTTGAGGGAGTGCTGTATATATTTCATATCTGTTGCATACATGAAGTGTTTACTCTGAAATTTTGTACAGACTATAATCAGAGGACTATTTACAGAATTTAAGATTGCCTGCAGGAGTCTTTGTGATCCAGTGGTCCATTTACAGATCCAGTCAGGCTGATAAATCAGCCCTTCACCTGTTACGATGTTGATGTTGGGGTTAGCCCCAACATCAATATCGTAACGGGTGAAGGGCTGATTTATCAACTTATGATCCAGTGATCCATGTACAGAATTTAAAAATGCCTGCTGGAGTCATTATGATTCAGTGGGCCATTTACAGAAATTAAGATTTTGCAGTAGTCTGTGATCCATTGAGCTGTTTACAGAACTTAAGATTGCCTGCAGGAGTCTTTATGATCCTGCAGGAGCTTTTATGCCAAATTTGGAGAAATGTATTTTATATTCACCAGAGAAGCTGTGAAGATCCACTGTTACAGCACTAGTCCACAGTAATAGTCCTCAGTTATAGTCCTCACTATTTTGTATAAAAATTAGAGTGCACAGTAGATTTCTTTCAGCTAATTTAAAAGTGGAAATGCTTTACATACTTTTATGACTATCTTTGATCGAAAGAAATACAATTTTCAATCTTTATTTTGTTGCTGTTTTGGACATAAAAATGTTCTATTCACATTTTATTTCAGATCCGGGACATGCGTCAGGACATTTCACATAGTTGCCTAATTACTCTTAGTAGACTGAAGCAGCTGATGCTAGTACAGATCTGGGGACTTCCTCAGCTAGACCTCAATTATGAGTTGTATTCAGCCCCAGACATCAACATTTGTTCACGGCTGGTAAGGGCTTTTGTTACTGTCTAGTGTTATTTATTCATTATGAGTTGCTTTGGTAACATTTCTTGGCATTCTGTTAAATGTGAAGATGAGAAACAAGTCAAGCATTTTAATGAATTCCTTAGCAAACATTGGTGACATCTCTTCCATTTTGAACAGAGTTATGGCTCTTGACAATCCACTTAAAATTTCACATGTGATGTTGCTTGTTACCCACACAGCTCCAGAACCTTAAAGCATATTCTATGAAAGACTTTATGTTCCATTTATTTCATTTTGGACAGAGTTAAGCCCCTTGTCTAGCAAATTCTTGTCTTCCCGTGGAAACTTGAAATGTTGTTTGCAATGAGCATATCGCAAGAAAGACTGAATATATTCTGATGAAATTAAGTGAAAACATTGCTTCTTAGTCCAAGACTTTTTTAAAAATTTGGCCATCTACACAATTCTGAACACAGCTAAGGCCCTTTTCATTGAATGTATCTCATAAACAGAATAACTCAGTAACCATTCAACATACCGGTAGTGTGGAGCAATCTGATGTGATCATTGTCTCATCTATTTCATTTTAGGCAGTTATGGCCCTTGCTGATCAACTTCTTTTTTTAACATTTGATTTTGCCTGTATTGAGGAGTCCTTGACGAAGGTTTTTGTCGTTTTAACATGAAATGTGAGTAGGAAACACATTTTGGGGACTATTTCTGAATACATCCTGATATATTGACTTCCAAGCAATTTTCCATGAGCCTGATGCCTAGTTGTATTAGAAACATCATTTCCCATTGGTAGTAGTTGTAGTTGTAGTTGTAGAGTTTAACACCATTTTTCAGCACACGATAGGCTATACATGGCAGCCAGTATTATTGGTGGAGGAAGAACCAGAAAAGAACCACCGACTCACAAGAAGCTACTGGCAAGCTTTCTCACATAACTACATTAGCCGAATCTTAGACTCGAAACCACGCAGACAGAGGTGAGATGGCAGTGATCCGTAACTGACAGCACATTAGATCACTAGGCCACTCAGGGCCCCATTTTCCATTGGTTATTTTGCCAAAGATTCACTTCCTTGAATCAGTGCTTTGCTGCCTCTTATGCCAGATTTTTTTCTCTTCTATCCTCTCCTCTGCTGGATTAGGCTTTAAGTCCAACATTCCCATAGTCTGCTGCTGCTGTTGTTGTTGTTGTAGAGTTTAACGCCATTTTTCAGCACAAGATGAGCTATACATGGCAGCCAGTATTAATGATGGAGGAAGAATCCGAGAAAACCCCGGAAAGAACCACTGACCCATAAGAAGCTACTAGCAAGCTTTCTCACATACCCACATTGGCCAAATCATAGACTCAAACCCACACAGACAGAGTTGAGATAGCAGTGATCCATAACGGAGAGCACTTTAGACCACTTGACCACTCAGGGCCCCTAGAGTTCTTTGTAATATACCTGTTGCTGATGGTGCTAGCTTCATATTCTGCATTTGGACGTATCATGAACATGAATGTTTTGACTTTTTTGCAAAATAATTGAATTCATCAAAACTTTTCATGGTTAAGACTATGATACACAATTATTTAATTATTAATTAGCAAAGATATTAATTAGTTTTCTCAACCCTGCATTTGTGAAATTTGCAAAAACTAAATGACAAATAATGAGAATTGAAAGTTTTGTCAGGAAATCTTTTTTTCTGCAGGGTTTGACATTTTTCACTGGACATGAGACAGGCCACCTAAACTTCCATTTTCTGGAGCCTGCTGAGGATGTGGGACTGTCCAAAGCAAAGCGTAAGTGTGGAATTGGCTAGAGTAATCACCCCATGTTAGAAGTCCTGTCCAAAGCAAAGCGCAAGTGTGGACCAGGCTAGAGTAATCACCCCATGTTAGAAGTTTCTTATATAATCAGATATAAAAATGTAGGGGTAGTGCTGAACAGGTAAGTGGAATTGATAACAGTTATCCATACATCAACAGTCCAGACTTTTCAGTTATCAGGATCAATAGATTGTTATATGAGAATACATTTTGTCATTGGGCATAAAATGTTTGAAATGAGCCAAGGTTTGTTATTACACTTTATCATTTGGGTGTACACTTTATCATTTGGGTATATAGTTGATCATTTGGGTATACAATTTGTCATTTTGGCACATATTTTATCATTTGGGCAACCATAATTTCTTTTTGGCATACAGTTTATCATTTGGTTGTACAATTTATCATATAGGCATACATTTTGTCATTTTAGCACACATTTTGTCATTTGAGCATGCAATGTATCATTTGGGCATACAGTGTATCATTTGGGCATACAGTGTATCATTTGGGCTAATACTGTTTCATTTGGAGTCATGCAGCTTATCATTTAGGCATACAATTTATCATTTGGGCATAGTGTTTTTATATTTTATTATCATTTTCTAGAAGATCTTTTATCTGTCAAGGATATTCAGTGATCAATGCTTAACTGTGTGCACCAACACGGTATGGCAACACAATACAAGCTATATAAGTATGGCCATGTCATGATTAAAAAAACATCTTGGACAGTTCCATTAAATATCTAGGAGCCATGGCAACTCAATAGTTTGCATGCCACTTGTGCCACAGTGTGCAGGTTTCAATCCCACCATTGGATTAGACTGAGATCCCACCCTTGGATTAGACAAGGATCCCACCCTTGGATTAGACTGGGATCCCACCATTGGATTAGACTGGGATCCCACCATTGAATTAGACTGGTTTAGATACCATGGTGCACCATTAGGCAAGGGACTTTACTCCAATATCCTTCACACTTATTAGCTAATTTGTGTTGCTGTGTCATAACACGTAAAATCATATCCCAAAACTCCAGTTAATATCTGACTGGTAATCTTTATCATTTAACATGATTATGTTGTTTCTTATTTTAATTTTCATGATGGTTTGTAAAATTGAACTGGATAATACATGCCACTTGCCAGATGAGAACTGTTCTAAAGAACATCTTACAGAGATCTAATTTTCTTGATTCAAATAAAGATTTGAATTATTTGCTTGAATTAGAAAAAACAAAATTAATTTGTCGAACAATTCACAAGACCCTAGCAATTTTAAAAAATTAAAATTTTGTCCAGTGCATCTTAAAAGTGCCAGATAGTCATTAAATATTCTTTTTTTTTAAAAGGATACATCATCAATTACATATTTTGTAAAAGTACAAGTCAGCTTTGAATATAATCCATTCATTAATATCAGACTAATGCAGTATCTTGCCACACTAAAGTCAGCTGTAACTATGGTTTTTCTTTAGGCGCAGTACTTTACTCCCATTCACTTGCCACTGAATAGTTTTTCTTGTGCTGATGAACATCAATCATTCAGTCAGTCGGTCGGAAAATCAATCAATGCTCATCTTTTACAGAGGAACCAGAATATGAGGAGGTGGTAGAGCAAAGACGGCCTGAGCACAATGCCAGAGTCGTGGCCTTAGATTCCGTTGTTACTTTACGAATCTTCATTTCAGCCAGGTGAGGACAGGAAACAAATTAATTACAAAGAATACATTTTTTATAAGAATTATATTCCTTGACTTTGATATATTTACTAGTGTATGATATAAGATCTTGTGTGAGAGCTCTATAATCTTTTGACAATTATTTCCTCTCCTTTCTTTGCCTTTTATTTCAATGATTGACTTTTATATGGTAATTTTCTTTTCTATTGAAACAGCAGTCTCACAGGTCATTTGGTATTTTTCAGAATCTGTACTTTCCTGAATAAATTTAATGTTTGTTCAAAAGTTTGTAAACTGTTTTTAGAATTCTTGTTTGTTTTTTGTTACCTCACCTTTCAAGCCAAGTGAGCTGATGGAATTACCTGCATGTCATGCATTTTTCTTGGTTCATCCATAAATAATTGCATATTATAATTCAAAAGACATTTTCTTCTGATTTGTACCAAAATTTTGGAAATGGTCCTGTATTATAAAAGAATTCAGACAGTTTTGATAATGGCAAGATTATGTATATATAGTAAAATATGTAAATATAGTAAAATATGTAAAACAGGCATTTTATAATGGTTTATAGTTAGTTTACATAGGTTGTGTTCTTTCAGTACTACACAAATCAACTTAGTGAAATGGTCAGCTGTTTAGTAATCTAAATCAGGTGAGCCATTCCAGCCCCACTTGGGTCTTGTGCTGAAGGTTTACTGCTATTATTTCTTTCAAATTGTTAGTATTTTGAAAAAATTTAAACAATTTCATTTCAAATTTACATTCATAGCAGTAGTACACTTTCACACAGACACAAAATATATATATATATATATATATATATATATATATATATATATATATATATATATATTTTAATGTTGAGGGTTGAAGTCACTGTTTCACATGAGTTAATATTCTGATAAAAATGTCTCCTAAGGGCAGAGGGTTTGAAAGAAACAATACTATTTTGTTTTAGGTAATACTCCAAAAATATGGGAATTTGTACTAAAGAGCCATCAACATTGCTTTAGTTATATTGTGTTTTTAATTTAGTCATTTAAATCTCCATGTTCTATTATGTTTGTTTCATTTAGAAAGATTCCTGGTCTTCTTCCACATGAGTTAAACATATATACTGAGCCATTACATTGATAAAGGTCACACAAACATTGCCACCTTTACAATATGTTGGGGGCGGGGCCTGAGTGGTCTAAAGTGCTCATTGTTATGGATCACTGCCATCTCACCTCTGTCTGCATGGGTTCAAGTCTAAGGCTCTGTTTAAATGTGGGTATTTTAGAAAGCTTGCCGGTGGCTTCTGGTGGGTAGGTGGTTCTTTCCGGTGTTTTCCGGGGTTCTTCCTCCACTTATAATACTGGTCACCATGTATAGCCTATCTTGTGCTGAAAAATGACATTAAACCATACAACAACAATATGTTGGATAGTGTATATCATTGACACCTACAAGCTGTCGGGTCCACATTACTTACCTATATTTCCTTACAACCTTGATGGACTTTGTTCCTATCTGGCATTTATCATTATGAAGCAATATCAATTTATTCTTTGATAAACTCCCTAACCTCTTTGACCTTGTGATCAAGGTCAAACATAAGTGCTGGCATTAACTTGAAAGATTTTTGTAGAGTTTTTAATTTGCTCAATACTTTCTAAAAACTGTGATGTATTTTGTTCATACTTGGAATGAATCATTATCAAGTTAGAGGAATTTATTTTGCAACATGACAGTTACCTTGTTTAACCTTAGCATCATGGTCACAATAATTATAGAAGTTGCATTCAGGTTTTGACTGCAGTTTTTCCCAAATCTCTTGATGAAGTATGTTTATATATTGGGTTAATGCAATTCTGTCATTCATCATGCACAAAACATGCAGGCTCAGGATTTTATTGTTTTAATATTTTTGTACAGTGCTGATGGAGCCATTAAAGTCTGGGATGAGAACAAGATGTTATTGACAGAAATAATGATGGATGAATCTCTCAGTTCTGCCTGCTTTCTGAATGACCTGGGAGATGTCCTTATTGGTTTTAAGAATCATATATTCTTTATTGATCATTCCAGAAGTGAGTACATGGCTCCTGTACAGTTCATTGTGCTAAGATTCAGTATTTCAATACGTTTTTATCAATCAAAATATGCCCATAAACCTATTCTTATTCTACCAATCAAAATATGCCCATAAACCTAATCTTATTCTACCAATCAAAATATGCCCATAAACCTAATCTTATTCTACCAATCAAAATATGCCCATAAACCTAATCTTATTCTACCAATCAAAATATGCCCATAAACCTAATCTTATTCTACCAATCAAAATATACCTATAAACCACATAGGTTACTCTACCAGTCAAAATATACCCATACACCTCAAAGGTTATTCTACCAGCTAAAATATGCCCATAAATTGATGTTATTCTGCCAATCAAAATATGCCCATAAACCTAATCTTATTCTACCAATCAAAATATACCTATAAGTTACTCTACCAGTCAAAATATACCCATACACCTCGTGTTATTCTACCAGTTAAAATATACCCATAAACCTCAAAGGTTATTCTACCAGCTAAAATATGCCCATAAATTGATGTTATTCTGCCAATCAAAATATGTCCATAAATCCATGTTATTCTAACTCTAACAATCAAATTATACACATCAGCCTTGTATGTTATTCTACCAAAAGAAATAGACCCATAATCCTCATGTTATTGTGCCTTTTAAAATATACTTAACAATGTTGTGTGTTATTTTATCATTCAGAATATGCCCATCAACATTGTATATTACTCTACCAATAACAATATACACATTAACCTTATATGTACCAATCAATCCTGTGGGGTTGTTCTTACCAGGGTTATTCCTCCACCAGTTATACTGGCCACCATATATAGCGTATCTTGCTCTGAGAAATGGTATTAAACTGCAAAACAACAACTACAAGTCAAAATATATCCATAAACTTCATATGTATTCTACCAATCAAAATATACCCATCAATCTTGTACGTTTTGCAGATGAGATTTGTCAATTACGATTTCGGATAAATAATTGAAATGGTACTGGCAGAGGTAAAATCAAACCTGCAAACAATTTTACAATTGCTGTCTTGTCCTATGTGTTATAATTTTTTGGTGTGTGCATGTATTATTGAGCGCTTTGTCCATCTGTCTGTCTCTGTAAATGTGTTTGTTCCTAAGAATAACTCAGAAACCATTCAAGGTATCTTAACTATACTTGGTAGACATGCCAGGTAAATTGTGTAGAGGTTCCTTTCTATACTCAGAATTTCCACATGTAACCATGGAGACACTCTTCAGCATGGGTAGTATATAAATTAACAGTATTAGACAATGTAATACAAAACATGAGGGTGCTGGACATATGGGTATTAGACAATGTAATACAAAACATGAGGGTGCTGGACATATGGGTACATTCAGAGTGGTAGTCTTAATATAAGCTATGGAACAGAGACATATGTCATCTCAAGAGTACATAAATTGGGAAATTACTAATGATCATATATTATCCAATGCAGTGGAAGCAACCTTTTCAATTTTAGTCAGTGAATTTGTATGTTTCTTAGTGAAATGAAGTTACGGTGTAGAAATAATTTGGCAAACAGTTTTCTCTGCCTGTAATCTTAATTATTACCATATTTTAATCTTTCCACTTTCAGTTTGTCCCCATTTTAAGCCACCTGAGATAGAAATGGAGACCTCAGATGCAGGTATTGCATGTGTTTAGCTTTTATTTCTGACTCTGCATGAATTCTTAGCTCCAACATGTTCACTGTGAATGAACTTTTATTCATTGGATGACCATGTTCGTTTTTTTTTTTTTTTGTTGCTAAAAATTAGTTAAATACTAAATATAAAATATTTTTCTTAAAAAATACCATTTAAATACAAAACTTGCAGAATTGTTTGTAAAACTTTGTAAAAAAAAATGAATTCACATTATTGTATAGAACTTCCTCATTATTACATTCCTTTGTATAAGGCAGTCCCTTTTAACAGCTTAGATTGGTATTTCACTACTAATACTGTTCTACCGATAGTGGAGATTAAATGGTGCGAATAGTGTCAGAGTTCATGGGGCACCAAAACCATTTTGGGCCATCATTTTCACCCCAGGCAAAATGTACCCTTAGCACTCCACTGTACTCTACCCTTTTATAATGAATTAGTCAGGGCCAATAACTGCTGACCACATTTTATACTGAATTGTGTTATAGTGAGAACCATGGTATGTATGTAACCATGATATATTGATAAAAGTGGTAATATACCAAAACCATGGTAAGTCATATCTCTTGATTGTTAGAGTTTTAATTAGTGTTTCACTTGATAGTGTACAAATATGCTGAGTTTTAAAGCTATTTTTTGTATAATGAACCTCATTATAACACAATTCAGGATATGACAATAATACAATGGACCCCAAAATCATACCTATATATAAAAGTATGGGTTAAAAGAAACAAGAAACATTTCCTTTTAGAACTCCATTTTGTAACAAATCTGATAGTACCCACTATACCATGATTCTGTATATTATGATGTACTCAATATAGCACGATTTTATATATATTGCAGTCATCAGCATAACATAGTTTTGAATATAAAGTAATGGACACTCACTACAACATTATAATGGCAGACCGGTGTATTTCTCAAATTTTAAATTTAGCACAACGCTAAAGGGCAGACAATTTTTCACGATGAATGATTCATTGAAGAAAACTACTGTTGTTCATTTTCAGAGTCTGATGTATATGAAGACCCATCTGTTCTATATGAAGGCATTATCCCAAATCCTGATCCATTAACAAAGGACAATTACTTGGTAAATATTTTCATCTTTTTGCATTCATGTGTAGTATTAAATTATTATACTGACAAAATGATAAATTTGTTCTAACACATAAAAAAAAAGTTTGCTGTTTTCATTGTTTAAACTTTTTCTCCATATTCATTTTGGTTTGTTTGTTTGCTTGATTAGGATTTTTAACATTGCTTTCAACAATTTTTCAGTCATATCGCTACGATGTCTGCAGTGAGGCAGTTTATAGTGATGTCTAGCACTGGGGCATCATGCCGCAGACATGTAGCATGATGTCCCACCCAGTCACATTATCCTGACACCAGGCCAACCAGTCCTAACACTAACCTCTTAATGCTGAGTGTCAAGCAAGGCAGCTGTTAGTACCATTTTTGTAAGTCTTTGGTATGACTCGGCCAGGGATTGAACCCACGACCTCCCGCTTCCAGGGCGGATGCTCTAACCATTAGGCCACTGGAGCAGTGTCTATTCATTTTGGATCATTCATTCTGTAATCAGTGTTCATATAAATAAGCACAACACTAATAATGGCAGTAGGGGCCCCCGAGTGGCCGAGTGGTCTAAAGCACTGTCCGTTACGGACCACTGCCATCTCACCTCTGCGTGTGTTCAAGTCTAAGATTCGGCAAATGTAGTTATGTGAGAAAGCTTGTCAGTAGCTACTCGTGGGTCGGTGGTTCTTTCCGGGGTTTGTCCGGTTTCTTCCTCCACCATTAATACTGGCCGCCATATATAGCCTATATTGTGCTGAAAAATGGCGTTAAACCATAAAAAACAAAAAACAAAACAATGGCAGCAGAAGAATAAATGCTGTTCTTTTACAAGGTGGTACTACAACTGTTATCTTGGGATGAGTTTTCACCATATTTAGAATGCTTCCGGCATTTATTATGAGATAAATACTGTAGATTTTAGAATGATGGATGTAATATTCTAGAAATTGTGATATATATAATACAGTCCACATTTCAGTAGTGATCAAGACAATGGGTTAAAATTATCCTTTGAATTAAATGTTAATGGTTTTTTTTTTCTTCAACCAGGTACCATATCAAATAGAGTTTTCCAGAGATTTCCTGGAAGGAAAACTGAAAATAGAACACAAGAAGGCCAAGACTGAGGAAACTGTAAGATTTATATTTCAAGACACTTAATTAAACTTAACTTGTCCTTTCTCCTTACAGCTTTTCTTGTATGTGACTACTTTGTAATCAGAGGTCCAACATTAAGTGTTAGATCAGCGTGTATAATACATACTTTTGTACTAAAGCTGAAATCTCACAGTGACATATATAGAAGTAATTAAAATTCCTGTAGAGATTACCATAAACCATAACAGAATTTCCATCTTTTGATTTGTCTTGTGCAAAGCCTTCATGCAGAGGTATGATTGCACTGGCTTTGCATCACTCCAGTCCCAGGTTTGATAATAGGTTCTAACAAACACATGGAAAGGTGATTACTTATCCATGGTTAATGGTTTCTTGTGGATTCATAAGTTCCTCCACCTTAAAAGACCACATCATGCCAATATCTGTAACATTGATAATGTATTTTTAAAGGTGGAAAAATTTATTATTTTGTTTACATAAAAAAGACAGTCTTCACTTTGTTTGCAAAGTATAGTAAAATGAGAACTGATAATTAAATATGATGTTCTTCACATCCCTGTACATGTATTTCAGGTGTCTGATTCTGACTCCACGCTGTCCATGGCCCCTACCTACCTGTATTACTCTCCACCAGACAGCCCTGGCCCTCTGTCAAACATTGACATGACCCTGGGGGCGGGCTACTCTGATTATGACCTCTACAAGCATATGGAGTTCACCATGCAAGAAATAGGTAGGATAATTAAAGCATGCAAGATATAGGTAGGATAATTAAAGCATGCAAGTAATAGGTAGGATAATTATACCATGCAAGAAATAGGTAGGATAATTACACCATGCAAGAAATAGGTAGGATAATTATGCCATGCAAGAAATAGGTATGATGAATACACCCTACAAGAAATAGGTTGGAAAATTACACCATGCAAGAAATAGGTAGGATAATTAAACCATGCAAGAAATAGGTTGGATAATTATGCCATGCAAGAAATAGGTAGGATAATTAAATGGGTAAGATCATTGAACTTGGCAAGAAATAGTTTTTATTTTTAAATCAGCATTTAGGCTATGGGCATGTATATGCAAGAAATAATATGAAATATATTTATTAAAGCATTTACAGGGCATCACAGCCGCTGTATTTTTTTAATTGATATACAGTATGGCAAAAGTGCTTTAAGGTTTTTAGAATTTTATTCTTGAATTTAAGTCCATAATTCATAATTGATAAATACCATCTATAATGGTTAAATACTGCGTTAGAACTAGCATGACCAACTTCAAGGTCATAATATTCACATGTTTCATGTGCAAATCTTCAAAATATGTATCTCTTCCCAAACACACAGACACACACACATGCTTAATTAATTTTTCTCATTAGTCATCAAGAGTATCATTGATCAACATTTCTCTAAAATATAAAAAAATTGCTGAATTTTTAATGGAACAAGTCAAAAAGTTCTCCATGCATCTGCAAGATATCTTCAGTCAATTGTTTTTAAAGATTTGACGAACAAGTGATGAATATTTTGCACAACATTGGCCAAAAATGTCAATTCACACCATTTTTTGCATAGGTTTTAACCAAACATCATATATCTTATCAAATTCAAGAGATTTAATTGATTTACAAAATGTATTTCCATGGTTACAAATGTCACCTTCTCATAGGATTTACTAAAGCTCATTAAGCTTTATTCTTAATAAATCACTGACTAGTCAGATCTCTTCCATGTACATAGAAATGAAAAATGCCTTTAGATATCATTTCATTTTGAGGTATTCCTTGAATGCACATAATTTTTGTGATAGTCAATGTCAGTCATTTCTTAGGGTCAGTATGGTCAATGTCAGTCATTTCTTAGGGTCAGTGTTAGTCATTTCGTAGTATCAGTATGGTCAGTGTTAGTCATTTCTTAGGGTCAGTATGGCCAGTGTTAGTCATTTATTAGGCTCAGTATGGTCAGTGTCAGTCATTCTTAGGGTCAGTATGGTCAGTGTCAGCCATTCTTAGTGTCAGTGTCAGTCATTTCTTAGGGTAAACTATGATCAGTGTCAGTCATTTTCTGATGGTCAGTATTGTTAGTATCAGTCATTTCTTAGGGTCATTATGGTCAGTGTCAGTCATTTTGTAGGGTCAGTATTGTCAGTGTCAGTCATTTTGTAGGGTCAGTATGGTCAGTGTCAGTTATTTCTTTGGGTCAGTATGGTCAGTGTCAGTCATTCTTAGGGTAAGTATGGTCAGTGTCAGTCATTTCCTAGGGTCAGTATGGTCAGTGTCAGTCATTTCCTAGGGTCAGTATGGTCAGTGTCAGTCATTTTGTTGGGTCAGTATGGTCAGTGTCAGTCATTTCCTAGGGTCAGTATGGTCAGTGTCAGTCATTTTGTAGGGTCAATATGGTCAGTGTCAGTCATTTTGTAGGATCAGTATGGTCACATGTCAGTCATTTATTAGGGTCAGAATGGTCCATGTCAGTCATTTCTTAGGGTCAGTATGGTCAGTGTCAGTCATATAACCTTTACCTGCTGAATAAAAGAGTGCCAATTTTCTTATTTGTTATTTTACTTGAACCATATAACACATGGAAAAGTTTGTGTGGTTTTATTTTTGCAGCTTAATTACCTTACATAATATTATGACAGAGAAGTTGGAAAATACTGTTAGTGACAATAATTGAAATACTTTAGAATTTACAAACTTTTATAAATTAAACAAGGACATTTTTACATAAATCATAAATTTTCCACAAATGAAATGAAGAATAAAAACTCACATGTTATGGATTAGTACAAATGATAAATTAAAAGACTTAAGGATCAAAGATCCTGCTGTAAAAATAATCATACTTGTCGCCAATCTACAAGTGAAAAAACAGCTCTCCCCCATTACAATTTGTTATTCTAGATAAAATGGAGTACTACTTTTAACCCCATGACCAAAGTAATTATGAATATAATTATGAAAGAAAATAATGTGAGACCCTGTTTATGTCTGTTTTCTATTCAAAGCAAATTTATTTTAAAAATTTTGATAGTTCTCGTTATACAGTTGTTCAGTATATTACACTATTCTCAATATATCAGTTTTGTACATACTTCAGTTCTCAGTATATCACAGTTCTGTACATACTTCAGTTCTCAGTATATCACAGTTCTGTACATACTTCAGTTCTCAGTATATCACAGTTCTGTACATACTTCAGTTCTCAGTATATCACAGTTCTGTACATACTTCAGTTCTCAGTATATCACAGTTCTGTACATACTTCAGTTCTCAGTATATCACAGTTCTGTACATACTTCAGTTCTTAGTATAATACAGTATATCATTGAATGCTTATTTAACCTTTGCTAATATGCTTAAGATCGACAAGAAAACTGTTTTTGTATTTGTATTATCTTTGAATGTTTGTAGTTTTCATTCACTTTGTTTGCATATTTGTTTTTTTAATGCTTGTAGTTTTCATTTAATTAGTTTGAAGTGTATATTTTAGTTTTCATATTTTTTATTTTATAACTGCATGTTTTTTAACATTATTTAGATGGGACAGGGTTTTCATACCTTTATTGCCTCAGTCTTTCTTGTCTTTTCCATTTTTTGAAGCTGAGGTAAATCAGTTAGTACATCATTACTCATAATCCATGGTTGAAGTGTTTAGTGCTTTCCCAGGCCAGTCTGGGTTAGCTCCCTTAATTTGATTTACTGTGAAAGGCACTTACCCTCAATTTTCACAGCATGATATAGCCAGTATGTTGAATGTGCAATTAAAAAAAGAAACCAGCGAAACAACTTTTTTAATAATTATGTGTTTGTTTATGATTTGGATTTATAACGGAGCTTTAACAAATTTTCAGTCATATGATGATGTCTGCAGTGTGGCAGTTTAATGAGATGTCTAACACTGGGGCATCATGCTGCAGACATGTAGCATGATGTCTCACCCAGTCACATGATCCTTAAACCAGGCCGACCAGTCCTAACACTAATCTCATAATGCTGAACACCAAGCTAGGCAGCTGTTAGTACCATTTTTTTAAAGTCTTTGGTATGACTTGGCAGGGGCTCGAATCCATGATCTCCTGCATCCAAGGCAGACATTCTAACCCCTTGGCCACCGGAGCAGTCTAAATTTGATGCTGTGAACCAGCTAAATCAGCATGAACTGATTTGGTCAACACTTGTCTTAAACTACATGTTTTCACATCCTGTTTGTAATCTTGTCAAAAATATATTGAAACAAGGAGGCGATGAATGACACATTGCTCTTTAATTTGCTGATTTACACAGTCATAACTTAGAATAATAGTGGATGGTTACTGAATTAATTTTAGATTTTACGTTCTGATTTTTGCACTATACATTTAGCAATATGTCATTTTAATTTTTTCAAATTTCTCATACAAAAAGCTGAATTAAATTACATTTCTTTTCTTTACATTCTGCTTCATGTGGATGTAGCAGTGGAAGAACGGTAGGTAAAAGGTTCACATTTTAGACTGGTTACTTGTTACACAATGGTTCTTATTTTGACTGGTTACTTGTTACACAATGGTTCACATTTTGACTGGTTATTTTTTACACATTGGTTCACATTTTAGACAGGTTATGTTTTACACAATGGTTCACATTTTAGTCTGGTTACTTGTTACACATTGGTTTACATTTTAGACTGGTTACTTGTTACACAAGTTCATTACACTCATTTATTTCTTCAATTTTATCTTTTCTTTTGTCCAGTATTGGTTTATTTGACTGTATTGTGCATTTGAACACCTCTTATCAATGTACTGCACATATAATTATGTTTGCAGCTAGAAGGCATAAAGAACAACAAAAACAGCAGAAATACCCAGTATGGAGGTGGTTGAGCATGATAAAGCATAAAAATCGTAAGATCTGTTGCAGCAGATATCTATTACATCTGTAAAGAGCTTACCTACCAAACTTTCAGATGTTCTCTTATCCTAGAAATAAAACCTTTATAAATACATTTCTATTTTTCTGGTTCAGAGATAACATTTAAATATATCAGTTTTCTGCTTAGTTCAGCAGCCTTGTCTTGTTTAATGTCATCATCATCTCTGATACACTTCATCACTGGAACAGTTACAGTGGCAGATCCAGAAAGTTATGGTTGGAGCTTGTCAGCCAAACCCCATTTGTTCCAGTAATAATTGAACATTTTCAGTGAAAAATTGGGACATTTTGGCCATTGAAAGCAAACTAAGTCATCCCTTCTCAAAATTAAAACTTCATAGTGAATATCCTGAATCTGCCCATGGTATGTTATCCCCTAGCATCTGAACATCACGCCTTGCACACCTATTTTACCTTGGTCACGCATGAAGTAAGGTAAACATCACACTCTGAACACCTATTTTACCTTGTTCACGCATGAAGTAAGGTAGACATCACACTCTGAACACCTATTTTACCTTGTTCACGCATGAAGTAAGGTAGACATCACACTCTGAACACCTATTTTACCTTGTTCATGCATGCAGTATAGTGTACAAACTAATTTGTACATCTTGATTTCATATTGTTTGCACAGCTCTGACACACCTGTAGTAATTTAGCATTGGTGGTAAAAAGTACTTCACAGTCAGGGTTTCTCTTTCCTAAATGTTTTGTATAACTCTTGCACTTAGAAATCAAAACTTATGAATCACATATCAATTACAATTTAATTGCAAGTAGAGATCATCTTTATCATTTTTTTAAAGTTATGGTGCAAATATTCTATGCTGCATACGGTTAGAAGAATATTATTATAATAATTTGTCAAAAATCTTTTTGATTTTGAGACTTGAAGCCTAACCAGAAGTTAGGTGAAATTAGATGGGAAAAAATTAAACGTTAGTAGTACGAGACAAACATTTTACCATCATTGCATAGCACCTTATAATCCTCTTAACACAGCTCAGTACTAATCCTATATTATTACTAATCCTAGATTATCTGATTATATCAAGATTAAGCAACCATATTGTCAGTTTGTAGCTTGCTTAAAATATCAATTTATTCAAATGTGATACCTGTGATGGCAATCAAACCATATCTTGTTGACTTTATAAATGAATTAGAATTTGAAAACAATACACATTTACCTCCCTTGAAATTAGGAGTTAGTCATCTTTGCATCAACCTTTCCCATGCTTGTAATACTTCCTGAGCACTGGAGTGTAAGATTTTAAAGTACTGTATATTAAGTAAGGTTTAAATCAAATTCTGTGAGATTTAAGTTATCTATACATTTGCAAAAGATGCAAAATTGCAAACAAATTGACCAAAGGTTCACTTTTACCATACATTAATAAGTTGTATTTTGGGGGAAAAAACTTGTAAAAATATCAGAATTTGGGTTAAAATTTCACTAAGAATACATCAATGCATAAGAGATCTATTATAGTGTGAGAAATCAAATTCAGGTACAGAGGCCGTGATGTGTTTAAAACATGTATAGCATTTTTTTTCCCCCACTAAAATATTAGATTTGCATTATTAGTGATCACAGTTGAAATTTATGACATAGGACTGTGCAGACTCCATGAAATTTTAATTCTTGGTTGATACGACCACCAAAACCTCAAGCTGGCAAAGGTAGGTTATCAATTATTTTAGGGCAACGATAGCACTGTTACAGTAGTAATACTCATTTTGCACCTCTGTGGTTCTAGGTTTGATACCAAGCTTTAGTGCATGCTCGTGTATGTAGTTGCCAATCCAGATTTGTTTTCTTGGAGTTCTCTAATTTTCTCCATGAGAATTTGTTTTGCATATTTACATAACAGGAATGTCACTAACCTGTTTTAGAAAGATTGGGCCCTGCCCTATGTGAGGGTTTTGACAACTACAAAGGGAGATGAGGACAAATGTTTCTTATTTGTGTAATATTATTTTGTATTAAGGTTCAACACTGATTTTCAAGAAAAAAATTTCTATATATTCATATGGCGTTAAACCCTACAACAACAACAACAACAACAACAACAACAACAACTAACTAATTGTTAATAGCAATGTTCAGTTCATGGTATTTGTTCCAACAAAATTTGAAAGGTGAACTAGGATTTGAAGGTCACCTGTACACAAAGGTCACCTGTACACAAAGGCCAGTTTTGCCTTCATGGGTAACCGCTATTGAGAGGCATGACTGTACTTAAAACCAAAATGGTCAGAAAAGTTTTTCTCAATTTAGGTGCAGTATGGAAGTGTTACAGTCAAATGTTCATTATTAAGATCCACTGGGATACAGGGTGTATGTATGGACAATTAGATGTCTGGATAAAGGAGAATTTTATACACAATACATTGCAAATCTTTGGGATATTCCACATCTTTTTATGAGCAAATCTGGGGGACACTTTACATATCTTTATGAGTAATATCTAGGGGACACTAAACTTGTTTTTTATGAGTGATAATCGAGGGGCATACTGCTTGTGTATGTGATTGACATCCAGGGAACACTTCACTTGTCCATGCATTTGATATCTGGGGGATAATCCACTTGTCGAAGCAATCAAAAACTGGTAGACACTTCTCTTGTCTTTGTCATTGATGTCCAGGGGACACTGCATGTCAGGTGGACACTCCACTTAACTTATAGCTGTATACAGGAGGACTCTTGACTTTATCCAGGGGACACTCATTTATATGATTGATATCCAGGGGACACTCATTTGTATGATTGATATCCAGAGGACACTCATATGTTTTGGTAATCAATATCCAGAGGACACTCCACTTTTCTGTATGGTTGGTATCAGGGGGACACTCCACTGGTCTTTATGGTTGGTATCATTGGGACACTCCACTGGTCTTTATGGTTTGCATCAGGGGGACACTCCACTGATCTTTATGGTTGGTATCAGGGGAACACTCCACTGGTCTTTATGGTTGGTATCAGGGGAACACTCCACTGGTCTTTATGATCAATATCCATAGGAAACCCTAGTTGTCCATATGATCAATATCCAGGAGATGCTCCACTTGTTTATATGATCTATATCAAGGAAATGCTTGTCTCTTTATATGATCAGTATCAAGGAGATGATTTACTTGTCTACATGGTCAATATCCATGGAATGCTCCACTTGTCTATATAATCAATATCCATGGAATGCTCCACTTGTCTATATGATCAATATCCATGGAATTCTTTACTTGTCTTTATGATCAATATCTAAGGGATGCTCCGCTTTATCGATATGACCAATATCCCAGGGATGCTCCACTTGTCTATATAGTCAATATCCATGGAATTCTTTACTTGTCTTTATGATCAATATCCCAGGGATGCTCCTCTTTATCGATATCAATATCCCAGGGATGCTTCACTTGTCTATATGATCAATATCCATGGAATGCCCCACTTGTCTATATGGTCAATATCCATGGAATGCTCCACTTGTCGATATGATCAATATCCCAGGGATGCTCCACTTGTCGATATGATCAATATCCTGAGGATGCTTTACTTGTCTATGTATGACTTATATGCTACTGGATACTACACTTTTCTTTATGATCAATAGCTATGTACAGTCTGCTTGTCTCTATGAACAATATGAGTGTCTGATTCTTCTTACCTATATAATAGATAATTCTGGATAATTTGTATCTCATAAAATACTGTTTTTATGTACTGATTAATACATTACCTGTTAATCTGATAACTACATTTTTTTCTTTGGAGTAAAAAATATGACAAGATATAGTAAATACCATGCATAACAAATTGGAAGATAAATTCTATACATTATCGGAAATACAGCCAACAACATTAGTAGTCGAAGAGTATTTGTGTTGTGACATAGTGAGTGTACTGCCAGTTTGGAAGGTCAAATATTATTTTGCTTGGAAACAGCAAAGTTTCAATATCCTTACTAATGGTCTTTTAAAATTATTTGATAATATTAATAATGTTACAACTCAAGATTTTATACAATACTTTGTAATGGAAATTGTAGACAGCTATTTTTTTTTCTGTTATAATAATAAAACAAAAGCAAGTGTGGGTTATGTCAAATATTTTTAATAAAAAGGATTACCGGTACAACTTTAATATGTTCGTAAGTATGGTTGCAAAAGAATTCTTTATGAAACAGCAATATCATATAGATATGTAAGATGCATGATTTCAGCTGGTGTAATCCTATATCCAGATGATATTAAATTTTGCATGAAGAGAAGAAACAAAATTAAATATTTTCCTGTAAAGGATATGTCTTATAATGTTTCCACAATGTACAATTTTATTTGAATTTGATGGCAGGTAGATGTGCATCTTAAGCAATAAAAACATGTTGAATCAGAAGAAATTTTTAGAACTGTGTAGGTAAGTAGGTAGATAGGTAGGTATATATGTATGTATGTTCTTCAAACATCTGCAACAAGTCATAATCATGTTTTTTTCTGTTTTATTTGTTTGTCTTGTCTAAGATTTGTATTTGCCTTTGAAAGAGACATTTTAAGAGTAGAAATTGCTTTGGCTATTTAAATAAGAGTTTTGTACTATTTCGTTGGCAGTTTATTGCATTTATCTGAATCGGTCCCTGACACATGTGATCCCTTGCTGGATCCAGTGCACCTGTGTGTATGTAGATGGTTAAAAACATACTTGTGACTCAAATCAGTAAGTACTACCACTTGTAGACAACAATGTGTACCTTAAATGGCTGTATATTCCAGGACCAAGGAGACATCACAGGCATATTGGACTGATGGGGGAGCTACCAGGTATTTCTGACAAAGAAGATGATCGTGATGTAAAGGAAAAAATGTTGCCAATGTTTGGTGCATCGCCAGGGCCATCCCCAGAAATTACACCACCTCCATCTGGCAGGGGGTCACCAACACCCGAGAAACCAAAAGAAGAGGTACATTAAAAAAAAACTAAATAAAAACAAAATGGCAGTCCATTAAAATTATAATATTTATGCAAGCAGTAATTAAAGAATGTTTAAAGAAAACTGGAAAATGTAGAAATGGCGAAGATTGTGTATAAATTAAATTGGAGTTACTCGTATCTATGGTAAATCGTAAGTTTTAGGAATCTGAATATTGTATAGCATTTTTTACCCCTGTATTAAGATGCTGTTACTATGTAGGATTTACTTTGTGCATATGTCTTTCTGTCAGTGCTTATGTATGTCTGCCATGTACATATCTCTGTCAGAGCATATGTCTGTCTGTCAGTGTATGTGTCTCTGTCAGTGAATATACATGTCCTCATTGTCTGGTTTATAATCCCTATAGTGGTACTACTCAATGATTCAAACTTTGGTCACATCTTGGGCTGAACATGTGATGTGGACCAAAAGTGTGTTGCTGTGATCAATTTTTTAGGATTCAGTATTTGTTAAAACTTTGTGTTACTGTACCTTTTCACATGTTGCCACTAAACTTTGAATGAAAGTAATTTCTGCTTCATAATTATTGGAAGATTTCATTGGCTGTAACAAATTACAAAGAAGCTAGGTCAAGCTTGATTTCCACAAACATTTTATGGATTCGAATTAAAAAAAATGACTCCTGTTTGACCTAAAGCTTTTCCCTTCAATTTCCACCCAGTAACATTTGAAGGACTTCCTGGATGTAAACTAAACTTTATACAAGACTTTACATTAAATAAATCTGTTAAGTTTCATTGTCACTATTTTATAGCAGAATTTCATGGAGTTATGGCCCTTGTTTGATTTAAACTTTGCCCTTTAGTTTTCATTGAATATTTTTTGAAGGACTTCATGAATTGAAATAAACATTAGTATGAACTTCTCCTTATGAAAATCGAGGTTGAATTTGATTTTATTTTGTTTTTCTACAACATTCTGTGTAGATGCACAAGTTTAATTTAGAACTTTGCCTTCAATTTCTGTTTATTAACTTTTGAAGGAATATATTGATTGAAGAAAAATTTCAACTGTGAAGATCAAAGTTGGGTTTGATTTGAAACATTTCAAGCTGAATTTTTTAAAGTTTTGTCCTGTGTGTGACTAAGAATTTTACCTTTAAATTGCATTACAATTGGCAAGGGCATTCATGTAGAAAAAATTTGCCCTTAAGGTTTCAGGCAATCGCATTCATTTCATATAGAACAAATTTGCCGTTATATTTTTGCATCATTATAGTGACGTTTCAGGCAAGGGCATTCATTTCATATGAAAGAAATTTGCCCTTTTTTTGCATCATTATAATTAGGTTTCAGGCAAGGGCATTAATTTCATAAGGAAGAAATTTGCCCTTATATTTTTCATATTATAGAGAGGTTTCAGGCAAGGGCATTCATTTCATATGAAAGAAATTAGCCCTTATATTTTGGTATCATTATAGTGAGGTTTCAGGTAAGGGCATTCATTTCATATGAAAGAAATTTGCCCTTTTTTGCATCATTATAGTGAGGTTTCAGGCATGGGCATTCATTTCATATGGAAAAAATTTGCCCTTATATTTTTTATCATTATAGTGAGTTTCAGGCAAGGGCATTTATTTCATATGGAAAAAATTTGCCCTTATATTGCTTTAAATTGCTGAGCATATTCCATTGGTATCATGGGCATAAGTTTTAACAAGGTCTTAATGGTTCTTCCAATTCTATTAAAAGACTCACAACTTGCTCCATGGATTAAATGTAAATGATTTCCAATGAAAATAGTTAATTGATGCCAAACGTGATAAATAGTTTAAACTATACAATTTCTCAAGGATATTTATATGGTTAAAGGACTCATTCAAACTGCATTCAAATGCCTTCATTTCGACAATACAGTTAATTCAAGGATATTTTTAGGTGTAAATGACTCATTCAAAGTGAATACAAATTACTTCATTTAGGCTATACAGTCAGTTTAAGGATATTTTTAGGTGTAAATGACTCATTCACACTGAATACAAATTACTACATTTAGGCTATACAGTCAGTTTAAGGATATTTTTAGGTGTAAATGACTCATTCAAAGTGAATACAAATTACTACATTTAGACTGGACATTTAATTCAAGAATAGTTTTTGAGTCGGGGACTCGTTCAAACTTGCGCTTTGCTTTTGTTCATGCTTTCATCAGAAGAACTGAATGATCAGTATGATTCATTGACATACATTACATGATTGCTTTATGAGTGCATAATTTTCATAGTTTGATAGTTTCTGGGTCAGTTGGGGTGGAGAAATTATCTTAGAAGATCAGTAAAAAGAAAATTCCATAAAGGATGCATATGTTTAAATATTATATTTAATCTTCATTTTATCCATTTTAGCAGGTACCACTTGGTGGAGAGGGTGTAGTCAAGATTCCAAAGGATTTCAAACCTGTTAAACTTGGATCAGGTAATGGCTTACAGATCTAAACCCATAGTCATGAAACTGCTCAAATCAACCAATATTCATAAAACTGCTCTTATCAACCCATGTTCATTAAACTGCTCATATCATCCCATATTCATTAAACTACTCTTATCAACCCATATTTATGAAACTGCTCTTATTAACCCATATTCATAAAACTGCACCTATAAACCATTTTTTATTAAACTGCTCATATCAACCCATATTCATTAAACTGCTCATATCAACCCATACTCATGAAACTGCTCATATCAACCCATATTCATGAAACTGCTCATATCAACAATTTTCATGAAAATGCTCATATCAACCCATATTCATAAAGCTGCTCATATCAACCCATAATGATGAAACTGCTCCTATCAATCCATATTCATGAAACTGCTCATATCAATCCATATTCATGAAACTGCTCTTATCAACCCATATTCATTAAACTGCTCATATCAACCCATATTCATTAAACTACTCTTATTAACCCATATTTATGAAACTGCTCTTATTAACCCATATTTATAAAACTGCTCATATCAACCATTTTCATGAAACTGGTCATATCAACCCATATTCACAAAACTGCTCATATCAACCCATAATGATGAAACTGCTCTAATCAACACATATTCATGAAACTGCTCTTATCAACCCATATTCATAAAACTGCTCATATCAACCCATAATGATGAAACTACTCTAATCAACCCATATTCATCAAACTGCTCTTATAAATCCATATTCATGAAACTGCTCTTATCAACCCATATTCATGAAACTGCTCATATCAACCCATTTTCATGAAACTGCTCATATCAACCATTTTCATAAAATTGTTCATATCAACTATATTCATAAAACTGCTCTTATCAATCCATATTCATGAAACTACTCTTATCAACCCATATTCATGAAACTGTTCTTATCAACCCATATTCATAAAACTACTCTTATCAACCCATATTCATGAAACTGCTCTTATCAACTCATATTTATAAAACTGCTTATATCAACCATACTCTTGGAACTGCTCTTATCAACCCATATTTATAAAACTGCTCATATCAACCATTTTCATGAAAATGGTCATATCAACCCATATTCATAAAACTGCTCATATCAACCCATATTCATGAAACTGCTCTTATCAACCATTTTCATGAAACTGATCATATCAACCCATATTCATAAAACTGCTCATATCAACCCATATTCATGAAACTGCTTATATCAAACATTTTCATGAAACTTCTCATATCAACCCATATTTATAAAACTTCTTATATCAAGCATATTCTTGGAACTGCCTCTTATCTACCCATATTTATAAAGCTGCTCATAGTAACCCATATTCATCAAACTGCACATATCAACCCATATTCATGAAACTGCTCATAAGAACCATTTTCATGAAACTGTTCATATCAACTATATTCTTGAAACTGCTCATGTCAACCATATTAACGAAACTGCTCATATCAACCCATATTCATAAAACTGCTCATATCAACCATTTTCATGAAACTGCTCATATCAACCCATAGTGATGAAACTGCTCTTATCAACCCATATTCATAAAACTGCTCATATCAATCCATTTTCATGAAACTGCTCATATCAACCTATATTCATGAAACTGCTCATGTCAAACATATTCATGAAACAGCTCATGTCAACCATATTAATGAAACTGCTCATATAAATTTTGTATTCAGATCCTGTTTAGAATGTAAAGTCGCCTTATGGGGAGTGAAACTTATTGTGAAGAATGAATGATTTTTTAAAAATTATAATCCAAAACATTCAAGGTTTATTACAGAACAATATTATAACTCTGACTTGACCCTCAAACTGAGGAGTTTTGTGATTATGGAGCCTGTGTATCAGTGGTATCATCTGTTTATCAGACGAGGAATCTGTTAGACTGGTTATTTAGTTGTCACAGTCTAATTTTAAATGTCAGGACCATGTAGAAGTATTCTATGCCATTATTTCATATAAACTTTGCTCAAATCACAAAAATGGAGATACATGATTTAAGACAGTAATGTGGCCTTAGATAAGAATTGTGAAATATATCTTCACATTTAATTAATCTAAATATATTTGAAAAATTTATCTTGATTTAAAAGGATTTATCTATTGAGTTGTTCATTTGCACTCAAAAACTGGACAACCTCAGGATGGCAATACATACATACATACATACATACATACATACATACATACATACATACATACATGTATATATACATATATATATATATATATATATATATATATATATATATATATATATATATATATGTATATGTATATATATATATATATATATATATATATATATATATATATATATATATATATATATATATATATATATATATGTATATGTATATAATAATCATTACTTATAAACTTAGATGTAAAATTTGTCCAAGAACCTCCTTAATTTAAAAGTATTAACAGCTTGCATATCCGAAGTCATAAATACGGCATCACATTACTTTTGATTTATGCCAATTTTTTATTTACACCATAACTTCAGGAACTTCTCCACTCCACAGCATAAATTGAGCATCACTAGTACATATGATATTCTCATTTTCAAGATATGTTAGAATAATCTATATGGAATATCATTCTTGTTGATGTACTTCTTCATTAGTTTAGTTTTTTACTGTTCATTCAATTTCCTGCATTTTTTTATGTTTGGATTTTTTAAAATAAAAACTAATATTTTTCTAATGTTCTTTTAGCTTCCCCTTCCCTTGAGTTCCCTCAAACTTTGGAAAATACCTCAGAAGCCCTTACTCCTGTTGGCTTCCCACCTCCAACAACTATATCAGCTATTTCCCTATCTATGAGGACTAGCCCCACACTTGCCCCAAAAGTATATGCCCCAAAAACTGGAGCTAAGGCAACTAGCTCCAAGGTGCTATCTCTGCCAACAAGAAAGATGAACATGAAATCTGATAAAACGTCTAAGCCAAAACAGAGAACAATGGATAAAACTTCAAATGAGAATAAGAGAACTTTGAACGAAGAGAAAGAGATCGATGAACACACTGATTCTAGAATTGATTTTGATGGTTTTAAGTCCTTGAAAATGGAAATATCTGATGAAATTTCACAGTTATTGGTAGGTACAGGTGTCCATGAAAGGGAAAATAAAGTAGATATAGTCTCTGCTAAAGAATGTGAAGAAAGCATGTTAAATGAACATGAATATTTAGGTCATTTTGAGAAAGAAGCAGATAATGAAGTCTCAACTACTAAACAAAATATGGTTGGAGGGAATAAAATCAAATCAGGTCAAACATTTGATGTCTCACACCAAGCTCATATAACTTTATTCCCACTGAATGAGGCAGCAGAAACTTTTGAAAACCATGAAGCAGGTGAAATGGATCCTTATAATTCAGAAGAAAATCTTTCTCACTCAATCTGTGAGTCCGGGTTTATAACAGAATCTGATGAAGGTGATATGGAAAATGTAATAGAAGAATTACAAAGCCAATCATCCACCATGAAAAGGTCACATGACCAGGCATCTACAATGGAAAAGTCACATGATCAATCACCTAGTGGAGGTGGGGAGCCTGTACATGATTCAGGGCAACCAACTGGTCATTCTAAGAATAAAGAGAATATTAGACCTCCTCTTGAGGGTCAACACAAAAAGGTCATACTAGAGCAGAAAGGTAAAAGTATACCCCACTTTAGAATGGTCACATGATACCTAGACTGCTTCCCTCTTCCACGTGTTCCTTATATATATTTACATAGTTCACTTATATCTGAGCAGCCTGCATCACAATTTCACCTGCAATATATTTCCTGTCACTTGTGTTGTACACTTTAGCTGTTCATATCTGGATTATTCCTGGACATTCCACCTTATCTTTATACTTTTCACTTTTAAAAGACAATGCTGTGTCACAATTTCAACAGTGGCACACATATTTATAAATCAGTTATTATCACAGTTAGTCTCTCTGTGTATACATGATCTTTTTTAAACTCTCTCCAATCATATACAGAGGAGACAAATAGTGTTTCCCATGTCAGTCCAAAAATATCAGTTCCATTAATAACTTTTTAAAGACTTAGTCAATTAAAACTTATTTCGGTAAGCAGATTACATGAAAAGATCTAGGTCAAGTTTGATTTGTACTTTTATCTGATAATAGAATTATGGCCCCTTATTGGCTAAAATGTTCAATTACATCACATTGCAGGGGCATCTGTGTTGTATGGACGCATTTCTGGTTTCAAGCTGTATCACTCTATTGCTTTGTTCACAATTTTCAGCTCATATCTTTAAGAAATAATTCCTGTAAACCCCTTCTCTAACGCTATTCCGTCATAATCGCTATCTTTGTTATCGTATCATCTGTTGCCTAATTTTCATCTATGAAAGTAATGGTTCATTCTTTTAAAAGGACTTTTTATTAAAGAATTGAAAATATTGAATACAAAGAATTAAAAGACATACAAGGTGATGATATCTGACAGCATCCATCACAATACTTCAAGACCACAATTCAGGAGTTGTAAAATAATGTGTAAATATCAGTACAGTAAAACTTGAATAACTCATATCCTAAAATTGAGATCTTATAAGAAATAGAACTGACATGCACTGGTTATAATTTATATTCCAGTGACCTTTTTGGAATTCCCAGTCCATCTATTTTTAGCCTGTCAAATAAAGTATTACATTTCATGTCATGGAAAGTCATCATTTGCAAGGATATATTCCAAATTTATGGAGAATTATTTTTTTTGCAGTGATCTGTTCCAAATGTCATCATGCAATATGTTCCAAACATTGTATTTCAGTTTGGAATATGAAAGCTCTAATTTGATTGTTGAGTCAAAAGGTCATGACCTTGTATTGCTACCAATCAAATTTTGTTTTCAGAGATTGCAATTTTAATCAGATTTCTCAAACATTGATTAAATTATTTCATTGTTCAGTCTAGGAACAAGTCTTACATTGCCAGAAACCTCAAACTTGAAACAACTAAAAAGTTAGGAAAGAAAATTCCAATCTACACCTCTTTGAGTTTTGGAAGTTAACTGTATATTATTTATGCAGAGTTTAAAAGTTACAAGTGTTATGCATTGTTACAGGAAGGTCAAAGTCATTTCTCGAAAACCTTGAGGGCAAGATGGGGCAAACAGATGATAAGCATATGCCTAAAATCAAAGTATTTTTGTTCCCAACAGTATCAAATATTTTTTTCTTTACCTGGAAAACTTGTCATGATTTTGATTCTAATTTATTTTTTCAGTAATATATTCTGTGTATTTCATATGGTTGTCACATGTTAATTATTAGTGAGATCAAGAAGATTTATAAAAAATTTCAGTTTTTTTTAGTATTTTAGTATTTACATCAAAATAAATCTACAAAGTTTGTGATCAGCTTGGGAGATATTAATGCAGTACCTTCATGATAGCTAGCACAACTGTCCTTTCAAAAAAGCTTCTTTCACCCAGAATGACACAAACTTATCTATAAAATTAAGATTTGTATGTATTAACTTAACGTTAAATGCCAAGCAAAACCATAATTTTGACAGGTCATTAATAGCCTACATTTTGCATATACAAGCTTGGTTGCCAAAAATATTCTGCAGCATTGACTGCTTGCCACATTGATATTAATGGTAAGCAGAGGGCAAATAAAGCAGCCATAGCTATGCTGCAGCCATCTATTTGCAATTCCATGTAGAGACTTAAATTCAGTATGTTCTTTATGCTTGGAAATCTGTGGAAGGTTCACTCAACAAACTTTAGAATGAATCACATAAATGAGGTAATATTGTGCTGATCGTATAATGGACATGCATACTTCTACTCCTATACCTTGATCAGAGCACAAGAAATGTTTTTCTGAATAAATAAATGATTTGATTTTTGTTTGAACGTCTTTCAGATTTAAAATGTATGTAGTAGCTTACGTCACCCATGAGAAAGCCAATGACATCCACATGCTGCTATAGCTACCTTTAAGAACACCAAAAACACCCACTTGCTGCCATTGCTACCTTTAAGAAACCAAAAACACCCACATGCTGCCATTGCTACCTTTAAGAAACCAAAAACACCCACATGCTGTCATTGCTACCTTTAAGAAACCAAAAACACCCACATGCTGCCATTGCTATCTTTAAGAAACCAAAACACCCACATGCTGTCATTGTTACCTTTAAGAAACCAAAAACACCCACATGCTGCCATTGCTACCTTTAAGAACACCAAAAATACCCACATGCTGCCATTGCTACCTTTAAGAACACCAAAAACACCCACTTGCTGCCATTGCTGTTAAGAAGCTAACACTATTCATAACATCTTGTTGCTATAGCAACAACTCTTTCTTACATGAAACACTTTATATGGTAAGTTACTGAAAATTTGCAGACTGAGTGAATTGCAAAGGTTACCATGGCATTGACTTGTATTGGTGCATGTCAGATCTCCATGAGGTCTCAAAAATTTAATCAAATTGATGAAATTTCATGCAATGAAATTGAAATTTAGTCATCTGAGAAAAAAGGCAAAAATTAATATTACATTATACAGATATTTTCACATCAAAGAATGAAAAATTCATTATTGCACCAGTTCTAAAAATATATTGAACTGGAATAACCACCATCATGTTTTCAGATAACTAAGCATGCTAGATTTTGATTTCAAAACATATTTTTGTATATCAGAACACTCCCCATTGCAAATTAATTGAATTTAGATGGTAATAAAGATTTATATTTTAAAAGGTATTTTAGCTCAAATTTCAATTTATTAAGAAGTCTGTTGAATCATTAAGAAATACTTACATATACACTCAACTCCCAATTTCAAAAACCTTAGGTTTGTTCAAGAGTGTCTAATTAAGCTATAAACCAGACAGAATATGTACATGTAAAGAAAATCTCTATATACACTTGCTACATATACTCTCTAGTACTATCAAATATATGTATCTATCATAGAAAGTATATCATCTTAAACTAGAAATATGGTATTATACCCAGACAACAGACATATTGGTCACAGTACTGATTAGAGAAATCATGTCGCTATAAGGTATCTAGCATGGTATCATGTCTTAGCATGGTATCAAGTCTTAGCATGGTATCATGTCTTAGCATGGTATCATGTCTGACTTGATGTGCATCACTTACTTTATAATAAATGGTTCATCAAGCTTTATTGAACACACTGTAAAGACATGCAATCTCCTTTTATCTTAATAGGAAGCCATTGTAATATAGTAGCAATTGTAACATAATAGCAGTTGTAATGTAGTAGCAATTGTATTGTAGTTGCAGTTGTAATGTAATAGGAGTTATAATGTAATAACAGTTGTAATATAGAAGCAGTTGCTGTGTGATAGCAGTTTTAATGTAGTAGCAGTTTTGTAATGTAGCAGCATTTGTAATGTAATAGAAGTTGTAATGTAGTTTCTTTGTAATGTAGATCCAATTGTAGTAGCAATTGTAATAGCAGTTGTAATGTTAGTAATAGAAATTATAATGTGCCATTTGCAATGTACATCCAATTGTAGTACTGTAGCAACTGTAATAGCAGTTGTAATGTAACATTGTGGTAGCAGTTGTTATGTAGTAACAATTGTAATGTACCAATAGTACCATTTTTAATAGCAGTTTTAATGTAGCAGCACTTGTAATGTAGCAACAGTTTTAGTGTAGTAGCAATATATGTTATAATGCTAGCTTTTAAAGAGAACTAACTCAAATCATTGATAGAATTATTCAGTTTGTACATCTATCCAACACTATTTATGGCTGTTAGAAAAAAGAAGCTTGTAAAATTTAATTCAACTTTGCTCATTTTGCAGAATAATATCCTTTTTGTTGAGCAATTATTTGCTTCCTATTAGAAGTAAATGCCATATTTCACTTGCTAAGACTCAAATATAATTATTTCATTTAAGATGATGTCTAACACAGTAGACAGTTAATCATGCAAATTATTCATTAAAAGAGACCAAACTTCTACATCAATTTTTATAGCAATTATACATATGTTATTAAAAACATTCAGTGAGATCTAATGTTTTAGATTTTAAAAAGCACAACCCAACCACTGTATTTTTAAACAAATGGTTACAATATCATATTTTTCTGAAGGAAATCACATGCTCCGTAAGAAGTTCATGATCAATAATACGCCCAGGCTTAATGATTAAGTCAATGCACAAGGATAAATCCATGCTCACTGATTAGCTCGTGTTTGATGCCAGTGTTCAGTGATAAGCCAATGATTTAAACCCATACTCAATGATAAGCCTATGGTTAATGTTAACCCCATACTCAATGATAAGCCCATATGTAATGATAAACCCATACTCAATGATAAGCCCATATGTAATGATAAACCCATATTCAATGACAAGCCCATTCCTAATGATAACCCTATGTTCAATGCTTAGCCCATACTTAATGATAAAACCATATTCAATGATAAGCTGATACTTGTTGATCAGCACATACTCAATGATGAATCATTGCTCATTGATAAGTCTATGCTCGATGATAAACTCTTGCATAATGATAAGTCCACCATCCATTTTCCAAAATATTGTCAAATATTTATTAAGTTTATCCAGGTCTGCAAATACACCCACATTTTAATTTTGACATATTTACTAAGCAGTTCCTCGGTCTTGTCATGGGACAATAAAATGTAAGTATTTCCTTTGATATATAAGGTTATTTTATTTATGTGCTTCAACTATTCAGTAGTTGTCTGTATTTTTATCACCTTTTATTACCTAACATTTCAGCTTCATGTACTATGTCAAGAATTCATTATCTCCAAGGTGTTTTGCAAGAACAAACATCATTGACAAAAATAAATGCACTTGCTGACCTTTTATACAGTTCTAAACAGTATTCAGTGTCACTTAGTGCTGCATATAAAGAGACATTCATAAAATTATCTTCATTCTCATTTCCATACGTAGAACCAGCCCGTGTCAAAAAGGTTCAGCGTCCAGGCTCAAGTAAACCAGAGGTGGAGGATGTGCCAGAGGCTCAAGAAGAGGGCACTCGGAGACGACCTGGCCTGAGAGGTATCAAAGTGGATGTACATGGTCTGATGAAGGAGGAGCGTAAAAAGCGAATCACCTCTGGCAGGGCCCCTTCTTTGACCCGCAGATCTTCAGCTGATCACTCACACCCTGACCTTGACCATGATCATGATCATGATCACGATGCCCTCCTTAAGGTAAATATTAAAGTGTTGTTATAAATTGTTATACATTGCACTTGTTATGAAATTCAAACTTTAATCTTTCATATATATATATATATATATATATATATATATATATATATATATATATATATATATATCACACCTCTACCTCGATAACTCGTGCACATCGAGGTCCAAAAACATCAATCACACTATAAGTGAGGCTCGAATTATCGAGGGATCAATAATAATAAAAACAATAAAAAGATCACTACAAAGGCAGAAGGGGGAGTTTGGCAGATTATAGTGATGAAAACTTACTTTATAATCATGCTGAGATTAACTGTGTATAAATATCTCTTCATAACGGTGTTTTTTTTTTTTTTTCTCATAGAGTAACGTTAATTTTAGGATAAATTACAGTATATTGAGGAGATTATTGAAAACATAATTCCATGTGGTTTCCGTTTGCTTAACATGTGTACCACTTACCACATTGTGTACTACGTCACTAATTGTGTTAAATTGGATACATTCTAGTTTTATTGTTTGATCCAAACTAAACATATTCTTTTAATACAAAAGATCATCTCTCTTTTAGAGAAACAATGTTGATTGATCGATAGATTTGATTGTGGTAAAAATAAAATGAAAAACAAAACACAAGAGTTAATTATTACCAACATGACTTTAATGGGTCTACAAATTTCAAACAATGCAAATTAGAACACAATAATAAATGCCGGTTGTGAAATGCTTGACAATTATCAATTCACTTTTTGAAAAAATCAGTTTAATTTTTGTCTTACACCCTGATTTCTGCTTCTGAGCAAATTCCTCCCTTGCTTGATTCAATACAAAGACATATTCAAAGTAATAAAACAAAGGTATCTTTTAATTGATTCTTCTAATGCAGCAAACACTTCGCAAGCCAGCATGGTAATTAGGTTCTCACAAAAGTACTTGTAGGTTTCGATGTGATTGTTGATTGACTCTTTTCATGTTTTCATATAAAAAATTATGTTGCATTTATAATGTTTGCATTGAAATAGAAATAAGGGATTAGAATGTGACTTTCACATCACAAGATATTTAATTGGTGTTTATTTCATTCTCTGTTGCCACCTGTTAGCATTTACTATACAAAATCCTTATTATCGTTATTTTTATTATTATTACTACTATTATTGTCAGTGATGTTATTATATTTAAATGTTTGAGTTATTTTCTGTTTTTGTTTGCTCTTTATTGTCTGAGTAAAAGCAAAGTACTCAGAATGCAAGGAATGAATGTCATTGGCCTTGTTTGTATGAAATGTTAGACAAGCATGTCATTAGCCTTGTTTGTATGAAATGTTAGACAAGCATGTCATTAGCCTTGTTTGTATGAAATGTTAGACAAGCATGTCATTAATCTTGTTTGTATGAAATGTTAGACAAGCATGTCATTAGCCTTGTTTGTATGAAATGTTAGACAAGCATGTCATTAGCCTTGTTTGTATGAAATGTTAGACAAGCATGTCATTAGCCTTGTTTGTATGAAATGTTAGACAAGCATGTCATTAGCCTTGTTTGTATGAAATGTTAGACAAGCATGTCATTAGCCTTGTTTGTATGAAATGTTAGACAAGCATGTCATTAATCTTGTTTGTACGAAATGTTAGACAAGCATGTCATTAATCTTGTTTGTACGAAATGTTAGACAAGCATGTCATTAATCTTGTTTGTATGAAATGTTAGACAAGCATGTCATTTTGTTTGTACGAAATGTTAGACAAGCATGTCATTAGCCTTGTTTGTATGAAATGTTAGACAAGCATGTCATTAATCTTGTTTGTATGAAATGTTAGACAAGCATGTCATTAATCTTGTTTGTATGAAATGTTAGACAAGCATGTCATTAATCTTGTTTGTATGAAATGTTAGACAAGCATGTCATTAACCTTGTTTGTATGAAATGTTAGACAAAAATGTCATTAGCCTTGATTGTATGAAATGTACATCAACAGTACCTTATAATGTTTATAGTTCCTGTTCAATGGAGACTTAGCAGAGGTCATAGGAAGTATCTAAAAGCAAAAGATAGAAAATCAGTCACTGCAGGAGCATTGTCTTGATCCTCCATCAAATATTGTCTGTTTTGAGCATAATTGGTGATATACAGATGGTGCCTCCTTCTGTCAGCAAATATTTATCAAGGCAGCTAGAGGCAGACAACTTCATGGCACTGGATGTGTCTGTGCTGAATCACTGTAATACCTTGGAGTCACAATTAGTAGGTTAATTCAAAAGTGCAGTTGCTTTCATACCCCACACCCTTTCTTGGGTCCATTTTAAGCTGCTTTGATTTTTCTGGGAAATTATTCTTTTGGTATCTGAAACCCCAGTGGATGTAAGTTCTTTTGCATGCCCAAGTGCCTTTAAGACTGGATGCATGAGGTATGGAACTAATTTGGCCGATTCTTTTTAACTGCTGTCATCAACATGTGTCACCATCATGGTGGTTGGCTTTCCAGTCCAGTGGGATATGCATACCAGGCAGTCATAGATCAGCCTTTTCAACAATAAATACCAGCTAGCCATTCCATTGTATTATGGATCCATCAATTTGGAAGGCCAACTGTCCATCCAGTCAGATGATGAGTTGCCATTGAGCTTTCCATCCAGCTGTCTTCTGGCCTTCCTTCACGTCCACTAGCCCAGAACATACAGTACTGGTTGCCCAGCCTTTAATACAGCTGGCAGACTTCATGTTATTGGCATATCTGTTGAAGATGTTATTGGCATATCTGTTGAAGATGTTATTGGCATATCTGTTGAAGATGTTATTGGCATATCTGTTGAAGATGTTATTGGCATATCTGTTGAAGATGTTATTGGCATATCTGTTGAAGATGTTATTGGCATATCTGTTGAAGATGTTATTGGCATATCTGTTGAAGAATTAAAGATTAATGACTGATAATTTAGATGCTGGAACTACAGCTTGTGCTGTTTGGTATGTTATACATGGACATGAAAACTTTGCTATGTGAGGACAGTCTCCACAGTGAGTGTAAAGAAAACCTTTATCTGGCTTCTGACTCTGATCCTACAAAGGAGAGGAAAAAATGTTTTAAAGTTGTGTGGAAGTAATTGATCAGATAGTTGCACCTTGTGAATGATCACTGCTTCTGCCTTCAAGCCAGAAGTATAGGACAAGGCTTTGATAGACATTGAGAATGAGGATGACCATCTCTCTTTTGAACTCCTTGACAAAATTAGATTTTTAGTCTCTTGGACATATCCGCGATCCAGATTATTCTAAAGAAAGCCTTATAATTTTTCATTGCTGATAGCACACACTTGGACACATACAGTGCCGGTCTTCCAAGTGTTGATAAGACATGTAACAGTATTAATACCACTGTTTTACAAGGTAGTTCATTCAGTGCAACTTATCAACTGATATGGAATAGGTTCAACGTTAATGCTGAATATGGAATCTTTTGCATTTTTTCATTGGGCCAAAAGTCTTCAGTGAGGAAATCAACAGAGTCGTAAAAATGGTAGCACATCACTCCAATATGATGAAACACATTTCTGTGTTCCTTGTCTTACCATTGTTTGGCTCTGTGCTTTGTGCCATTTGGTTTGCCAATGTTATTCTTGGGACTTGTAGAGGAAGTTTTAAGGTATGTAGCACAGGAGGTGCATCTCCAGCACTCCTTCTCTCCTCTCTGACCTCAGAGATGATTGGAAGCAGAGAGTTACCATATTTTCCGGCCTCTATAAGTCTATTCAGAGTCTAAGTTGAATTCATCAATTTTGTAAATTTTCCATCCTTCGTCCATATATAAGTTGATTCAGAGAATAAGACGAAGCCAGGTCAATATCTTGGCTTCATATTTTGCACTAGTAATAGTATCATTGTATGATATTCCATATTACCATGCTTGTGATTTTACTTCCAAACAAATCACTGCTATATTCTGTTATCAATTGACACAGCTGAATAAACAGTCCATGCTTGTTTTATTATAATTGAAAGCACATCCATGTTGTAGTTCATTTTATTACCTGTAGTTACGAACGTAACTTATATAAACTGTCAATGACACAATCCATATATAAGTCTATTCGGAGTATAAGACGAAGACCTGACTTTCAAGTAAAAATGTATCGACTTATAGGCCGCAAAATACGGTAGGTGACAAATTCTAGCCAACAACCGCAAAAAGTTGGTTTCAAATGGCAACACACACACTTTTCATCTAAAGCATCCCAATAAATGTCTTTCAGGTGACTTGGGAGATTTTGTCCCTTCCGAACACTTTGTCCATCTTGATATGGAATTATTTCCTATACACCTTTACCTTGTATGTTTCCCTTAAATATTAATTACATGGATTCTTGGGCTCAGACAGGTGGGTTTCTACATCTATTCCTAAAGGCCACCTTTGGATGTTTTCATTGCATGTAGCACCTTGGGTGCAGTGGTGCCCCTTTTCTTGTTATCTTGATCAGCCCATTTCTATTTCAAATGAGATAAAATATTTTCTGCATTAGTAGCAATACATGGCATGCTTAAAGCAGACATTCCTGTGGAGAAGCCTGAAGCAGATATCATGGTTTGTATGTATGCTAAATTGCTTGGGAGCTCAGCTATTGTCTTGCTTCACTATGGTAAGAGATGTGGCCAGACTCGGAACAAAGACTTTTAGAAAAAGTTTGTGTTGACATGTATTTCCATTCACTTTGTGTTGACATGTATTTCCATTCACTTTGTGTTGACATGTATTTCCATTCACTTAGTGTTGACATGTATTTCCATTCACTTAGTGTTTTCATTCAAGGCACATATTACAATTGTTTTCCATTAAATTCTGTTGATGCCTGATACTAGTCACGTGTGACGCTCAATTTTGAACATTTTACAATTCACACTTAATTCAGTCAATTGCCACTCATTTTATGCCAGTTTACATGCCAAGGTCATAGTGTAAATCAGAAGTAATGTAAATGCATGTACATGTATCTTGGTGAGTCTCACTTTTGAATGCAATATTTTGATTTCATCATAGCTACATTGCATAACTAATTGTTAATCCGCTGACTCCTGAGTAATGATCAGTGTTTATTCTTACTCCACCTTCACCCTGACTCTAAGCTTTCTGATGACTATGATCATGATTTTTGGGGTTTAATGCTATTTTTAGCATGATAGGCCATACACACGTCACAGCAAAGGTACAAGATATGGCTTAAAAATTAATAGTAGTGCAAATTGAATATTATTTCTTTATTATAAATGTCATTAACATTAAAGTACATAAATCAAATAGGTGTAAATTGAGCATTACCTGTAAGTACATACATGTGATAAATGGTAGGACAGATTCATGAGCCTCATTACAAAATTATAGTATTCTCCAGAAGTTGACTTCAGAAAATACTCTTATATTATTCACAAGGGTTTCCTTTCATATAGTCAAAGTAATAAATCTGGAATATTTTTCAAAATACTCTGGAGAGATATTTTTGATCCAGTGAGCATGAATTCTGTCCATCAGATTTGAGAACTATCATATATTTAATGAGTATATTGCATATCTATATAAAAAAAATGTTTGCTGTTACCAGCTTCAACAGCAGAAGAAACAGAGGAACCAGAAGAAGAAGGAACAGCAGATGATGCAGGATAGAAAAATGCCAAAGCGAGGAGACCCTTCAAAGATGAAACCCCCCAGTATGTTAGATCGGCAAGCATGGGAATTCAAACTCAAGGACTACCATCCTCCACATGAAATAGTGAGTACATTATGTAAATTTAAACTGATAGATGCATCTTATCACTGGCTGGTTACAAAAAATAGTTTTTAAGCCAATGCTTGAAGGTTGAAAGTACAACTCTTTGTACATATGTACTTGGTTGCAACACCATCTCCTTTCAAGATTGGGAAAATTGAGAACAAAAATATTTTTTGCAGCTTGTATATGGGCATGGTCAAAATGGAGTACATTTGTTTTATGTGTATCAGTGTTTCAGACCATGCATTTGTTATCAAGTTTTGTGGGATAATTGGTATTATATACTGAAAGCATTTCTTTCGTACTTTTTTAATTTAATTTTTTGTAGTTTTTAAGTTTTAAATTCTTGTAGAAGATTCAGTAATTATTGGAATTTACACAGAATGACTCAAATGGCCAGACTGAGCATATCATAACATTTGGGGCGAGTTAAATGAATTTTCCATTCCAATTTCAAGCAAAATAAATTTTTTAAAATAATGCATACAATTTTACTTCAGATATGTAATTAACACATATTTTTAATTTTGTGATTTCAAGCATTTGAAATGTATTGCTTGTGGAATTCAGTTCCTGTTGATCTGGCACCTGGGTCTATGACCTTTCTTCATAGATTTTAACCATATAAAAAATAATCCCATATTCTACAACTCCTGTTTAACGTGTTTCAAGTAATATGAGGTGGAAATAGGTCAGAAATGTACAATTTGAAGCCTTTTACTTTTGATTTTCATCGACTTAGATGACAATCACATTTTATGCTCTATAACTTGAAAACTGTTTAAGGTTATTGAATGAAACTTAGAATATGGTAGAGATTTTTAAAATGTTAACACTAAGTTAGTTAATGACTACCATGTATAATGACTTACAAGCCAAATCTAACTGCAAACTACGTAGACCCAACATGTTAGTAGACCTTGCTTGTTATACTTATTACTTTTAACAAATTGCATAGACCCAGATTATTAGGTACATTTTGTGACTACAGATATGGGTCTATTCAGTTTGCATTTAGACTGAACCAATAATTTAAGTATATACATTAAACATTAGTAAATTAATATGGTATGCCATAGGTATCAGAACTACTAAACCAGACAATTTCAATATATATGAGAATTGCTACTTGCAATATGATATATGATATACGAAAAAATGTTAGTTTTGAAATATGCAGTGGTAAAATGTTGAAATTTATATGATAAAATCGTGTTTGAAATAATTCCATAAGTGTTTGTAAGTATATAGAAATTAATACTTTTTAGTAACATTGTCAAAAAGTCATGCAGTTATTCAGTATTATTAAAATATACTTACAATAAGTAGATCTGACAGGCAGTGATTAAGGTTAATGTTCTGGTGACCTTGGGAATTTCCAATCCACTTATTTTTACTAACCAATCAGATGATGTGTTACATTTCATGCTAGAGAGTTATCATTAGAAATGAAGTATTCCAAATAGTCTTTCACTTTCATAATTGTAAAAACTAATTTTATATCAGAGAATCAAAAGGTCATCAGAACAGGACCTCGTATCTGTGTTCTTCAGATCTTCATTATGTCTGAGAGGTTGAATTTAATCAAATTGTACTGGTATTTAATATGCTGAGCCAGCATCCTTTGCAAGCCAATATTAAGATATACTAGCTGACAAGATATAGAAAAGGAAAGATAAATCTAGACATTCTTAATGTATGAAGCTTTCTAAAACCTTTTTCAAATGCCATCATTAGTACGATCGTCATCGAACTTCACATGATCCAATGGATATGGATGCTCAGAAGCTACTTGTCAAGTATGATGACCAAAATCTGGATGACGCACAAGAGTCTCTTTGGGCCCAGGAAGCAGGCCTAATGGGGACAAAATTGACCCTTCCTGAAAAGAAAGCTCCAACTACAGCACTCAAGAAAATCCCGCCCCCATTGCCTTTAAATAAAAGTAGGCCACAAAAGACTGGTGCATCGGAGGACAATGCCCCAGATGAACGGGAAGCCCCTGGGGTGGGGCATTCACCCACAGAAGAATTGGAAGATCGAGATAGTTTCAACTTAATGAAAGAGGTACAAGGTCAAACAGCATGACCTTTCATCTAACCTTTGTTGCATGACTTCTAATCCACTAATTGTTTGTTGTGGCATTATCTTTCAGAGCATGAAGTTGCTTTCTGACCCTTTTCCTTTAAAACTTAGTGTAAATGGATTGTAACCACGTACTCTTTTTGTTGTCAGTTCTGTTGATCTCTGCTACATATTCTGTGTATACATGAAATTCCATTAGAATGAGATCTATCTTGTACTTTGTTGCATGGTCTGTTTAGCTATGTCCGGTTTAGAAATAAAAAATTAAATTAAAAAATTAAATTAAAATCAGTTCATATGCTTAAAACTATTTAGAAAATTAATAATTTAAATAAACTTTAAGATTATACCTACAATCAGATAAATTATAATCATGCATGTTATAAATAAAGTAGTACAAACAGAAACACATAATTAATTGTACACATCTTCACCAGATAATTAAACATCAAGTATGCAAATGTAGATACACATTTAGTGATTCCAGTGTGCTAATTGGCATCGGTAAATTCTCCAAAGATCTCTGTGAATTTTCAATGATAGCAATCAAAACAGAGATATCCACTCTTGAAAACTGACATATAGGGATAAAAGATGTTGCTGATAAATGCATTCATCTGTTTACATGTTGCTCTCTGAATTTTTGACACATTTGGCGCAATCCTTATTGGTCAGGAATTCTCTTTATCTCAGTGATAAATGTTCTTATTCAATGGAATTACTCTTGATATGTTTTATTTGTTTTCAGAATGAGTTTGAATCAATGATTGTTTTTACAAGATTTGTAGTTGGAGCTAACAATACTTTTTAAACAAATGTGAAATTTTAGGCAACTTTTTTTCATCAACAACAGTTGAACTGCTCATACCAGTACACTAAAGTCACAATGCAATCTTCTGAGTCTTTCACAAAACTGAAAAGGATAGTACAGTTGTCATGCATTTGCTTGCGCACTGGGGTACGTTTTAGTTAAAGGTCACTCATTCTGTTTCCAATTTTCCTAACAACATAGAAAACAAATTTAATTTAAAATTTGACATCATATTATCTTTTTGAATTATTAGGAAGAGTGTTTTTAACTTTTGGGGATGCTTCAGTGGTTAGAGCTTCTGCCTCTGATGCAGGAGATTGTGGGTTCAAACCCAAACTGAATCATACAACAAACTTATAAGAGGTAATAGCAGCTGCCTCACTTCACACGCAGCATTAGGAGGTTATTGTTAGGATTGGTTGGCCTGGTTTCAGGATGACTTGACTGGGTTGGACAATATGCCACATATCTGTGGTTTGATGTCCCAGTTTGATGTCTCAGTTTGATGTCCCAGTATGATGTCCCAGTGCTATACATCACTATAAACTGCCACACTGCAGACATTGTAGTGATATGTTTCAAATTGTTAAATCTACATTAAAAATCCCAAACCACAAAGACACACTATTTTTAGTAACTTTTTGTCGAAAATGTATGATTTGCAGTCCAGAAATTAGCTGATTTTGTTCGACCAGCACATCTTTCAGATATGTACATCTTTACAGATAGTCTTTTTAACGTTGTGAAATTGTTTTTCAGAATTCTTTAATTTTCAGTTTTTATTATAATGATTCTGTTAAATTTTCAGAATATCAACCATTTATGAAGGATTGCTTTTCATAAGTATCCATTCATAAATGGGTCATTTTGTTTTCGTGCACATTTTTAACCTGAGAATTTCTGCATGATCAATCCTCATCTCTGTTGCATGACTCCTTGTTGGCCTTTAGAGGTTTGAAGCCAATATAATTAGATTTATAAGCAATCACCTGACTGCTGTGTGATGGGCACGAACTCCACCTTGCATGGTCAATCTTCTGCATGTACCCACCTTAAATGTCATTGTACGTAATATTAACACTGCTTTCTCAAATGTATAACCTTTGTAAAATCCTGTCTTTGTGTTTTCGCAAATAAGTATGAATGTGATAATAAAATACTGACAATTGAAGTCTTTATTTCGTTCATCATTTGTTTTTCTGTCATGCTTTCTGCCTTCCTGGTCATGCAATGTATTTTTCTGCTAAGTGTGATAAATAGGGCATAAAATTGTCCACTGGAATCGTCGTGTTTTTTTTCTTCTGTAGATGAGAGCCTGCATTTTATTTTAAATACAAATTACTGTAAAATCAGAATTATTGATATTTTAGATATGATTTACGGTAAGATCAGAATTATTGATATTTTAGATATGATTTACAGTAAAATCAGAATTATTGATATTTTAGATACGATTTATGGTAAAATCAGAATTATTGATATTTTAGATACGATTTACGGTAAAATCAGAATTATTGATATTTTAGATATGATTTATGGTAAAATCAAAATTATTGATATTTTAGATATGATTAACGGTAAAATCAAAATTATTGATATTTTAGATATGATTTATGGTAAAATCAGAATTATTGATATTTTAAATATGATTTACGGTAAAATCAGAATGATTGATATTTTAGATATGATTTACGATAAAATCAGAATTATTGATATTTTAGATATGATTTACGGTAAAATCAGAATTATTGATAGAGGATTTAATTAATTTAACTTGTTGAATGAGTATCAAGGATACTCTCTGATGACTTGAAATATTTATTCCCACAGAATCTTCCATTTACTCACAAGTCATGAAATTGTATCTCCTTGAAATTGTATGTGTACTCGCAAGCTGTGATATCCCTACAAATATTTCTGATTTTACAGTATATATACCTTTGTAATATTCCTCTTTCATCACTGAGGACAGTTTTTTAAAAAAAATATCAGTTCAAATATTATGAACTCTTTTGTACAAGTATATTGGTATACTCTAGCATTCAGTAATAGATCTAAAACATTGATTGTATTGTTGTTTTTTTTCCTGGCAGAAGGAACAAAAAAATAAGACTTTTTGTTTTCTTCAAATAATGTAAGAAAATGAGATAACATATTTACAAATAGCAATTACAGTTGATGACTTGACTTTTGTCATGGATCAAAATGTAAACTTGTTTATATGCTCATTGGACTGCCAGTAACTCGTTATCTGAATTTCAACGGTTTGTTCCAATAACATATGGGCACTCATAGGGACTATAGAATGAAATTACTATGGAAAAATTTACAATCAGGACTGTAGAATGAGATTGCTATGGAAACATTTACAATCAGGACTGTAGAATGAAATTACTATGGAAACATTTACAATCAGGACTGTAGAATGAGATTACTATGGAAACATTTACAATCACGACTGTAGAATGAGATTACTATGGAAACATTTACAATCAGGACTGTAGAATGAGATTACTATGGAAACATTTACAATCAGGACTGTAGAATGAGATTACTATGGAAACATTTACAATCAGGACTGTAGAATGAGATTACTATGGAAACATTTACAATCAGGACTGTAGAATGAGATTACTATGGAAACATTTACAATCAGGACTGTAGAATGAAATTACTATGGAAACATTTACAATCAGGGCTGTAGAATGAAATTACTATGGAAACATTTACAATCAGGGCTGTAGAATGAAATTACTATGGAAACATTTACAATCAGGATTGTAGAATGAAATTACTATGGAAACATTTACAACCAGGACTGTAGAATGAAATTACTATGGAAACATTTACAACCAGGACTGTAGAATGAAATTACTATGGAAACATTTACAACCAGGACTGTAGAATGAGATTACTATGGAAACATTTACAACCAGGACTGTAGAATGAGATTACTATGGAAACATTTACAATCAGGACTGTAGAATGAGATTACTATGGAACATTTACAATCAGGACTGTAGAATGAAATTACTATGGAAACATTTACAATCAGGATTGTAGAATGAAATTACTATGGAAACATTTACAATCAGGATTGTAGAATGAAATTACTATGGAAACATTTACAACCAGGACTGTAGAATGAAATTACTATGGAAACATTTACAACCAGGACTGTAGAATGAAATTACTATGGAAACATTTACAACCAGGACTGTAGAATGAAATTACTATGGAAACATTTACAACCAGGACTGTAGAATGAAATTACTATGGAAACATTTACAACCAGGACTGTAGAATGAAATTACTATGGAAACATTTACAACCAGGACTGTAGAATGAAATTACTATGGAAACATTTACAGTCAGGGCTGTAGAATGAAATTACTATGGAAACATTTACAATCGGGACTGTAGAATGAAATTACTATGGAAACATTTACAGTCGGGACTGTAGAATGAAATTACTATGGAAACATTTACAGTCGGGACTGTAGAATGAAATTACTATGGAAACATTTACAATCAGGACTGTAGAATGAAATTAATATGGAAACATTTACAATCAGGACTGTAGAATCAGATTACTATGGAAACATTTACAATCCGGACTGTAGAATGAGATTACTATGGAAACATTTACAATCAGGACTGTAGAATGAAATTACTATGGAAACATTTACAATCAGGGCTGTAGAATGAAATTACTATGGAAACATTTACAATCAGGACTGTAGAATGAAATTACTATGGAAACATTTACAATCAGGACTACTTTAATGGTAACATGTATTAACTGATAAACTGTCAAAGAAATCTTTTTTTTTCAATGTCCTTTCAACAAGAATGTAGGAGAAACTAACCATCTGCATTCAAACACTATTTTGAATCCTAGCTTCCCAGACATGGTAACTTAAGTTAGATTTGACTGTATTTATACTGTCTTTTATCCATCTTTGCTTTGAATTCCCTCTATTTTAACTAACTTGTATATTCTTTACAATCTATGTTGTTACATCACTATTCTTCAAGTTTATTCCAGTATTAATTTGGTGCATATGTTACTGTTGTTTTGAAATAATTAATTTTCCATAAATGTTTGTAGAGTTATACATTTTGAATATATTGTTTTGTAAAATAGCATACAATAAATGTTGATTATTATATTTCTACACTCATAGATATATGAAAATAGGGTTGTTCTAGAGAAACTCTAAAAGAACCTTAAAATTCTTGAAGAAGATTTGGAAAATGTCGTATGAGAAGGTCCGTCTATTAGGGTTGTTTTAGAGGTAGTCCATATTTAAATAAGTCCTTTGGAAATCTGGTTCAGCAATAGTATTATTGTATGCAAATCTCTTTGGACTTCTAATTGTTTATTATGGACTTATAATGGATTATTATGGACTTCTAACTGATTATTATGGACTTATAATGGATTATTATGGACTTCTAATTGTTTATTATGGACTTATAATGGATTATTATGGACTTCTAATTGTTTATTATGGACTTATAATGGATTATTATGGACTTCTAATTGATTATTATGGACTTGTAATGGATTATTATGGACTTGTAATGGATTATTATGGACTTATAATGGATTATTATGGACTTCTAATTGATTATTATGGACTTGTAATGGATTATTATGGACTTGTAATGGATTATTATGGACTTATAATGGATTATTATGGACTTCTAATTGATTATTATGGACTTGTAATGGACAGTATGACTTTGTATAGCTCCATAGGCAATCACATATTGTTTAAAGACCATTGAGAATTTACAATTTTAACAAGTTACTACTAGAGTTGTTTTTTGTTTTCTTAAAATTTGTTTAGCTAATGGTAATCTACCAGTACCTTATTTTAAAAGTTTATAAAACTTTTGTCAGCACATTACAAGGATGCATTTTTTCTGAATATTCAAGAAACCATTAAAATTCTTGAAGGAGATTTGGCAAATGTCATTTTAGAAGGTCTGTCTATTTCAGATAGATAATAATGTCAGATAAAATGTATTATACCTGTCTACTATCTAGGAATTAAAATATACAGGTTTTTGTTTTCATATCTGTTTATTTAGTTTAAATATTGTCACATTTAAAAAAATGACAAAAAGTGCACATAGTATAAGGACAAGACATTTATGAAACTTCTGATTAAGATTGATTTCAGTGGTAGAAAATATCATGGTCAGTGGTGGAACTATCATGGTAGGTGATATCTTGGTAGAATTGGATGGAATTTTTAACAAACATGTTTAATACAATATTTCTCCCACAGCTTATCTTAGGACAGGGGTCTCAAAGACGCAGACCGCCAAGCAGCATCCTGTGGCCTGCAAAATGATTGGTGTCACAAGGTGTTGTGAGAGATGACATTAAAGTGGTGCAGCCCATGGGCTATTGAAAATGCCCTCCTGCAGACCTCAGTGGTTTAAATTGAGACCCATGTCCTAGGGCAAGCCATGTTAATTTATTATCAAGTGGTTTCAGGAGGGTTGGCATAAATAGAACATTGTCAACATTTTGGAAGATGGGGTAGATGGGTGGACTTTTCATGGGAAAAATAATTTACTTAATGCTTGGATTGGTCTTTAAGAAACAGCAGCTTTCAAATATTGAAAAAACAATCCAACCACAAGACAGGTTTTAGGTCATCATCTAGGTGACCAGATAAAAGAAAGATCAATAGATAGAATTAAGTCGATAATGTGTACAATTTCAGTTCAATATAGCTTCAACTTGTATATTTTTCATGAAATTTTAGCAATTTACTGACGAGTCAAATATTTCAATCACTAAGGCAATTTTTTTCTTCAATGTGAAACACATGCTATCCGCTAGATAGAGATAAATATGGATTATTAAACTAAAGCATCTTGACATCGCTAATTTTTTATATCTGATAAAGTTGAGGGAAATGTTCTTACTTGGTATGATTTCATGCATTTTAGAAATCTGATAAGGACAAGCAGGAAGCAGAGAAACCAGAAACCGGTACGTAACGAGTCCATTTCTGACTTTTCTGTAGTCTTGATTTATGTAGCTTATATTGGATATTTTGATTTGATGGTAGCATAGATTTATGTAGCTTATATTGGATATTCTGGTTTGATGGTAGCATAGATTTATTTAGTTAAACTTGGACTTTTTTTTGATCATGGACAGGCTTTTGTTCATGTTCTTTTATATACTTCATTTCCGACACAAAGAGAAGAGATTCAGTAATGGAATATGGCTATTAATGGTTATTTTTAACTTTTGAGTATATGATTTTAATTTTTTTTTAATTCATATTCAGATTTTTCTTACATAACTGCTTTTTTTTTTTAGAAGTGTGTGGATTTCCTTTTTATAAATTTATTTTCATTACTTTTTATTAATGAAAATGCTTTTCTTTGAAAATTCTCCATTGCTTTTTGATTTTTTTAAATGAGAAATCATAATGTAAAGAAGGATAGGTTATGAATATATTACTGTTAAATGGTGAATATATTACATATATTACTGTTAAGAAGGTTATGAATATATTACTGTTAAATGGTGCAGTATCTGTTTTACTATTTAAATTAAATTCTATTCAATGGCAGGTCAAAAGAACATCCATTAAGATTGTTTCTAAATAATGAAATAAACCAAAAAATTTACTGAGCATTCTCATTACATAATTTCTGCTTCATACTTTATATATTTATATGCTTTTGTTAAAATGAAGACAAGATGTTTTTGAACAGATGTATACAAGGAATTGTGCATTTCATGACTTTACAAGTAAATTCATGCTCAAGATGTGTGAAAAGCTATATTAATCAAAGGGTTAATGTATTTATGACCAGATTTGTTTGTCATTTTTTTGATAGTTGCCATTTATTCATCTCTTCATCTTATCCCAACTGTTAAACCTTTCTTTCATTGTATTCATTTTATATATATATATATATATATATATATATATATATATATATATATATATTACAGTATGATCTGTTATTTTCATGTAGATTTTTCACACACACTCAGTCCATAAAAATAACATGTTTAATTATTTAGTGTCTTCAAATTTATAATTCTACTTCTCACAATGTCCAAGATTAGCCTGTTGTTTGTTGTCTGCCCATTTATTATCTGTACATCTGTTTGCACAAGTTTGTTATCACTACTCCTCCTAAACTACTTGGAGAAACTTGACAAATACATTCATGCCACAGTCTATAAAGGCTATATATATATATATATATGTATGTATATGTATATGTATGTATGTGTATGTGTATGAATATGTATATGTATATACATTCATGGCACAGTCTATAAAGGCTTAAAGGCACCCAGTATTGTCACCATAGTTGACATCCAGAAAATCATGTTATTGCTATATCGCAACTCCTGTTTGACTGGTCATATGAATATTAGGATTGCCCTAAGAGACTTCTTATGATGTCATGTTGGTCCTCCCTGAAAACAGTGCTGAAGTGACTTATAATATGACTACCAATTTGGCAGCCATTTTGTAAATCTTGATATTACTATTCCTCAATATCGGGTTTTCACAATGTTACATGTTTAGGCTCAAATAAACAGCAACACAGAAAAAGTGAAAACAGCAAGCTTTGTAAAAATTTAACAAATAATTTATTTCCCTGGATAAACAAAAAAAAAAATGAACAAAAAGAACTTAGTTTTAAGAATCAAATCCAAAACAATCCAAGAATAATCTATGAATTAAATTTTCAGCTTCTTAGTAATGAAATGTTCTAATGAATTCAAGTTTGAGTCCTGATGAAAATCTGAGATGAAGGCGATAATGTATGCTGTATCCTGTACAGTGTTGTGTTCTACAGTTCCTTGTAGAAACACAAGAAATAACACTCTGGTGTTGGAATCGAAAAAAACTTTTTAAGAAATATCTGTCCAAGAATTCTGTATGAGCACTCAAATATTTCCAGAGAAACAAATTAATTTTAAAATCCAAATAATCTGAGGAAAATTTAACATAAAACTAAAAAACTGGCTACAACAGAAGAAAACGACTTGACATAAAGTGTTTTAAGCCCAAACTAAGAGTATTTCTTTACAACAAAGGTTACCGGTATACAATAATTTGAAATGTAAAATAGATACCTGTATGAGGGTCACATGATAATGTTTACATCACATATACTCCTAACGTGACCCTGACAAAAACAAAAAAAATCATTTTACTTCAAGAATAAAATAAAATTGTTTTTTACTTCACAACTATTTACAAGTCTTGGGTCACATATTTCAATACAGCCTTGATTTCACTCTTATCAATCCCCACATTTTGAATAAATAATTAAAAAAAGGTTGTTTGTTTTATTCTCAATCAAGGTCAGAAAACTAGGTCAGCATAAAGATACAAAGTTCAATTTTTAGATGTTTATGCCAAAACAGTCAGGTCCAACTAATTTTTTAAAAATTAAAAAATTTAAAATTTTAATTAAAAAAATGTTAAATCAGTAAACAAGGTTACATTATAATAGCATGTGCATGTATTAAAAGTTTAAAAAATTTAAAGCTGACAAAGAATTAAATTTTATTAAAATATAAATTAAATCAGATATATGTAACAACAAGAATTTTTCTTCTTAATATCTTGTTGGTCCTAAATGAAAATGTATATCAGACCTCCATTATGGTCACCATGATGGTCATCTTGAAAAAAAAATCTTGTTAATTCTACTCCTTCTAGATGGACAGTTATTCAACATTCGTTTTTCATCCTAAAACTTGTTATTATATCTGTTAGGTCATTAATAAAAATAGTGTTGATCTTACATCCATAGTGGCCAGCTTGAAAATCTTATCATTCAAGAATATCAGATATGTTAGCATCATTCAACAGCTTAAAAGAAGAAATGGAATTGCATTTAATTCCAGGAAATTCTTTTTGGCCAGTAAGGCATTTGTCTCTTTGAGCAACTCTATTACACAAAACAAGCCATATTCTAATATTTTCCAAATGATAGTCCCCTAATGAAACGATAAGTACTTATGTTCACTTGTAATTATTTCTATACCTGCAAAAATAACTATTAAAAAGTGTATTAAAAATGACAGACAATGCAGTAAATATTTTTTTTTCATGGCTGTTTTATATTGATTTTTCAACAGAGCACCTGTTCAGCACATGAATTCCTCACAGGCAATTTTCTAGCCATTTTAAATCCTTCCATGTTAACTTCTTTTACCCTTTTATTGGCCATATGTACCCCCAAGACTTTCTATTGATCAGATATAGTAAAGACTTACTTAGCTGTATTAGACATATAATACCAAGAAATATCCGAGGACAAATGTTTATCCAGGAAGGTCACCACTCTTTTCCATTCATTATATAAAATGTTATGACATCACAAATACATTACTCTGTATAATATACCAGCTTAGTGAGATCACCTTATTGTGAAATGACTCCCTCATTATAATACTATCCATGAGAGAGGTATAGTGTATCACCTTGTAGTGAGACAGCCTTATAATGAAATACATGACCACATGACACAGTACCCCCCACCCATGATAATGGTGTCTATTGGAGATATACAGTGTACCATCTTATAGTGCAATTGCCTTGTAATGAAATGCATGACATGGTACTCTCTCATTATAATGCTGTCTGTGGGAAATACAAAGTATTTCACCTTGTAGTGAGTCAATATAATATATGAAATATGTCACAGTAATTCCTCAGTATAATGCTGTCCATGGGAGATACATAATATATCCTCTTTTACTGAGAGAGCCTTATAATGAAATGCATTTTATTTATATATATATATATATATTCACTGCTACAATTAAATTGGTTCAAAGACCATACAACCATTAAAAAGAAATGGTGCTTCAATGAAGGACCGTATAGTGAGATAGTGCTGTACTAACTTCTCAGTAATGCTGGGGAAAATCATGGTCTGAACCTATTATGATTTCTAGTTATTTCTTTGTTAGGAAATGAGTACAGAACTGTTTGAAATTTAGCTACTGGTTGATTAGTATCTAAATGATCATTGAAATTCCCATAGTGCATTGTATAGGTGCTGATCCAACCTATTTTTGGTGCAAGCTAACCATTAATTATTACAACTCCCAAAGATGAAGTTTTAAGTAAAATTGACATTTTGGCATCTGACCAACTGCACTAATCATCATTTATAATAAATGTATGTGGAAACTTGACCAAGACTCCTAATAAATGGGAACAATCTTCAAAGCAAGGGCCTGTCTGAACTTGACTTTCATAAGGAAAGTTGCTTCCTGTCAGGATCTGATTGGCTGTTTGATCAAAAATACAATCTGACAGTGATGGAAAACCTGCAACATCCTGCTAATGATTACATATCAACTCTGACGGTCTTCAGAGAGAAAGAGGGTACTTAGTATGCATTACTCTGGAGATTAGCCAATAAATGTTAGTTTCTTGATACATTTCTGGACATGGGTATTTAAAAAACCTCCACTTGCCTGACCAATCTCAGTTGTAACTACCCTTTCTAGCCCTACTGGTTGGCTTCAGAAAATGGCATTTAAGAAATACCTACACAATTTAATCAACAGTGATGGGAACAATTCGAGTAGCTTCATTAGTTTTGTCTCATAAATTCTATATCTCATTCCCATTCATAGTTTATGTTTGGAATTGCCTGCCATACATTTTTTAGCATCATTCTGGTAATATATTTGATGATGGATTATAATGGACAGTGGCCAATCTTTCTCACATGTTATTGTTAATTAAAGTGGACTTGTACAAGTACCATTCTGGTCATTTATTAGATGATAGGCTAGACTGGACTGTATCCAATCTCTATCTATCGCATGATATTGTTAATTAAAGTGGATTTGTACAAGTACCAGTCTGGTCATTTATTGGATGATAGGTCAAAGTCTGTAACACTTTTATTCAGAGAGCTAAGACTTGAGTGAATGTCAATAAGAGGTTAACACTTGTGCCTACATTCAAGTTCAGTGATCTTTATTATGTTTGAATTGTCCAATAAATCAAGCACAATGCCCTTGTAAAATATTGAATGCAGAGATAAGCCCCAGAGTGCCCAGTTCAATAAGAAAGTGTTACAGTTTGAAATATGGATTAGAAAGATTTTGAGATTTCGTAATTAATCAATTGTGGAAAAGACATATTTGGAACAAGCATTGTAATATAAATTCAATTTAAAATAGGAAGGCTATTCGGCTGAAATCAATGTCTGAGTCATTAAATTTTATTGTTAATAGAAATGGTCCAGTTTTCAGAATTCTCTTGGAATGGCTTTGCATTTTACATTGGAGTAGTATAACCGTAATGTTGTATTTTTATTCAGAAAAGAATGGTAGAAATATATTTAGACTGAACTTCCACTTATGCCATTCATTTAGGATTTTATTTTCATAATGTGATCTTCTGTGTCAATCAAGTGGATAATTTGTGATATTTTCTATCTTGGATAGTCTAAACGAATTTATGACCACATTTCAGAAGATAGATATATGGGTAATATTATTCATTCTCCCCCAGAAAAAAGTTATTAGAAAAGTTTCAGATGGCTGTCTAAAGTTTGTAAAAAGATTTGAAAGTTGGTTGAAAACTTCAGGATTTCTGGAGTTTGTTGTCGGTCAGTATATACAGTCAAAACTATATTACAAATTACATTGACAAAAATTACTTGTTTAAAGACAATAACCAATTTTTTTTCTTTCACTAAATTGCTATTTGTCTAAAGTACTTTGTGTTACTGAATTGAACTATTGGCCTTTTCAACTGCGTAATGTTACTTTAGTCTACAAGAATGCTGACAATTTTTATTTGGTTTCAAGAGTCATAATTTTGTTATCATCATGCACAGATGGAATGGAAAGTGATCGTGGAAGTGTCATCAATCTAGATTCAAACGTCCCTGAGACACAGATGCAGAGACATTCACGTCTCGGGAATCGTTTTGTTGACAACGACAAAACTTTTGACCCAAATAACTCTGGCATGACTCTGAAGAAGAAAAAAGTAAATGTTTACCTGCCAAGGGATGATAGAGATGATACACAGACCCCCACCATGGATCAGCACGAGTCATGTAATTGCATGAAATTGGCAATATTACAACAGCCATCATTGAAACTTATGCTTTGTCACCTAATGCCTCAGTGCCTCATGCTGTTATATAATTATTTTGTCACCTAATGTCTCTGTACCTCATGCTATTATATAATTATCTTGTCACCTAATGCCTCAATGCTGTTATATAATTATCTTGTCACCTAATGCCTCAGTGCTATTATATAATTATCTTGTCACCTAATGCCTCAATGCTGTTATATAATTATCTTGTCACCTAATGCCTCAATGCTGTTATATAATTATCTTGTCACCTAATGCCTCATTGCTGTTATATAATTATCTTGTCACCTAATGCCTCAATGCTGTTATATAATTATTTTGTCACCTAATGCCTCAATGCTGTTATATAATTATCTTGTCACCTAATGCCTCAACGCTATTGTATAATTATTTTGTCACCTAATGCCTCAATGCTGTTATAGAATTATTGTCATGTATATTGACTTTCAATCATTTCATCCCACTACTTCTAACTTTTAGTTTGCAGCAAAATTTTAGTTCTGGTGACCTTTAAATTACTCATGGCCAAGTAACAAAATTTGATGGTACTTGAAGATCATATAAACATTAATTTTATTTCTAAATTAAATTTTAAACATTTTATATGTCTTCTTAAAATTTCATACACAAATTGAGTAAAATGATATTAATGTATGTATAACTGTTGACATTTTCATGATAGGTATATAAATACCATGTATTCATGAAAAAGTAACTGGCTGGTCAGTTGTTTTTTTTAAATGGCACTGGTGTACTTTATGTTGCCATGGAAATGGGAACTAAGTTCCCAAAATAAGGATATACCATGACCATCATTCTAGGCTGGCATGGATGGGAGGGTATCAATCTCACAACCTCTGAATTACAAGTCAAATGCTCTAGTAACATTGATTTTGTGGACAAGATGTATTACTATACATGAAGTTTTTGGATGAAAATTCACAATATTATAACAGTATTTTGTTTTGCTAGTAACCAGGTTTTATTTCTTTTGAATGTAACTATTACAGGTACAATAATTAATTTTTGATGTGATAATAACACAAGCAGCATAAAAAATGTTATTAATTATATTATTCTTCAAATTGTATTTTCACTTAGCTGAAAAAAAATCTCGTGATTCTTTATGCTTTTCAGCTCCACCCACGTTACCAATATCCCCACCCTATTGTAAATTTTAGCTTTGTTTTCTTCTTTCAGATATGTGCTCCTTCTGTGTCATTTTGAGTGGGAAATTAATTTGGAATTGGTCAACACTGATTTAAAAAATTATTGTTTATAACAGAATCTCAGTTGACAGCAGATAATAATATACTTATCTTAAAATTACAACCAATTGCTTTCACTTCAACTTTTAGTTCTTTAATCTGGTTGACTAGCCTGTCATGGATGAAAAATTTTGTTAAACCAACAAAAACAAAGAAACAAATAAATGTTCAGCATCTCATTTATATAATCAAAAATTATCATCCAGATTGTTTATTACGGTACAGGTACCATTTGTAAGTTTAAGTGAATATGCAAAACATTTTGCTTTGTGGGGGAAAGTTTAAAATTATTTATGTACTCAAGGAAATAAGATTTCAATTCATCCCATAGAATTTCCCATCAGCATGTTTATATTACTTGTCCAGTGGCAGCTGGGTATCAACATGGCACTAAACCATTAACCCCTAACCCCAACCCCACACTTTTATTTGCCCAAAATAAGCCATGTATTATTTAATGGTATTTGATCATCTAATGATTGACAATTGTTATGTTTTTTTTAAGGAAACAAAAATATACAGTAACAAAATGAAATAAAAATATCTGACTTTAATTTAACTGATCAGTTTCGTGGCTTTTGTACAGTATATAAATTGTTTTTTTTTCTTTCAGTTTTTATACAAACTAATTATGTGTACTCACCTCTAATAATTTGCTAATAATTTTGTATTTGTACTGGCATATTTAATTTGGTAACTTTTTGTATTTCTTTGTTTTTCCTAATGTTGGACAGTTTACAGTTTTATTGAATAAATAACACATAACACAGAAAGTATTTTATTTATCTTTAGTTTTATAAGGCACAGCGACCTAATTAAAAGAAATGTTAAAACTGCACAGGAGAAATTCTTATAGCAAAAGCAATCCAGAAGCAACAAATGATAATTTTGAAAAGGTACATAGATAGAATAGTTGTTAGAACGCACCATACAAATTTAAATTGAATCAGTTTTTATGGTCTTTAGAGAAATAGTTTAAATTCAAGATGAAAATAACAAAATTAAATCCTCCAAAAATATTTGATATTACAGTTAATTTTTTACAGTATGTTATAGCTGAGGCCTCTGAAGAATAGCATTAGAAAATGGGAGGGGGGGGGGAGCAGGGGTCTTACTAATGACAAGGATTTGTTCTGTGAGATTACAAGATGGAAAATTGAGAAGAGTTTAGATACAGATTTACAGAAAAACTAAATGCAAAGATTTTATTTAGTTTTATAGCCTTGCAACACAGGAATGTTTCTTTATTCTGAGGCAAAATAGAGAAGTTCTTGCTTATGTACACAACACAGTAACTAATTAGGACCTTCTGATGGTGGGAATCAAACTGACATGCTTCTGGTCACAAATCGGATGTCTTGACCACTGCACCACTGAGGGTGTCTTCAAAGATAATTATACTCTTTTTACCATGCAATATTAGGACATTATTAATGTACCCTATAAATTTAGGTTTTATATGAACATATTCATTTTAAATGTTTTCATTTATATTTTTATGGTAAATGAAATAAATGCAATAATATGTTCATCATATTCTGGGTTAGACTTTATTTAGAATGTAATCTTAATAAACCTAGTCACAAAATTTTGAACTTGCTTAAAAAAAGGTCATTAATGGAATGGGGAAGGAACTAATAGACTCAAGTCTGACTTCCAGAATTTATGGAAATTGACTGTTTAAAAATGGTTATATATTGGGTGATAGTTTCTAATTTCAAGAAACATTTCAAAGTCATAGAGGCACCAAATTTTGCATCAAAATGGGACAATGAAAAATATAAATGGATGGGGCAATTTTAATCAAAATGGCACAATTAAAAATATAAATGCATGGGGCAATTTTAATCAAAGTTTGGTGGAGATAAATGTTTCCATGTTTGTGCTTCCATTTTTAATGAGATGACCTAAAAATATTTGTTTTCTATTGACATTTCCCTAGTTATCTCTCTTGACATTTCCCTAGTTATCTCTCTTGACATTTCCCTAGTTATCTCTCTTGACATTTCCCTAGTTATCTCTATTGACATTTCCCTAGTTATCTCTATTGACATTTCCCTAGTTATCTCTATTGACATTTCCCTAGTTATCTCTCTTGACATTTCCCTAGTTAATCAATCCTTCGTGAATTGCTTATGAATCCGTTTCCTATAGCATATTAATTGCAACACTTATTGGATGAAATATTACCAGAAATAATTGTAGCTGTTAATGGTTGAAATATTACCAAAAATAATTGTAACTTTTATTGGTTGAAATATTAACAAAAGTAATTATAACTTTTATTAGCTGAAATATTACCAAAAATAATTGTAACTTTTATTGGTTGAAATATTACCAAAAGTAATTATAACTTTTATTAGCAGAAATATTACCAAAAATAACTGTAACTGTTATTGGTTGAAATATTACCAAAAGCAATTATAACTATTATTAGCTGAAATATTACCAAAAATAAATAACTGTTATTGGTTTAAATATTACCAAAAATAATTGTTAACTGTTATTGGTTGAAATATTACCAAAAGTAATTATAACTATTATTAGCTGAAATATTACCAAAAATATAATTGTAACTTTTATTGGTTGAAATATTACCAAAAGTAATTATAACTTTTATTAGCAGAAATATTACCAAAAATAACTGTAACTGTTATTGGTTGAAATATTACCAAAAGCAATTATAACTATTATTAGCTGAAATATTACCAAAAATAAATAACTGTTATTGGTTTAAATATTACCAAAAATAATTGTTAACTGTTATTGGTTGAAATATTACCAAAAGTAATTATAACTATTATTAGCTGAAATATTACCAAAAATATAATTGTAACTGTTATTGGTTTAAATATTACCAAAAATAATTGTAACTGTTATTGGTTGAAATATTACCACAAAAAAATGACTTTAGATATAGAAATGTGAAAACAACCATCTAAGTCCCTTTTCATGTTTAATTAATCATATTCACATATAAAATATAAGCTTTTCCTTCGATTGCAAAGATTTTTTATAACACAAATTGTCACATATTCATTACTTCTCACATTCACAACCTTTCTCAGGCGATGACAAAATAATCAAGATGCACCATTGCACACTTTTCTGCACTAATCAGTACCGGTATATATATACTATATTACAATTCCTGCTTCATTTAGTTTGTTTTTCACAAAATCAATTTATTATGAATCACTAATTTTATATAGCACATGCTATATATATATATATATATATATATATATATATATATATATATATATATTCTGATTATAATCTCTCCATATACATGTATCACCTATATTATATTAAAAAGATGACATTATATAAGGTAATAGATATATATAAAGGTGAAATGTATTTAGTTTGTAAATTACTAATTTATAAAGATCTTTGTGTCATCATTAAAGTTATTTAGCACTTACTGTTTTAATTGTTCTCTATAGCAAACATTAATTTTAATATTCATGAAGTGAACTATTTTTTTTTCTCTCCAAGAATTACCAGTATTTGTCTTGAAAACATTTCCTGTAATCACAGCTACTACATAAGGACTACATTGATCCCTGTATTCATTTAAATTGCCTATTCATTTCCTCAGTTCCTATTTATTAATTTGAGCATAATAAAATGTCACCGAATGTCATTGAAGCTCAACACAAGTAAAAAAAAAATTACCTGCAGTACATACCGATTTTACGGACCTCGACAAATCGAAAAGTTTGTTGAGTAGTACACAACTCCACCCTGATTCTGATTTCCAGATATTGTGTCCATTTCAGACCGAGCAACTCCCGATTCTGGAATTGGGGAGTCAGCTTATGGACACACTTCTTCAACATCAGCAGGAAAAAGGCTTGATAAACTCAAGGAGGAGGAAGAAGAGTTGTCTCGTCGTAGACGGGAAGCACTGCTGTTCAATGACCTTGATAAAACTGCTGATGAACAACTCAAGCCAAGGCCAAACTCATCATATATGGGACTACGAAAGAGATATCTTTCATCTGGTAAGAGGGATTGTTTTCTCGAAATAAATAATTGGGTATAATATTGATACAATAATGATTGGGTAGATTGATGGTTCATTGTTTGGGTATATCAATGGTACAGTGATGTTTGGGTATATCAATGGTACAGTCATGATTGGGTATATCAGTGGTACAGTGATGATTGGGTATATCAATGGTACATTGATGATTGGGTATATCAATGGTACAGTGATATTTGGGTATATCAATGGTACAGTGATGATTGGGTCTATCAATGGTACAGTGATGTTTGGGTATATCAGTGGCACAGTGATGTTTGGGTATATCAATGGTACAGTGATGTTTGGGTATATTGATGGTACAATGATGTTTGGGTATATCGATGGTACAGTGATGTTTGGGTATATTGATGGTACAGTGATGTTTGGGTATATTGATAGTACAATGATTGGGTATATTAATGGTACAGTGATTTCTATATCGATGGTACAGTGATGTTTGGGTATATCAATGGTACAGTGATGTTTGGGTATATTGATGGTACAATGATTGGGTATATTAATGGTACAGTGATATTTGGGTATATCAATGGTACAGTGATGATTGGGTATATCAATGGTACAGTGATGATTTGTATATTGATGGTACAGTGATGATTGGGTATATTGATGGTACAGTGATGATTGGGTATAACGATGGTACAGTGATGATTGATATATCAATGGTACAGTGATGATTGTGTATATCAATGGTACAGTGATGATTGGGTCTATTAATGGTACAGTGATGATTGGGTATATCAATGGTACAGTGATGATTGATATATCAATGGTACAGTGATGATTGGGTATATCAATGGTACAGTGATGATTGGGTCTATTAATGGTACAGTGATGATTGGGTATATTGATGGTACAGTGATGATTGGGTATAACGATGGTACAGTGATGATTGATATATCAATGGTACAGTGATGATTGTGTATATCAATGGTACAGTGATGTTTGGGTATATCAATGGTACAGTGATGATTGGGTCTATTAATGGTACAGTGATGATTGTGTATATCAATGGTACAGTGATGATTGCTTATATCAATGGTACAGTGATGATTGTGTATATCAATGGTACAGTGATGATTGTGTATATCAATGGTACAGTGATGATTGGGTCTATTAATGGTACAGTGATGATTGTGTATATCAATGGTACAGTGATGATTGTGTATATCAATGGTACAGTGATGATTGGGTCTATTAATGGTACAGTGATGATTGGGTATATCGATATGGTACAATAACCTCCTAGAATGAGCTAATGAGCCTTGTTTATTTACAACACAGTAGCCTACAATTTCACTCTGGATTGAATTTCTCTAAAACCCAATTCAGCATGTATACCTGAATAATATTTAAAATAAATAGCTCATACACATAGAGAATAATGAGGCTATTAATAGTTTACATAAATGAATTTTTTTTTAAAAGTGTCAATCAGGCCATCCAGAAATGAACTCCATTTTGGACAAGGTTAAGTCCAACAACAATGTTACATTACAAAATTTTAAACTAACAAACCGTTAAATATACATAACAGGAATATTAATTGTATAGTGATAATATAGTATATTAATGGTATAGTGATGATTGGGTATATCAATGGTACAGTGATGATTGGTATATCAATGGTACAGTGATGATTGGGTCTATCAATGGTATAGTGATGATTGGTATATCGATGGATTAGTGATGAGTGAGTATATTATTGGTACAGTGATGATTGGTATATCAATGGATAAGTAATGATTGGTATATCAATGGTACAGTGATGATTGGGGATATCAATGGTACAGTGATGATTGGGTATATCAATGGTACAGTCATGATTGGGTATATCAATGGTACAGTCATGATTGGGTATATCAATGGTACAGTCATGATTGGGTATATCAATGGTATAGTGATGATTGGGTATATCAATGGTACAGTGATGATTGGGTATATCAATGGATCAGTAATGATTGGTATATCAATGGATCAGTAATGATTGGTATATCAATGGTATAGTGATGATTGGGTATATCAATGGTATAGTGATGATTAGGTATATCAATGGTACAGTCATGATTGGGTATATCAATGGTATAGTGATGATTGGTATATCAATGGATCAGTGATGATTGGTATATCAATGGTACAGTGATGATTGGGTATATCATTGGTACAGTGATGATTGGGTATATCATTGGTACAGTGATGTTTGGGTATATCAATGGTACAGTGATGATTCATATTAATAATCATCCCCTTTTAGTGGTATAGATAATGTACTTACAATGTATATGCAGGTTGTCTTCCAAAACCATAAATATTCAATCACTTTACTCTCTTTTGATGAATGATTCTTTTGACCAATTATATTTGCCCACAGATAATAATTTTCTTGAATGTTTCTATCAAAATCAGCACACAGTAAAAGGCAGGCAAAAATGTTTAGTGTTAAACAGGATCCCAATCATTTCTGTTTGTTTGATTCAGAAGTTTTACCTCCAGCTCACTTAGCTAGCTTTTGCGCATTGTAAGTCTCGAGTTCTGTAACCTTTGACCTAATGAAAAATGAATAAGAATATAAGGATTTGGATCTTGCTTGTTTCCATGTATAATTCTTATGCTGATATTTTTCTTTAAGTTATTATAATTAGAAATCAGATATTTTGGATTGACAAATTTTATATATTTTTGGAAGGTAAGCTTGCATATACATTGTAAGTACATTAGCTATACCATTAAAACTGGATGATAATATACCCACAATAAAACACTTAACTCTTTGTGTTTCAGATTGGTATATTTCTTTTTAAAAAACATTAATTTTAAGCTATACTACATTGATAGGATCTGTTTGATTTGTTTAACTTATTTTTGAAATAATAATTATCAAATTAAAACTCAGTTTTATGAACAAATAGGAAATCTGAGTACTACAGTAATAAGGTTTGTCTGTTTTCTTCTACAGGAGATGCCAGGGCCAGACCACAAACTGCTCATGTCAAATTCAGAGCTGAGGTAAATCTAATTTTTCTTCCTTACATTATTTTTTTCCTTGAAAGGGTATGGTGGGATGGTATTTAGTTCAAATCATGTTTGAACTAATATGTATATAAGGTTATTACAATTGTTATTGTAAAAGTTAGAACTAAGAAACGTTTGAGACAATATTTGTATTTAGGCAGATTTTCTCTGATAATGTGTTTGAAGTTAAAATATCCGTCATTAAATCATTTTCTATTTGTGATGTCCATTAGACTTGATAACAGTAGTACAAGAAAATTACATGAAAATTGGATAAAAATCCTGAATCTTTCTGTTTTTATCCTCCAACTTTTATTTCATTAGCAAAGAATCCCGATTTATAATTCTCATCAACACAGATTTCCATAGCAAATTTGTTTGACATTAAATAATAGGTACCATCAATATTGAAAATAATAGCAAATGTGGTTGAAATCTATTAATAGGTCTCGTCAATATAGAAAATCATAGCAAATCTTGTTGAAATCTATTAATAGGTCTCGTCAGTATAGAAAATCATAGCAAATTTGGTTGACACCTATTAATAGGTCTCAACAATTTAGAGTTTCATAGCAAATTTAGTTGAAGTGTAAAAATCCATAGAAGAATAACATTGTGGCAACCAAATTCAGAAAGACAACAATCTGGGAGCATAAAATCCCATTAAGGGGCGGAAACAGAAGTCAGAAGGACAGTCTGGGCAGGGGCTATAACTCATGATTAGACATAAGGCTAGAAATCCTCCTCCTCTGTAATATAAAATATAGCTATATTGTTGAAAAATGGACAACCAGGCAATATGATTCCTTAGGATTGCCCAGCATATATATATATAATGATTTTCATATATCACATCCTCACCCCTATCACCTCCCTCCCCACTAGATCTCCTCCCCTTCAAAGTTACAACTGACTCTCTTCCCTGTTTGATTATCATGTGCCATGTTTGATTATCACGTGCCAATTGTTGATTATCACATGCCATGTTTGATTATCACGTGCCATGTTTGATTATTATGTGCCATGTTTGATTATCACATGCCATGTTTGATTATCATGTGCCATGTTTGATTATCATGTGCAATGTTTGATTATCACATGCCATGTTTGATAATCATGTGCCATGTTTGATTATCACATGCCATGTTTGATTATCACATGCCATGTTTGATTATCATGTGCCCTGTTTTATTATCATGTGCCCTGTTTGATTATCATGTGCCATGTTTGATTATCATGTTCCATGTTAATCATTAGCCAGAAACTTGGACATTGAGGGAGTAGAAGAGGGGCTTCAGAATTTCTGGAAATCATAAGCATAGCTAGGAATCACTTGCAGTCAAATCCCAGTCTTTGAACACTAAAAGAATATAAGAGGAGTTGGGGAGTATTATTCTTACACACGTATACACAGAAAATATGTCCAAGATTTTTAAGTAACAAGAATGGGAGTCGTTTAGCGAGACTGTGTTATAATGAAGTATATTATTCAGAAAATTTGCTGGTGTTTTAGGTTGATTTTATAGAAATTTGCATGTGTTTTAATTCTGATTTTAAGAAAATTTTGTTTACTGTATAATGTTCTTGAATGGCAAATTCTGATATTGTGTACTTATTTATTTAAATCATTGGATTTAATAAATTAAAATAATTGGTGATAAAGTATAAATGCCAAAAGATTTAATAATAATTATTTAATGTCTTTTATTTATAAAAGCATTGTGCATTTCTTTGGCCATGTACAAAAAAGAGGGTATTTTCTAGAAGACAACAAGAATTTGATAAATGTGATTACAATCTTAATTTTTAATGTTTGGCTTTGCATTCACTGTGTGATTGTTTATAATTTAAATTAAATTTCAGAATTTAAATTAAATTAAATTAATTTAAAATGTAGATGTTCAACAAGAATCGAGTCTTTAAATAAGATAAACACTATCAAAATATATGCATACCATCTGAATCCTTAAAAAGAAAAGAACTATTTCATAGAGCACTTGATTTAATAAAACAATATCAGTGTTCTTGTCCTTAATTATTGTTCGAAATAATGGGTGTATTACAATCTTAATTAATAATTATTATTCAAAAACAGAACACTCCCTCACTACAAGGGACATCACTGTAACCATTTCTTTATGAAGCAGTGATGGTCATAAATCCAATTATTTATGTGGTGATAAAAGTATTTTTAATCATAATGTGGTCTTATCTATAAGTAGTTTATTCAATAATTCTCATGGTTTATGTTGTAATGAAAGATTACTTTGTGTATTGAAAAATTCTGATTTATGATTGGATGGAAGGTATACAATATATAACTGATTATTTTATACAAGGAATTTATCTCACAATCATAGATTGAATCATTTATTACACATATGGGGGGCAATACATGTTTTTAGTCGTAAACCTTATTATTCAATGATAAGAGATGAATTAAAGTTCCCCCATTGTATTGTAAGTTTATCTGACTAAAAGTATTAACCATTTCTGGAATACCTACTTTGAGAAAACCAGTTGTTATTCCTTGTCATGGTCAAAAATTGCTCTTTGCACTATTCAAACAAGATGAGAGTATTACTGCATATCATAAAGTGCTCTATTTCATTTATTGCATGACAGCATACCATAAAGTGCTCTATTTCATTTATTGCATGACAGCATACCATAAAGTGCTCTATTTCATTTATTGCATGACAGCATACCATAAAGTGCTCTATTTCATTTATTGCATGACAGCACATCATAAAGTGCTCTATTTCATTTATTGCATTACTGCAAAGATTTTAGACTTTATGAAATTTGTCAGGCTTGATAGGTATACATTAAACCAGTTGCCACAAAGAATTTGAATTATTGTTCATTATGTTGATTTACATAATTATAAAGGTATGGATAGTATACACATACATACCACCAAGTTGATATTAGCACATACACATAGACACTTGAAAATCAAATACATTTTTTACTAAAACATTTTGTAAGCATTTAAAATCAAATCTTGAAATCTGTTTTATCACATGATATCATTAGTATCATATGATCTAGCAACTATTTAAAGTAACACAGTAGGATAACACATAATACTTTTGTTATAGTCATGATGTTCTAGCAACTATTTAAAGTAACACAGTAGGATAACACATAATACTATTGTTATAGGCATGATTATCTAGCAACTATTTAAAGTAACACAGTAGGATAACACATAATACTATTGTTATAGGCATGATGATCTAGCAACTATTTAAAGTAACAGTAGGATAACACATAATACTATTGTTATAGGCATGATGATCTAGCAACTATTTAAAGTAACACAGTAGGATAACACAATACTATTGTTATAGGCATGATGATCTAGCAACTATTTAAAGTAACAGTAGGATAACACATAATACTATTGTTATAGGCATGATGATCTAGCAACTATTTAAAGTAACACAGTAGGATAACACAATACTATTGTTATAGGCATGATGATCTAGCAACTATTTAAAGTAACAGTAGGATAACACATAATACTATTGTTATAGGCATGATGATCTAGCAACTATTTAAAGTAACACAGTAGGATAACACATAATACTATTGTTATAGGCATGATGATCTAGCAACTATTTAAAGTAACAGTAGGATAACACATAATACTATTGTTATAGGCATGATGTTCTAGCAACTATTTTAAGTAACACAGTAGGATAACACATAATACCATTGTTATAGTCATGATGTTCTAATGACTTTAAAGTAACACAGTAACACATAATACCATTGTTAAAGTCGTGATGTTCTAGCAACTGTTTGCAACCACTAGCACTTACCATTGCCATTGTTTTTTTGTATGTTTCATATATAAAATATATGAAATGAGTTGAATAAATCACATGTCACGAACTGCTTGGTATATGGTTTTTACGAATGTATTTTCATTATTAATATTTCATGTCAAATCAACACAAGTTTAAAATGAAAGTTTCCATTTGATATAATATATATGAAATGAGTTGAATAAAAGCACATATCAAATGGAAACTTTTGTAAGGTCCTCTATTGACAAGGCTATGAGTTGTTGTTTACACTACACTCATTCAAAATAGCAAATATTCATTGACAGAGTGTAAAGTTGATGGTCATTCCATACTTCCTTAATTATTCATCTGTCATTCCATACTTACTTAATTATTCATCTGTCATTCCATACTTCCTTAATTACTCATCTTTCATTCCATACTTCCTTAATTATTCATCTGTCATTCCATACTTCCTTAATTACTCATCTGTCATTCCATACTTCCTTAATTATTCATATGTCATTCCATACTTCCTTAATTATTCATGTCATTCCGTACTTCCTAAATTATTCATCTGTCATTCCATGCTTCCTTAATTATTCATCTGTCATTCCATACTTCCTTAATTATTCATCTGTCATCCTGTACTTCCTTAATTATTCATCTGTCATTCCATACTTCCTTAATTATTCATGTCATTCTGTACTTCCTTAATTATTCATCTGTCATTCCATACTTCCTTAATTATTTGTCATTCCATACTTCTTAATTACTCATCTGTCATTCCATGCTTCTTAATTATTCATCTGTCATTCCATACTTCCTTAATTATTCATGTCATTCCATACTTCCTTAGTTACTCATCTGTCATTCCATACTTCCTTAATTATTCATCTGTCATTCCATACTTCCTTACTCATCTGTCATTCCATACTTCCTTAATTATTCATCTGTCATTCTGTACTTCCTTAATTATTCATCTGTCATTCCATACTTCCTTAATTATTCATCTGTCATTCCATACTTCCTTAATTTTTCATCTGTCATTCAATGCTTCCTTAATTATTCATCTGTCATTCCATACTAACTTAATTACTCATCTGTCATTCCATACTTCCTTAATTACTCATCTGTCATTCCATACTTCCTTAATTATTCATCTGTCATTCCATACTTCCTTAATTATTCATCTGTCATTTCATGCTTCCTTAATTATCTGTCATTCCATACTTCCTTAATTATTCATCTGTCATTCCATACTTCCTTAATTATTCATCATTCCATACTTCTTAATTACTCATCTGTCATTCCATGCTTCTTAATTATTCATCTGTCATTCCATACCTCCTTACTCATCTGTCATTCCATACTTCCTTAATTACTCATCTGTCTTTCCATACTTCCTTAATTATTTATCTGTCATTCCATACTTCCTTAATTATTCATCTGTTATTCCATACTTCCTTAATTATTCATCTGTCATTCCATACTTACTTAAATATTCATCTGTCATTCCATACTTCCTTAATTACTCATCTGTCATTCCGTATTTCCTTAATTATTCATCTGTCATTCTGTACTTCCTTAATTATTCATCTGTCATCTGTTATTCCATGCTTCCTTAATTACTCATCTGTCTTTCCATACTTCCTTAATTATTCATCTGTCATTCCTTACTTCCTTAATTATTCATCTGTCATTCCGTACTTCCTTAATTATTCATCTGTCATCTGTCATTCCATACTTTCTTAATTACTCATCTGTCATTCCGTACTTCCTTAATTATTCATCTGTCATTCCATACTTCCTTAATTATTCATCTGTCATTCCATACTTCCTTACTCATCTGTCTTTCCATACTTCCTTAATTATTCATCTGTCATTCCATACTTCCTTAATTATTCATCTGTTATTCCATGCTTCCTTAATTGTTCATCTGTCATTCCATACTTCCTTAAATATTCATCTGTCATTCCATACTTCCTAAATTACTCATCTGTCATTCCCTACTTCCTTAATTATTCATCTGTCATTCCCTACTTCCTTAATTATTCATCTGTTATTCCATACTTCCTTAATTATTCATCTGTCATTCCATACTTCCTTAAATATTCATCTGTCATTCCATACTTCCTTAAATATTCATCTGTCATTCCATACTTCCTTAAATTTTCATCTGTCATTCCATACTTCCTTAATTACTCATCTGTCATTCCATACTTTCTTAATTATTCATATGTCATTCCATACTTCCTTAATTATTCATGTCATTCCGTACTTCCTAAATTATTCATCTGTCATTCCATGCTTCCTTAATTATTCATCTGTCATTCCATACTTCCTTAATTATTCATCTGTCATTCCTTACTTCCTTAATTATTCATCTGTCATTCCATACTTCCTTAATTATTCATCTGTCATTCTGTACTTCCTTAATTATTTATCTGTCATTCCATACTTCCTTAATTATTCGTCATTCCATACTTCATAATTACTCATCTGACATTCCATGCTTCTTAATTATTCATCTGTCATTCCATACTTCCTTAATTATTCATGTCATTCCATACTTCCTTAGTTACTCATCTGTCATTCCATACTTCCTTAATTATTCATCTGTTATTCCATACTTCCTTAATTACTCATCTGTCATTCCATACTTCCTTACTCATCTGTCATTCCATACTTCCTTAATTATTCATCTGTCATTCCATGCTTCCTTAATTATTCATCTGTCATTCCATACTTCCTTAATTACTCATCTGTCATTCCATACTTCCTTAATTATTCGTCATTCCATACTTCTTAATTACTCATCTGTCATTCCGTACTTCCTTAATTATTCATCTGTCACTCCATACTTCCTTAATTATTCATCTGTCACTCCATACTTCCTTAATTATTCATCTGTCATTCCATGCTTCCTTAATTATCTGTCATTCCATACTTCCTTAATTATTCATCTGTCATTCCATACTTCCTTAATTATTCGTCATTCCATACTTCTTAATTACTCATCTGTTATTCCATGCTTCTTAATTATTCATCTGTCATTCCATACTTCCTTACTCATCTGTCATTCCATACTTCCTTAATTACTCATCTGTCTTTCCATACTTCCTTAATTATTCATCTGTCATTCCATACTTCCTTAATTATTCATCTGTTTTTCCATACTTCTTTAATTATTCATCTGTCATTCCATACTTCCTTAAATTTTCATCTGTCATTCCATATTTCCTTAATTATTCATCTGTCATTCCATACTTCCTTAATTATTCATCATTCCATACTTCTTAATTACTCATCTGTCATTCCATGCTTCTTAATTATTCATCTGTCATTCCATACTTCCTTACTCATCTGTCATTCCATGCTTCCTTAATTATTCATCTGTCATTCCATACTTCCTTAATTATTCATCTGTCATTCCATACTTCTTTAATTATTCATCTATCATTCTATACTTCCTTAATTATTCATCTGTCATTCCATTCTTCCTTAATTATTCATCTGACATTCCATACTTCCTTAATTATTCATATCATTCCATACTTCCTTAATTATTCATCTGTCATTCCATACTTCCTTAATTATTCATCTGTCATTCCGTACTTCCTTAATTATTCATCCGTCATTCCATACTTCCTTCCACTTCTTCCTAATTATTCTTCATCAGCAAGCTTAATAAAAGGCACTATGTCAAAGTTCATTACAACTTTTCCCAAACAACTGGATGGAATTTTATGAAACATGATAGCTATGTTGCCTATATGGTAACCATGGTAACCATCTATGAAAGGAGTGTCGTTCTTCTTTATATATGTCAGAATCTGTGGATTTCAAACTTGTATCGTTAGATTGGTTTCAAAATTAATAGGACCTTCACTGACCTAAATTTTACATGTTTTAAGGGAATTGAAAAGAAAATGAGCCGTTTTGCCATATGTATTCTTGTCCATATATTATAAAAGTTTTGAACGTGAATTAATTTTTTGTTACTAATTAATACAAATTAGGGTATTGTCAGTCATAAAAGGAAAAGCTGTGCATCTCATAAATGACTGCAAGGATTTCTTTAAGAAAATCAGCCAGTTTTAGTGACTTAGACAACACCAACTTAAACTCTGATTTCTAGACAACACCAACTTAAACTCTGATTTCTAGACAACACCAACTTAAACTCTGATTTCTAGACAATCAGACAGCATAATTAATACACCTACACCCACTAAAACTCTCATTTCTAAGCATTGTTGAATTATATGTAATATTTCTAAGCTGATGTTTGTTTGTTTGTATGTTTGTTTTATTTTTAATGGGAGAAAGCACATATTTTGGCATTATGGCATTGAATTGACCCCACGACCACCACTAACACCCCCAAAAGAAATTATGAGAGCTCGCATTAAATATTCCTGAAAATATGTTTTGAAAAACACAATAATAATTGAACAATAAAAAAAAAATCAAATATTTATGCAAGTCTTTCTGCTCAAGCAATGTTTGCAGTTGGTCTCTGATTTTTATCTCACATTCATCAAACAATGCCCAAGTTTTAATCAAAGACAAGTCATCAAGGACTACATTTGATCCTTTGTAACTTATAAGACCTCAATAAATCTGCTGCCTTTGGCCTTAAACTCTCCAGGCTACAATCATAAGGTAATCAATTTACAGCTTGTTGTGTACACATGTCAGCCATTGTGTTACAATTCTTATATGGATTACTCAGGATACATACGGTAATTGCACTAGCTATTGAAGTGGTGGAACAATTGTGGTCCCCAGTAGATTGGTTCGGAGAGGATTCTGTAAAGTGTAGAAAGATATGTGCAAATGAAGGTCCCAACCTTAGTAATACCTTGTAATCTTCTAATTAATTAAAAGTATTTGATTTATAATGTAAAATGGTTTGTCTGGTACATTTTATTTAAAATGGTATTTTTGTCCTGCTGCCACTGTAAAATCACATGTATATCCTTGGCTGCAAGCCTTGAGGTCCCAAGAATAGAGGTAGAAAGTTAATTGTACAAACTTACACTTATAATGAAAACTGTGTTTTCAGATATTTCCCAAAACATTATTTATGTAGATATGAGAGAGAGAGAGAGAGAGAGAGAGAGAGAGAGAGAGAGAGAGAGAGAGAGAGAGAGAGAGAGGTTTAAAATCAAGGAGGGTAAATGAGTGGTATGGGATTGTTTGCAAAATCCAGCAAAAGCATAGTGATTGGTATTTTTGAGCATTTGTGATTGTTCTACTTTTCTTTTCTTCTTTCTTGTTCAATTGGTTAAAAACATGAAAATTAAAACTTGTCTGTCCTAGATATTGTACTTTAGTATATTTAAACACTTTATATTGCGTTTCTCATATGTATTAATAAACATTTCCAAATCATGTTGTTAAACAAATAGCTATTGAAACTGTAAAATTACCTGTATGTTAGAGAGCAGTGATCTTTAATGTGTTTCTTTTAAGGAGATCAGATAGTAAATATTGTTAAAATTCAATACCTCCTAACATACTGTGAGGAAAGTTTACTCATTGACAAGAGTATAAATATTGCTTTTGTTCTGTTTGATCAACCATATAACCACACACAATTGCTAGCAGATTCAATGAAGAAATAAAGAAAACCAATATCATTAGGCAGCACCACCATGTCCAAAACTTTCTGTGATAAAGCACACATCAGCCAGTTTAAAACATGCAGAATATTAAATTGTGTTTTGGGTAAAATATATATCTGCTAATACATGAACTTCAATTATGTTAAACTTAAATAAACCACACATTGTCAGGACCCCCAAAATATGGCTGTTTTGTATAGGTGTCCAGTATATGGAGGTATGAGCAGTATTAGAATATTCTTTTGGGATTAAGATATTTGGCTGTTCTAAAACTAAATGAACCTTGATATACTGACCACCTGTACAAAACTTGTGTAGGTGGCCATTATATCAAGGCTCAGTTAGTTTTACAATGACCATTTGGGATCAGGAAAGTTGGTTACAATTGTTTTTGCATTTATTCTTTTAATGTCCTAATGATTCAGAACTGTCTGAAAAAAATAAGTCTGTTTCAAAAGAGAAGTCCAGATTAGATTGGAATTTCAATTTTAGACTAAATTCATCCAAATTGTATACATTAAGATTTACAAGGGGTAAATTCCATCATCATTATTATTTACCACCATCACAACAAGATGAAATGTATCGTACTTATTTGTTGGTTGGTTGAATCCGACTGAAACCAGCACAGATCCAGATCTGCCATCACATTATGCTACAGTAGATCTGGTTCTGTACAGTTTGTCAGGAGTAATAAGAACAAAAAACAGCATAGACCCCATACTGCCAGTGCATTATGTGAGAGCAGATAAGGGTCTGTGTCGTTTGCAGTTTGACTGGACTTATCAGCAAGTACAGGTTAGTACATACGTTTTATGACTTAAGTTTCTACTACTGAACTCTCATTTACCTTTTACTAACAAGTTGTTTTCTGAAGAATAAAAAATGACTTTAAAAATATTTTAGCTTGTTTGGTTTGTTTTATACATGTATGACAGAATTTACTAAGTTGACTTTTGTTTATCCCAATGCATATGTTGCACACAGTGATTTTAAAAGTTAGTAATGTCAGGCATAATGTCAGATAGGTATGATGTTTACAAATATAAACGGAGATTCTAAGTGAAATTTAAAGGGAATACTTAGATGGTTTTAATTATGAAGGAAATTTTGCAAAGTGTAAAAGACAAATCTGAAAAATTTCCAAAATACAATGGTAAGAATTTTTATTAGTATGAAGATATTCATTGTTAACATATTTCAGTATTAATCTTTAAGTTTGTTCTTAGTCAAAAAAAGGTGAGTTTTAAGAGCACTCTTGAAAAGGATCACTGTGTTTGTGTCTAATTTCAATGGGCAATTCATATATATATATATATATATATATATATATATATATATATAACCTCATCATGGTATTTCTTGACATTACAATACTTCCACTTCACAGGATGGGTGCACTCAGGCAATGGAAACTTTATACAGAAGTAATTAGCTTGTATTTTTAAATAAAAGTTACTTTATTATGACATAAATGTACAGATTCATTGAAAAATAGAAAAAAGCATATTGACATTAAAGTGAAAAATATTGTACAAAGCATAAATTTATGGTTAAGATACATTTTTTTAAAAATTATTTTGTAACTGTTATTATAAAGAATAAAAAATTATGGGTTATTCCACAAATTTTACATGGGAATTTGTTTTCCTCTTATTGCAGGAATAAATCAAAGCTTATCAGTTAGTAATAAGTCACCTGCACTAAATTTAAGTTTCTGAAATTTTATGTGACAGTCTACAGCAAATGATAAAGTGGGAAATCCTAACTCTAATATAAACTTTAAATTTAATTTTGAGTGTCCTTCAATATTGATGAAATTATGGTTGTCAGATAATGAAGACTTGAGTTGTGAGATCTGACACTTCATTCAAAAATTTTTAATCACGTTTTTGCAAACGGAATTTACCAGATGTTTATGCACTTAATCCTCTGCAGTGTTTGAGAGCTGAAAAATAGAAAATACCATGTGAGATCATTAGTTTTATTATTGGGATCAAATAGAATTGATGTATTCATGTATAATGTTGACCTTGACTGATATATCTTGAATGCCTCTGCAGCTGGAATTTATCATTGAACTTCCTGATAAACTGGAGGTAAGTCTGGTCGCCTTGTTTTAACATTGCATTGCATTTATTTGCAGCTGGCCAATATTGAATTAATATAAAAGTGTATAATCTGCAGGAATGATTTGTAGTTAATAATAATAATAATTAATTGCATTGCATTAATGCTTTTTACTGTATTTGTCATTTGTATTTGGACTGCAGTGTTAATGTGTCATTATTTATCATTTACTACATTTAATGCTTTTTATTAGATTGTTTCATTTATGTTTGAGCTGCAGTTAATACCGGATATATTCATCAATCTTCAAGATGTTAGGGACCAACCATTTAATTTGGGGGAGGGGTAGGGGCAGTGGGAGCCTGGGATATTTAAAAGAAAATAAATTTCAGCCCCCATTACCTTGAAAAATATTCTTGCTCTGAATTATAGAAAACAATAACTAATTACTACCATTAAACTAGTTTAAGAAAATAAATTATCTTAAGGTAATTGAAAAAATCCTGGTCTGAAAGGCAATCCTTGGCTCTCTCCCCTTCCAACCACAAAAATTAAATGGTTGGTCCCCAAAGCCATTTATAAGTATTGGAGTTTAGGATACTGTTGGGATACAAAGTGCAACTTGATATTAAGGAGTGAACAGGGAGTCCAAGTTTTCATTTAATTTCTGTTGAATATCAATAAGACCCCTGTTTAATTTGTGTATTCTCAACTCTAGCCACATTGGTGGCTAGGATTGGGTGATGTTAGCAAATTTGGTCTGTCAAATTTGACATGCCATCAACAAACTTATTTTCACATTACCCAAAATAATCTGTTAACTTTTCATTATTATTAAAGAATTTAAGCCAAATATGTTTCAAAAAAAGCGATTTTACCTTTTTGTTTTACACCTATTCATGAAAGACTTCTGGTTTCACATTTGCCATTTTGGGTCATTGCTATGCAGTCGGCAGAATATAACATGCAGTTTTTTCTTGACGGACCAGCTTTCCAAAATCTTCAAAGGGTGAAGAAAAAAACTTAAATGAAGAAAATGAAGGCCAAGGTAAAAGTTTTGTTTGAATGTATATCATTCACAGAAACAAGACTATTTGCAGAAGTACTGTGAAAACTGGTTCATTGGGTTTGTACCCCATGCTGGCAAGATCAATACCACGGCAACATTAACCCATTGTCACATGACATGGCTGTATATCTGCTTTGCTTTTTTTTTCACCAGTGGTTTGCAATGATGCAGTAAAAGTGCATGCTCTTAATGAAGCCAACCAGCCAGGATGTTGTTTTTTTTTTGGTCCCAATATATTTTTTTTTTGTAAAGGATAGAATCAATTCATTTTCTCAAGAGATCAGATTCTTTTTTTTTCTCAACCTACTGGTAAGTCTTTTTGGGGCTCAAATTTTAACAAAGTTCCAAACCCTCTCCCAAATGAAATGATTTGTCCCTAATATATAAATGTATATGGTATATGTACATCTTTTGATCCAGCCAATGAAATAGAATTATAAAACCCCTAGCTTTTGGGTATTAACTACATTCAATTTCAACCAAATATATATATTAGTTCATGTGCCCATATGGCTATGTGAGCTTATGATATGGCCCTGCACACATCCATGCCCGTTAATACTATTTTTGAGAATATATTACTGCCATAAGGGGGTTTTGACCACTGGATCATCTAAATGTTATTCCATCTCCCCGCATGTGTACATTAGTGTATTGACTGGATCCCACTTCTCTCATGATGTAAAATTATATAATGTGGCTCAGATTATGACAGGATTGATTATAATGTGACATCAGCCACCTGCTATCTGTCAGCCATTTATGCCATCTCTACAACGAGACTTCCTATTCTGTACAAAAGCCATTTCAGAGAAAAAGATCTCAACTGAGTGTGATGCGCTTATGAAAACACGTTTTTTTTGTCTTTTACCAAATTGGCATCATTGTGACTGGTATTATCCACTCAAAGAGAGGTAACACACTGTGAGTATGGCATTCATCATGGTTCATGAGTCATTTGTTATGTCAACAACCTTTGAACACATGTCCCTTTTTCCTTGTTGTAAATTAATATATTACTTAAATATTTATATTGTATCATTTTTAAAAGAAATGCAGAACAAGTTATAATGTTATATATTAACCCTAACTAGACTGAGGTATGGTACTGACATTCTAGTAACCACTTGACCTGGCCAGGCAATAATACTTTGACTTTGGCACTAGATTAACTAGATCCTGAATCTGAATAAGGGCAATAATCTATGCATAGATGTTGACCCCATTTTTTGGAGTTATGACCCTTAGAAAGCTACATGACATGCATACATTTTCATGGCAAGTGAACAATACAATGTATAACCTTCAAATTTTGTTTATTTACAAACTAAAGCTTAAAATTTGTGCCCATTAAGATTTCATTAGAGCCAGTTTGTTTTGGGTGAGGTTTTTCTAATTTGTTTCTATTTTTACTTGATCAAATATGACAACTTAAGGTTTTGTAAAGTGTTGTATCTATTTGTTCAGATTGGAGCAAAATTATTAAATGCAATGTCCAAAAGAGTGGGATTATTATCAATTGTTTTCAGAGCTAATGGTCCATGAATGCTTCTGGATACAAATTCTTTTAGCTTGCTACCACTCCAGCACCCATATTTTCTGTTCAAGTAAAGTTACATCTAGCAGAAAACTTCAGCTAATAATAAATCAAATTTCGCTTTATGGACTGATCTGGTGGCCTAGTGATTAGAAATTCTGCCTCTGATGCGAGAAGTCGTGGGTTTGAACCCCAGCTTAGTCATACCAAAGACTTATAAAATGGTACTAACACCTGCCTCGCTCAGCATTAGGAGGTTGGTGTTAGGACTGGTCGGCCTGGTTTTTGTTGTTGTTGTTGTTGTTGTTGTTGTTGTTGTATGGTTTAACACCATTTTTCAGCACATGATAGGCTATCCATGGTGGCCAGTATTAATGGTGGAGGAAGAACCCGGGAAAGAACCCCAAAAGAACCACCGACCTACAAGAAGCTACTGGCAAGCTTTTTCACATACGGTACCCTTATTGGCCGATCTGCCTGGTGTCAAGATAATGTAACTGGGTGGGACATCACGCTGCATGTCTGCGATACAATGCCGCAGTGCTGGACATAACTATTTACTGCCATAATGTATACATCATAGCGATATCACTGACATTTCTCTTTGTGTTTTAAAGAGTTATAGCCCTTTATTAATTTAAATCCTTCTGTGCGTATCAGCTTGGCTTGTAAACAATGTAACCTCTGCAAATGTGATAAGATTTTAAGTATAATTACCACACATGTATGCAAATGTGATAAGATTTTAAGTATAATTACCACACATGTATGCAAATGTGATAAGATTTTAAGTATAATTACCACACATGTATGCAAATGTGATAAGATTTTAAGTATAATTACCACACATGTATGCAAATGTGATAATATTTTAAGTATAATTACCACACATGTATGCAAATGTGATAAGATTTTAAGTATAATTACCACACATGTATGCAAATGTGATAAGATTTTTTAAGTATAATTACCACACATGTATGCAAATGTGATAAGATTTTTTAAGTATAATTACCACACATGTATGCAAATGTGATAAGATTTTAAGTATAATTACCACACATGTATGCAAATGTGATAAGATTTTAAGTATAATTACCACACATGTATGGCTTATTCAGATCAACAGTCAGGAATGAAGTTATTATAAGGCAGAAATATTTCTAGAGTAATTTGAAATGATGATGTAGGACCATCATTTTAAGAATAAATTAGAACAATTGAAATAAAGTTTCCAGGAATTGGTAAAATTAGGATTTCTGCTCTATTATTGATTTTTTTTCTTGGACAGCTGCCTTTTCCCAGCCTTTAAGGATACTTAAAACAATCACTTGTATGAGACTATGTCTTGCTTATGGCAGTTTAGTGTTCCTTACTCATACTAATGGCTCCAAAATTTGTTTAATCGACATCATAGACTCTCATCAGAAATAATCTTTCAGAATATTTTACAATAATGTTTATCTTATTAATTGTATGGGTTTATTTTGTGTTTTTGCAATCAGAAAAGAAAATCGTGATGCTTGATGGGCAACTAAAAAGTTATAAGGCATATAAGTGTAACAAGAAATGTTTTTGTTCAATTTTCGGTCAAAATTAACAGTATTTTGATTGGTTACTTGCCAAAATTAACAGTATTTTGATTGGTTACTGCCAATATCAACAGTATTTTGATTGGTTATCTGCCAAAATTAAACTCTAGTATCCTAAGAAATCTGAAAATCAGCTTTGGTATGTCATCAAAAACTGTGCTGCTTTGTTTGCTGTGATATTGCATGATCATTCTGGTGTGGTGATGTCTTGATAAATTTGGTCAAACAAATGTGACTTTAAATAAAATATATTTTTGCTCCACATAACCATTTACCTTGTGAACTCGGTTAAGGGTATGATAATGTTTGTATACATTTAACCAATTGATGAATTTAAAGCAAAACAAAACTGATCTTACTTTATATACCTAGCTGTGAATTGTATTGATAATTGTACATGGTTTCACGCACTGCTTAGTAAATCACTGAAAAACTTCAATTGGTGTAACTGAAGTTATATTCAAAAGCCTCAGGTATTCCTGTGGCTGAAATAGTGTTAACTTAAATTGCAATGCAGCACTCATTGAGGATGCTTATTTAATTTGCTATCTTCACTTAATTGTTAAATGCATGCATCTAATCTGTCAAGAATGGCATCTCACAGCAGTATACAAGTTGTGATTGGTTCATAGAACACACAAACTTGTTAAAATTGACAGGATTGGTCCATAGAACATACCAGCTTGTTAAAATTGACAGATTTGGTTCTCAGAAGATGCCAACTTGTTCAAATTTATGGGATTGGTCCATGTATAATACTAGCTTGTTGAAAATGACAGGTTTGATTTACAGAACATGCCACCTTGTTGTTATTGACAGGATTGGTTCACAGAAAATGTCAGCTTGATGAAAGTGACAAATTTGGTTCACAGAACATGTCAGCTTGATGAAAGTGACAGATTTGGTTCACAGAACATGTCAGCTTGATGAAAGTAACAGGTTTGTTTCACAGAACATGTCAACTTTGTTAAAATTGACAGATTGGTAAAAAAATATACCAACTTGTTGAAATTGACAGGAATGGTCCATAGAAGATACCAACTTGTCGAAATTGACAGGATTGGTCCATAGAAGATACCAACTTGTTGAAATTGATAGGATAGGTCATAGGACATGCCAACTTCTTGAAAATGACATAATTGGTCCAAAGAACATACCAACTTGTTGAAATGAACAGAATTAAGACCAGCATAGAAATGAGCATAAAATCAAATACTTTTTCTGCCACAGGATTATTATGTTTGCACATCACCATATTACAGTACCACATTTCACTTTTGTATCAAAACCAGTGTAGATTTAACTAATACCAATATGGCAGTGACCACCAACCACACTGGCTATAAATATGACATGCCTGACTGTACCAGCATATTTGCACCCCTGATCATAACTGTAGTAATTTCAGAATTGAACGGTATGATTGCTTTGACAATGGTCGATTATACAGCATATATGTAATGTCTAGAACCAGACTTAATCAATCGTGTCCCTAAGTATCTTGCACATAATCTCACAGAAACTAGATTTTGTCTACAATTTGGACACAATTTTACCGAAATGTAGCATTGAGAAATATTTTAGATAAAACATTTCTTCAGAATCTATCTTACTGCTATTTCATGGTAAGTTTCAGCTAGTTACAAGAAATGTTTACTAAGGTAGTGGCATCATTACCATATAAAACATTTGATATAGTGGCATCATTACTTTATAAAACATCTGATATAGTGGCATCGTTACTTTATAAAACATTTGATATAGTGGCATCATTACTTTATAAAACATTTGATATAGTGGCATCGTTACTTTATAAAACATTTGATATAGTGGCATCATTTTACCATATAAAACATTTGATATAGTGGCATCATTTTACCATATAAAACATTTGATATAGTGGCATCATTTTACCATATAAAACATTTGATATAGTGGCATCATTTTACCATATAAAACACCGAATATGCCAATCTTTAAATCAAACATTTAAAATGTTATGCACACTAATATGTAATGTTTGGTGGCATATGCAGGTAAATTTAGAAAAATATGGAAGAGTGGACAGAAAAGCTGGAGAACTCAAATTATAATAAAAGAATGATTAGTGTTTTATATATAATGACAAATAAAGTGCCTTGGCCAAAGCTGATCTGAATTTTTAAAACACAAGTTATAGATTTGTCTTAAGATCATCCATCTAATTTCAAGAAATATTTCAAGATGTGTTAATTGTATATTGGTACTTTTTATTCTTATACTTTTTCATTAAATGTTCAGTAAAAAGTATGAAATCTTAACCTATATAAACTCATTTGATATAAAGTATGAAATCTTAACCTATATAAACTCTTTTGATATAAAGTATGAAATCTTAACCTATATAAACTCATTTGATATAAAGTATGAAATCTTAACCTATATAAACTCTTTTGATATAAAATATGAAATCTTAACCTATATAAACTCTTTTGATATAAAGTATGAAATCTTAACCTATATAAACTCTTTTGATATAAAGTATGAAATCTTAACCTATATAAACTCATTTGATATAAAGTATGAAATCTTAACCTATATAAACTCTTTTGATATAAAATATGAAATCTTAACCTATATAAACTCTTTTGATATAAATTATGAAATCTTAACCTATATAAACTCATTTGATATAAAGTATGAAATCTTAACCTATATAAACTCTTTTGATATAAAATATGAAATCTTAACCTATATAAACTCTTTTGATATTAAGTATGAAATCTTAATCTATATAAACTCTTTTGATATAATGTATAAATTGTTGCTATCTCTCACCCAGGAGTGAGGGAGATTGGACAGGATTCACAGCAAAGCCTTATTGTATTTACATGTACCAGATCAGTGCTATACGTAATAGAGGGGAAAAATAAATGTTAGATAACAATCATGATTGTGACAAAGTGGGCCAATTTTAAGTTTCTCCTGACTCACAGGGTAGATTTGGTACCACTTAATGGCTTTATTGTTGACCAAGGCCATTTTGCCATTATGCTGTTCCCTAGAGTAATGCATCTGTTCAATGGCAGAGAAACAAACAAAATACCCAGTTCACTTGCGTTTCCGTTTATCGCTAAGTGTTTTTTTTTTGTGTGGAGCTTACATAGAACTATTTCATTGTTATAACTATGAATCAGTTTGGAGCAAGAAGGAAAGCTTTACATGTGTAACATACATTTACTGTATAGAATGCCAATATATAATGCGAAATGACTAATGTAAGAAGAGGTAAGTTGAAAGCATAATTTCTGTGTATTAGGTTTTAAAACATGTTTTATCTTCAATATGAATTATCCAAAGCAGGCTCATTTTATATTTAACTTTTAAGATCTCACAGCTAAACTGTATTTTTTTTTTTAAATTTGTATTTAAAAAACTCTATAAGGTTTTCAGTAGTGATTTAATGCAGGTGAAAGGTAATTACCATGTTTTTTTTTATTATTGAATTCCAAATGAAGAAAATTGCTATGAAACGTAAATTGAAAATCTTGCTTGTGAAGCTAAATGTACTCAAGACTTAGCAATTTCTCTGTACACCTGCCGACATTTCATATGTCACCTATAAGACTTACTAAGTTTAAACACACAAATCAGAGAAGGAAAATCCACAAATATTTTGAATGCAAGACAATTTTTTATATATTCTTGTTTTTTGGTGTTTCTCCTGGCTAGAATGTATTCATTAATTGGGCTACAGTATTTTTGCCATGTGAAGATCAAGGGGCTGGCTAATACATTTTGTCAAATAGTAGAGCTTACTATTTAAAAGATAACTGCCGTTAATATTTACTATATTTTATTAATTGATACCAGAGTTGAGCTCATTATCAAGATTTCACTTTGATTGGATAAATATTAAATATGCAATTATGTACTTAATGTTTGTCCTGTCAGTGTTAAACAACAATGAAACGTAAATATCCTGATAAATATTTTAAGGCCATGAAACCTACATCATGGCAGTGTTAACAGGGAGAAATAGTTTTCTGCATAATCCATGTTGTACAAGGATAACGGTGAAGAATGGATCATGACACTTTCCCTTGTAAAATGACTTTAACACATTGTAGCAGATTTCTTGTACAGACAATATAATTCAATCATGTAAATGTTGTAAACAAGACAAAAAACAACTTCAAAGATTTTAAAATTTTTTGAGCATTTCAAAGAATGTTCACATATCCGTGATCCAGGTAAACAACCTTCAAATCATGAAAGAAAACAATTTTGTTACATTCTGCCTCGACATTTTTTACATTTAATTCATGAAACTATTTCATTTCATCTATTCATATTCTGACATTTTTAAAGCCAACCTCTCTCTCTCTCTCTCTCTCTCTCTCTCTCTCTCTCTCTCTCTCTCTCTCTCTCTCTCTCATTATTATTATTGTACAGGTTAGAATATTTTAATTCATACTAGACTGAGATTCAAAACCACAGGATACATCACCAATCACCCATCACCTTACCTGTAAGCACCTGCAACCCCTACCATCACCAAAAGGGGCCTCAAATAGCTGAGTGGTCTAAGGTCTAAAGTGCTTTCCGTTACGGATCACTGCCGTCTCACCTCTGTCTGTGTGGGTTCGAGTCTAAGATTCGGCTAATGTAGTTATGTGAGAAAGCTTGCCAGTAGCTTCTCGTGGGTTGGTGGTTCTTTCCAGGGGTTTTCCCGGGTTCTTCCTCCACCAAATAATTCTGGCGGCCAGGTATAGCCTATCGTGTGCTGAAAATGCCGTTAAACCATAAAACAACAACAACATCACTAAAAAAAATGTCTCAAAGCAGGTGGTATAGCTTTCATGCCAAGTTGTACCTGTATGTTTCATTTACCTGGATGCCTATACATGCTAGTACAACCAACAACCTTAGATATGGTGGCAACTCCCAACAACCTTGAATTTGGTGGTAACTCCAAACAGCCATGAATTTTCAAGTATTCCCAATAACCATGATTTTTGCACAGTAATGGAAAAAGTGTAATTATATGTGTGTGCACAGAGCCTGGACTTACTTTTAAAGATTGCTAACTTTGTATGATTGTAATTGTACAAAAGAAATTGATCCAAAATGCGCTAGTGGCTCATGGGACTGGAAATTATCTCTTTTTCCAGCACTACATGCTGTCTCAGTGGTTAGAGTGCCAGACTCGTGACTAAAAGGTGTTCCAGCACCATTGCCCATGGGCAAGGTATTTTACTTAATTAATATGCCATGGCAGTCAATAACCAACTTGTGTTGTTGTGCTATAAATTACCAAACCAAATCATTACCTTTATTCCCATTTCATTGCATGACCATGATTATATGACTTCTATCAAGGATAGAATACCATTCCATCACATTAACCTCTCAGCAGATTCTGATGTGCGGTAATAATTGGATCAATTTAAGGAAGTGAAATTAATTGCCTTACTGCCACAAGAACAGTGGTCAGTTTGGCTTGAACAGAGACTGCCACATATGCCTGGCTGCCACATTAAATGGATACTAACCATACATACTCACTTTCAAGTCAAGTCCAATTTCAAACAATTTAGACTGATCTGACAGTGCTTATTATGCCATGAGATACGGGTCAGTGTTTCTACTATTGATCACACCTGACAAACTGCATAGACTCTGCTAGTGCATTTAAGAATGCAATGTCTGTGCAGATTGCAGTAGGATCTGAGCTAAAATGGACATGTAGTGTTTCTCAAAGTCATCCCATTCCATATCATCCTTCCATGGGACATTATGTGCCGTCTATTGCAAATTTAATTTCTGCTCAATAAGTTTTAAAGGTCTTGTGCATTTTAATTAAATTTAATTGAAAGGTTGACATTTAAAACACTTAACTCAAATTTGAACATCACTATTTCCTGACAAAACTAAAACAGAATTATGGCCCCTATTTGACTTACAAATGTACCCTTCAGTTGCATAGTGTTGGTGGCAGCACTGTGATCTGGACACTTTTCTACATGCAGTTTGGCAACTTGCATGACACCTTGACTTTCAGGAAGATATGTTGTGTTATGATAGTTTACAAGCGATATAGTTTATCCTCGTAGCATTGTTTATGGGAGCCATTCATAAATTATATTTTCGTGAAGAAATGTTGTGATAATTTAGACTGATGTAGTTTTCTCTCATTATCACAATGTTTTTGGAGACGGTCATAAATTAAAGTCATTCATGAAGATAGGTTATACTGTGATCATTTAGAAGTGATATAGGTTTCCCTCATAACTCTGTATATGGGAACCATTCATAAATTATGCTTGCATGAATATAGAATATGAAGCAATGTAGTTTTTCCTCATTATTGTACTTTATGGGAGACATAATAATAATAATAATAATAATAATAATAATAATAATAATAATAATGAGGACTTTGTATAGTGCCTAATCTTTAGAAGTTCTAAGCGCTTTACAACATCTATAATAAAACAATAAAAAAAAAAACGATGACCATAAAATTAGAAAACAAAAATAAATGCTAAAAATATTTAAGGTAGGAAACATTATTAGGTCTTTAAGTTTCATCTTGCAGTCGAAAAAGGTGAGTTTTAAGAGCACTCTTGAAAGGGATCACATTCTTTGTGTCTAATTTCAATGGGCAATTCATTCCACATTGCTGGACCCAGGTATGCAAAAGAATGTTGATGATATGACTTTGTTTTCATAGTGGGAATAATGAGTATATGATTGTCAGAAGAGGAGCGTAAGTATCTTGCTGGTGTGTACACATGGGTGAGGCCAGATATGTATGTTGGAGTCCATCAGTGAAACTTAGCAGAGAGAACAAATTGTGTTAAAATAAAAGAGCCATATACAGAAGGGTATTATAAGCAGATTACGTTCTGTAAGTGTACTGGAACACAACAGTTTAATCATGTGAATTCATTTTATAATTGGTTGTAATTAGCCAAGAATTAAATTAAGGTGAAATAAATAGGAATGAGTTAACAAAAGGTTTTAATGGCATCCATGACTTTACCTGTATTATAAGATGGGAAGGAGTATAGTGAGGAACTTTATAATAAGATATAAATGGACTTGTACAGTATATGGACTCCAGTCAGTGTTGAATATTGTACAGTATATGGACTCCAGTCAGTGTTGAATATTGTACAGTATATAGACTCCAACAAGTGTTGAAGGTTTCTGCTTAATATGTATGGCCACCCATAGGTGTTGAATATAGTCCTTGATATATATGGACTCCCATAAGTGTTGAATATTGTATTTGATATATATGGACTCCCATAAGTGTTGAATATTGTATTTGATATATATGGACTCCCATAAGTGTTGAATATTGCATTTGATATATATGGACTCCCATAAGTGTTGAATATTGTATTTTATATATATGGACTCCCATAAGTGTTGAATATTGTATTTTATATATATGGACTCCCATAAGTGTTGAATATTGTATTTGATATATATGGACTCCCATAAGTGTTGAATATTGTATTTGATATATATGGACTCCCATAAGTGTTGAATATTGTATTTGATATATATATGGACTCCCATAAGTGTTGAATATTGTATTTGATATATATGGGCTCCCATAAGTGTTGAATATTGTATTTTATATGGAATCCAATGAGTGTTGAAGATTTCTGCTTAATATATATATGGACTCTAACAAGTGTTAAATATTGTACATTATGTGGACTCCAATACCTGCTAAATAGTTTTACTTCATATGTGTACTCCATAAGTGTTGCATATTATGGCCAATATATATATATATATATATATATATATATATATATATATATATATACTCCAATAAGTGCTCCATATTGTACTTAATATATATATGGACTCCAATAAGTGCTCCATATTGTACTTAATATATATATGGACTCCAATAAGTGCTCCATATTGTACTTAATATATATATTGACTCCCATAAGTGTTGAATATTTAGGGGTTTCTGTTATTTCAGGATCTTCAGGCAGCATTTGAGGAAGCCCTGCAGCGGTACTGCAGTCTGCCAGGGTATGTGACTACTTTGTTTCCATATCTTAAGTTTTAGAACTGACATAACATTTCAATTTACATAAAATACTGTATCATCTAATTGATGGTTACATTTCAATTGACATAAAATACTGTATCATGTAATTGATGGTTACATTTCAATTGACATAAAATACTGTATCATGTAATTGATGGTTACATTTCAATTTACATAAAATACTGTATCATGTAAATGATGGTTACATTTCAATTGACATAAAATACTGTATCATGTAATTGATGGTTACATTTCAATTGACATAAAATACTGTATCATGTAAATGATGGTTACATTTCAATTGACATAAAATACTGTATCATTTAAATGATAGTTACATTTCAATTTACATAAAATACTGTTTCATCTAAATGATGGTTACATTTCAATTTACATAAAATACTGTATCATCTAAATGATGGTTACATTTCAATTTACATAAAATACTGTATCATGTAAATGATGGTTACATTTCAATTTACATAAAATACTGTATCATGTAAATGATGGTTACATTTCAATTTACATAAAATACTGTATCATGTAAATGATGGCTGCATTTCAATTTACATAAAATACTGTATCATGTAAATGATAGTTACATTTCAATTGACATAAAATACTGTTTCATCTAAATGATGGTTACATTTCAATTTACATAAAATACTGTATCATGTAAATGATAGTTACATTTCAATTGACATAAAATACTGTTTCATCTAAATGATGGTTACATTTCAATTTACATAAAATACTGTATCATGTAAATGATAGTTACATTTCAATTTACATAAAATACTGTATCATGTAAATGATGGTTACATTTCAATTTACATAAAATACTGTATCATCTAAATGATGGTTACATTTCAATTTACATAAAATACTGTATCATCTAAATGATGGTTACATTTCAATTGACATAAAATACTGTATCATCTAAATGATGGTTACATTTCAATTTACATAAAATACTGTATCATGTAAATGATAGTTACATTTCAATTTACATAAAATACTGTATCATGTAAATGATGGTTACATTTCAATTTACATAAAATACTGTATCATGTAAATGATGGTTGCATTTCAATTTACATAAAATACTGTATCATGTAAATGATAGTTACATTTCAATTGACATAAAATACTGTTTCATCTAAATGATGGTTACATTTCAATTTACATAAAATACTGTATCATGTAAATGATAGTTACATTTCAATTTACATAAAATACTGTATCATGTAATTGATGGTTACATTTCAATTTACATAAAATACTGTATCATCTAAATGATGGTTACATTTCAATTGACATAAAATACTGTATCATCTAAATGATGGTTACATTTCAATTTACATAAAATACTGTATCATGTAAATGATTTTTTTTTTTTTTTTTTTATGGTTTAACGCCATTTTTCAGCACAATATATAGGCTATACATGGCGGCCAGTAACCCCGGAAAGAACCACCGACCCACCGACCCACGAGAAGCTACTGGCAAGCTTTCTCACTTAACTACATTAGCCGAATCTTAGACTCGAACCCACGCAGACAGAGGTGAGATGGCAGTGGTCCGTAACGGACAGCGCTTTAGACCACTCGGCCACTCGGGGCCCCAATCATGTAAATGATAGTTACATTTCAATTTACATAAAATACTGTATCATGTAAATGATGGTTACATTTCAATTTACATAAAATACTGTTATCATGTAAATGATGGTTGCATTTCAATTTACATAAAATACTGTATCATGTAAATGATAGTTACATTTCAATTGACATAAAATACTGTTTCATCTAAATGATGGTTACATTTCAATTGACATAAAATACTGTATCATGTAAATGATAGTTACATTTCAATTTACATAAAATACTGTATCATGTAAATGATGGTTACATTTCAATTTACATAAAATACTGTATCATGTAAATGATGGTTGCATTTCAATTTACATAAAATACTGTATCATGTAAATGATGGTTACATTTCAATTTACATAAAATACTGTATCATGTAAATGATGGTTGCATTTCAATTTACATAAAATACTGTATCATCTAAATGATGGTTACATTTCAATTTAGATAAAATACTGTATCATGTAATTGATGGTTACATTTCAATTTACATAAAATACTGTATCATGTAAATGATGGTTACATTTCAATTTACATAAAATACTGTATCATGTAAATGATGGTTACATTTCAATTTACATAAAATACTGTATCATCTAAATGATGGTTACATTTCAATTTACATAAAATACTGTATCATGTAAATGATGGTTACATTTCAATTTACATAAAATACTGTATCATCTAAATGATGGTTACATTTCAATTTACATAAAATACTGTATCATCTAAATGATGGTTACATTTCAATTTACATAAAATACTGTATCATCTAAATGATGGTTACATTTCAATTTACATAAAATACTGTATCATCTAAATGATGGTTACATTTCAATTTACATAAAATACTGTTTCATCTAAATGATGGTTACATTTCAATTTACATAAAATACTGTATCATGTAAATGATAGTTACATTTCAATTTACATAAAATACTGTATCATGTAAATGATGGTTACATTTCAATTTACATAAAATACTGTATCATGTAAATGATGGTTGCATTTCAATTTACATAAAATACTGTATCATGTAAATGATAGTTACATTTCAATTGACATAAAATACTGTTTCATCTAAATGATGGTTACATTTCAATTTACATAAAATACTGTATCATGTAAATGATAGTTACATTTTAATTTACATAAAATACTGTATCATGTAAATGATGGTTACATTTCAATTTACATAAAATACTGTATCATCTAAATGATGGTTACATTTCAATTTACATAAAATACTGTATCATCTAAATGATGGTTACATTTCAATTTACATAAAATACTGTATCATCTAAATGATGGTTACATTTCAATTTACATAAAATACTGTATCATGTAAATGATAGTTACATTTCAATTTACATAAAATACTGTATCATGTAAATGATGGTTACATTTCAATTTACATAAAATACTGTATCATGTAAATGATGGCTGCATTTCAATTTACATAAAATACTGTATCATGTAAATGATAGTTACATTTCAATTGACATAAAATACTGTTTCATCTAAATGATGGTTACATTTCAATTTACATAAAATACTGTATCATGTAAATGATAGTTACATTTCAATTTACATAAAATACTGTATCATGTAAATGATGGTTACATTTCAATTTACATAAAATACTGTATCATCTAAATGATGGTTACATTTCAATTGACATAAAATACTGTATCATCTAAATGATGGTTACATTTCAATTTACATAAAATACTGTATCATGTAAATGGTTTTTTTTTTTTTTTTTTTTATGGTTTAACGCCATTTTTCAGCACAATATATAGGCTATACATGGCGGCCAGTATTAGTGGTGGAGGAAGAAACCGGAAAAACCCCGGAAAGAACCACCGACCCACGAGAAGCTACTGGCAAGCTTTCTCACTTAACTACATTAGCCGAATCTTAGACTCGAACCCACGCAGACAGAGGTGAGATGGCAGTGGTCCGTAACGGACAGCGCTTTAGACCACTCGGCCACTCGGGGCCCCAATCATGTAAATGATAGTTACATTTCAATTTACATAAAATACTGTATCATGTAAATGATGGTTACATTTCAATTTACATAAAATACTGTATCATGTAAATGATGGTTGCATTTCAATTTACATAAAATACTGTATCATGTAAATGATAGTTACATTTCAATTGACATAAAATACTGTTTCATCTAAATGATGGTTACATTTCAATTGACATAAAATACTGTATCATGTAAATGATAGTTACATTTCAATTTACATAAAATACTGTATCATGTAAATGATGGTTACATTTCAATTTACATAAAATACTGTATCATGTAAATGATGGTTGCATTTCAATTTACATAAAATACTGTATCATGTAAATGATGGTTACATTTCAATTTACATAAAATACTGTATCATGTAAATGATGGTTGCATTTCAATTTAGATAAAATACTGTATCATCTAAATGATGGTTACATTTCAATTTACATAAAATACTGTATCATGTAATTGATGGTTACATTTCAATTTACATAAAATACTGTATCATGTAAATGATGGTTACATTTCAATTTACATAAAATACTGTATCATGTAAATGATGGTTACATTTCAATTTACATAAAATACTGTATCATCTAAATGATGGTTACATTTCAATTTACATAAAATACTGTATCATGTAAATGATGGTTACATTTCAATTTACATAAAATACTGTATCATCTAAATGATGGTTACATTTCAATTTACATAAAATACTGTATCATCTAAATGATGGTTACATTTCAATTTACATAAAATACTGTATCATCTAAATGATGGTTACATTTCAATTTACATAAAATACTGTATCATCTAAATGATGGTTACATTTCAATTTACATAAAATACTGTATCATCTAAATGATGGTTGCATTTCAATTTACATAAAATACTGTATCATGTAAATGATGGTTACATTTCAATTTACATAAAATACTGTATCATGTAATTGATGGTTACATTTCAATTTACATAAAATACTGTATCATCTAAATGATGGTTACATTTCAATTTACATAAAATACTGTATCATCTAAATGATGGTTGCATTTCAATTTACATAAAATACTGTATCATGTAAATGATGGTTACATTTCAATTTACATAAAATACTGTATCATGTAAATGATGGTTACATTTCAATTTACATAAAATACTGTATCATGTAATTGATGGTTACATTTCAATTTACATAAAATACTGTATCATGTAAATGATAGTTACATTTCAATTTACATAAAATACTGTATCATGTAATTGATGGTTACATTTCAATTTACATAAAATACTGTATCATGTAATTGATGGTTACATTTCAATTTACATAAAATACTGTATCATCTAAATGATGGTTACATTTCAATTTACATAAAATACTGTATCATGTAAATGATAGTTACATTTCAATTTGTGCAGTCTAATTTATAAAGTAGAACATGCATTAAATACTAGAAAATAAGTACTTAGGAACAAATATAAAATAAGACAACTGTCTTGAAGTTGCTTGTTTTTTTATATTCTTCAACAGTATAATTTATTTAATTATTGTTTTGGGAAGCTTTCAATTAATCATTAGAGTGTCTGTATCGGATGCTGGAGTTGCAGGTTCAAACTCCGGTCAAGTCATGACAAAGACTCTGCATTAAGAGGCAAGTGTTAGGACTGGTCGGCCTGGTGTCTGCATAATGTGACTGGGTGGGATATCATGCTACATGTCTGCCTCAATGCTAGTCACCACTATATACTGCCACTCTGCAGACATCATAGCGATATGACTGAAAAATTGTTGAAGCTACATTAAAAATCCAAATCTCTCACACACACACACACACACACACACACACACACACACACACAAACACACACACACACACAAACACACCTCCAAATCAGTTAATTGTTGGAAGACAGTTATGTCTCCGAGACTGGTGTTTATAGGTTAAGTTGCATGGCATATTCAATGTAAAAATATTATCTTGGAGGCCACATTTCAACTGGTACAACAATTGCCTTAGGACCATGATATATATTGGATCAAAAAGTCAACCCCAGTAAATGCAGTCACATTTTACTTGCTGTATGTACTCACATACAAGTCTAATCATCAGTGAACAGTATAGAGCTGGATCTGTAGCATGATGTATTGGTAAATCTGTGTCTATGCAGTTAAGAGTTCAGTAAAACAAAGACCATGAAGCCTGATGTGATGGCAGATCAGGGTCTATGTCTTTGTCGTTAGACCGGACTTATACATGAGTATATATGGTATGTCTTTGTCGTTAGGCCGGACTTATACATGAGTATTTATGGTCACTGTTATAATGCAAAGTTTGCTTCAAGTGTAAACTATAACAAGACCTGCAAAAATCCTGAAAAGTTCATATGCCAGGAATCAAAATTTTTTATGAAACAAAAAATAAAATGTTGTTCTTTATATTTTACATAATGTTCTCAACAGATAATGGAAACTTTGCAAATTCTCAGCAGGGGTTTTCCACCACTGATAGTCTTATCACCTAGGATTACAAAATGTAGCAATAAATGCATGTATTTTTTATGTAACACTTTAAAAGTGTGATTCATCAAGCAAAACTAGATTACTTTTCCTTTCTTGTATCCAAAGGTTCCTTCGATCTTGTATCTAGAACACTGCATCTTACCTGAGATCTCCAGTCTTAAGTCAGTGTTAATGCAATGCCGATTAAACAATATCATTTTAATTTCAGGACGCCAGCAGACATGTCAGAAAGCAAATTGTATAAGAATGATGGGACAGGTTTTGGGGATCATTGGCCTGAAAGAGCAATAGAAAGGTATGTCTATTGTAGGAGTATACTGTATGTAAAATTGTGTTGTTGTTGTTGTTGTTGTAGTGTTTAATGCCATTTTTCAGCACATGATAGGCTGTACATGGCAGCCAGTATTAATGATGGAGGAAGAACCTGGGAAAACCCCCGGAAAGAACCACCGACCCATGAGAAGCTACTGGCAAGCTTTCTCACATACCCACATTGGCCGAGACTCAAACCCATGCAGGCAGAGGTGAGATGGCAGTGATCCATAATGGAGTCATACATATGGAGTGTGCATAGTAAAATACCGTATTATACCCCAGTCATACATATGGAGGGGGCACATTAAATATAATATTATACCCCAGTCATACATATGGAGGGGGCATTGTAAAATATCATATTATACCCCAATTATACATATGGAGGGGGCACATTAAAATATATTATACCCCAATTATATATATGGAGGGGGCACATTAAAATATCATATTATACCCCAATTATACTTATGGAGGGGGCACATTAAAATATCATATTATACCCCAATTATACATATGGAGGGGGCACATTAAAATATCATATTATACCCCAATTATACATATGGAGGGGTGACAGCAAAATATCATACTATACCCCAGTCATACATATGGATGGGTGACAGCAACTTGTCATACTATATCCCAGTCATACATATGGAGGGGTAACAGCAAAATATACCCCAGTCTTGCAGTGCGGGCATTGTAAAGTATCATACATGTGAAATAGTAAATACCATATATAGTAAATACCATATCTGGTTGTTTCTTAGCAACAATACTCACATAACTTGGACACGTGGCAAAGGTATTGTATTGTCACAAGATATGCTAATCAGTAGCTAAAAAGAATACTGTGAGGTGGCCAGGATAGATGGTGTTGTGAATTAGAGAGGTGATATGCTTCTCCCAATAATGGATGCTTGGTTGAAAGTTGAAAAAATTATATTGGTTGCCATTTTATTCTTTTTTCAAATATTTTTTACCATAAAGCAATAAAGTCATTGTCAAATCTGCCATCAGTGTAAGAAATAAACCTTACCATTTACTTTTTTATACAAAAAGAAAATCTAAAGGATGATTTGCATTATGAGCTTCTATCTTATTCTTCTTGTGACATTTGTTATTATTGGGTTTAACGCAATTTTTCAGCACAAGATAGGCTATACATGGCAGCCAATATTATTGGTGGAGGAAGAATCCGAGAAAACCCCAGAAAGAATCACCAACCCACAAGAAGCTACTGGCAAGCTTTCTCACATACCCACATTGGCTGAATCCGAGACTCAAACCCATGCAGACAAAGGTGAGATGGCAGTGATCCGTAACAGAGAGTGTTTTAGAATATTCTGCCTCTGGGAATACCTGTGACATTCGTACACAAGTGTTTGAATACATTTTGACATTTAAATTTAAATTAATAACAGCTCAGATGAACTTTAGAAATCTTGAAATTTTGTTGTATAGCTTCCTGAAAACATTTCCTTTTTTTATATTCCTGTTAAAAATTTTGCAAAGATATTAAAAGTGAATGTAGTTGAAGCATACTGTCTTTCAAAATCACAACAGACACCTGTTACTGAAGATGCAGAAGGAGATTCGGTCACAGAGTGCGGCCCAACGACGTCAGGCCAAGGAGACCCAGCAGCAGGAAAAGCTTCAACAAAACATTCTTAACACCGAAAACAGGAGTAAATCAGCGGGTTTGTACCAGTCACTTTATTATTGCCGAGATTTAATATGATCCAATAATTTCTGTGAAGACGTTAATGTCATCATATTTGTGATGGCAAATACACATATAAAGGCAACCATTGTCTCTTCAGATAAGTTGCTGCCCTGGTTATCTACAAAGTCATCAACTGTTCTTTTCTGTGAATGTATATAGATGAAATTAATTAGTGTTGCAGTCTTATCATAGTTACAGCCAGTCATCAGTTTTGCAATTTTTGTGGCAATATATATACTTTAATAATATTTTATATATTTTTTATTATTGTTTTGATTATTATTATTATTATTATTATTATTATTATTATTATAGTTCTTGTCCATTATCCTGACACAATTATTTTAACATCTTTCCTTCAAAACCTCCTTCTGTAACTCAACCAGGAGATAATTATTTTTATTTTTACCAAATCCTGTATATGACATTAATCTCATGCCACGAGTCCATAATATTTCATAGAGTGTGTGTGTGTGTGTGTGTGTGTTAAAAAATGCTGAACTCAGAAATTATTAAAATTGGAAGAAAAATATTTCAGAATTGCCAAGAAAATGTGGTGATTTCCCCCTCATGAATATTCTGGTTATTCTTTCAGTCGAGACAGCTAGACCAGAAACAACATTTTCAAGTTTTCGATCACAAACTGTCAGCACAGCAAGACCACCCACAACACGACCCCAGACCCAAAAAGAACAGCGTCCCCATACATCCCAATCAAATCTACAACAACAGAGCATTAAATCACAGCAAAAGGCAGAGAAATCCTTCAGGTAACAATTTCCTCTCCTGACATACAGAAATCATATCAACTCATTTTAGTTTTAATACCCAATTGTTTAAACTTAATTCATACAAATATTGTTTTTTACTTTTGTTTTTAAATTAAGGATGTTATATGACGAAGTCATTTCGAAATGCAAGGGAGACCACCCTCTGATCATAGGCCAAAGTTTGGGCGTTTCTTAAGAATATCCTTTCATGCATTGGTAATACTTTGATTTGTAAGCATTGCATCTGAGTGTTATCTTTTTGTTGATTATAAATTGTATTACCTGCCTTTCCTGGACTCGGAATTTTTTTTATCAGATTTGTAGCAGATGTGTTCCCTCAGATTATATTTGTCTATACAGTACTCGGGTCCCTGGATTTTCATCATATAGTGGTTTTGTCATAATTTTTGTGATTAAAAAAGGTGAATCCTCTAAAGATGGAAATTTCAGTTTAAACCCCTTAAAAATAAATCTTCCACGAGCCTCTCTCCATTATTGAAAAAGTGATACAAAGGGTAAAATACAATATTTTTAAAACATTACATGTCTGGAACCATTCAGAGAATGCAGGTCATACTTTTAACCATACATGTATCCTAGTGTAACAACCGCTTAGGTGGCCTAGTGGTTAGTGTCCACTGCAGAAGTGGGTGGTCATGGATTCAATCCCTGGCTGAGTCATACCAAAGACTTACAAAAATGGTACTTACAGCTGCTTCGCTTAGCGCTCAGCATTAAGAGGTTAGTGTTAGGACTGGTTGGCCTGGTGTCAGGATAATGTGACTGGGTGGGACATCATGCTATGTGTCAGCAGCATGATGCCCCAGTGCTAGACATCACTATAAACTGCCTCACTGCAGACATCGTAGTGATATGACTGAATTTTTTTTAAAGCTACATTAAAAATTCTATTCAAACAAACAAACAAACAAAATCCTAGTGTCTAGAAACAGTTGGGTCAGAAGAGTATCAATTCATTAGGTTACAAGATATATAACACTTTGAAATGGACCTGCATGAAAACCCCATGCAAATCTAGGGAGATTTTCTTTATGGCCCAACTACATTTACTAATATGTCATTATTGACTGATGGATAAATAATGGAAATGATGTTACTATAGTGTCGTTGATTTACCATGCAATTTATGATGCAATTATCAAGTTTCATATCATTATAGATAATGGAAATGATATTACTGTAGTGTAATTGATTTACCATGTAATTTATGATGCAATTATCAAGTTTTATATCATTATAGATAATAGAAATGATATTACTGTAGTGTCATTGATTTACCATGTAATTTATGATGCTGTTATCAAGTTTTATATCATTATAGATAATGGAAATGATATTACTGTAGTGTCATTGATTTACCATGTAATTTATGATGCAATTATCAAGTTTCATATCATTATAGATAATGGAAATGATATTACTGTAGTGTCATTGATTTACCATGTAATTTATGATGCAATTATCAAGTTGTATATCATTATAGATAATAGAAATGATATTACTGTAGTGTCATTGATTTACCATGTAATTTATGATGCTGTTATCAAGTTTTATATCATTATAGATAATGGAAATGATATTACTGTAGTGTCATTGATTTATGATGCTGTTATCAAGTTTTATATCATTATAGATAATGGAAATGATATTACTGTAGTGTCATTGATTTACCATGTAATTTATGATGCTGTTATCAAGTTTTATATCATTATAGATAATGGAAATGATATTACTGTAGTGTCATTGATTTACCATGTAATTTATGATGCTGTTATCAAGTTTTATATCATTATAGATAATGGAAATGATATTACTGTAGTGTCATTGATTTACCATGTACTTTATGATGCAATTACATGTACCAAGTTTTATATCATTATAGATAATGGAAATGATATTACTGTAGTGTCATTGATTTACCATGTAATTTATGATGCTGTTATCAATTTTTATATCATTATAGATAATGGAAATGATATTACTGTACTGGGATTGATTTACCATGTAATTTATGATGCTGTTATCAAGTTTTATATCATTATAGATGATGAAACTGATATGACTGTAGTGTTTTTATCAAGTTATACATCATTATGGATAGAGAATGGAATTAATGTTATTGCTGTGTACTTGATTTACAATGTAATTTATGATACTGTTACAGATTCAAGATAAATACAAAACAATCGTCAAGTGAATCATCAAGACCATCAAGTTCAAGGTCATCCATGTCAGACTTTAGTCCAAAGACAATGGCAGAACTCTCAGCCAGACTATTTGACCCTCGAAATCCAAAAGCAATCCGGCCCAAGTCATGCCGCTCTATTCCCAGCAAGTGCTCGTAAGAACAGTTTATTTAATTTTGTTAATGTGTTTTGGATTTTTAACGTAGCTTTAAAAAAATTCAGTCATATCGCTATGATGTCTGTTGTGAAGCAGTTTATGGTGATGTCTAGCAATTATGCAGGATGTCCAACCCAGTAAAATTATCCTGACAACAGGCCAACCAGTCCTAGCACTGCTGAACACCAAGTAAGACAGCTGTTAGTAGTATTTCTATAAGTCTTTGGAATGATTCGACCCGGGATCAAACCCGCGACCTCCTTCATCCAAGGCAGATGCTTTAACCAATATGCCACTGGAGTGGTCTGTTTTAGTTAATTACTTTAAACATGTTTTATTCCTTAATTGCAAATAGATTGTAATAAGAACTTACAAGTTCCTTTTCCCACAAAAAATATAGTTGCATCGCATGTAGAATTTCACCATTACACGATAGGTAAGAAATATAATTTTGTCTTTTTTCTTTTTGTTGATTCTTTCTGATACATGGTTTAGGGTATTTCATGACCAAATGACTGCTACATGCTGACGGTGTTCATTAGTTTAACAATGGGAGCTGTACTTGGTTTTTTGCCATGGAAAAACTTAAGTGTTACTGTTCAAAGAAAATTTCTATCAATGCTGAATATGTCATACTTGGAGTAGAAGTTCTGCAACTGGATAAGATCATATTGAGCCATAATGTTTCTAAAAACTACAGCACTGGCAAAAGCTGAAAGTGCTACTTACTTATATAACCAAAGTATTGGAAAAGCATAATACACAAAAGATACAGAGGCTTTACGATGCCATAGAAAAACATTTTCAAAAAATGAAAAGTTGTAGGTCAATATCCATTATCTTATTATCAATATCTTAGCTATTAAAAACTGCTTGAAAAACATATTCAGTATTCCCATATATTCTAGTCACATTGGAGTTGACCTAAAATAGAAGCATTTACAATATTTGAAGGGAGACAGCTCAACTTTTCTGTTGCACAACCATGCAAGTATGTCTGCATCTCAACTTGATTTGACATCTTGAAGAACTCAAGACAAAATAGATATTAACAGCTGATGAACTAATATTCATGTAGGACAATAAAATCTATAATTCCCATTTATCAAGAAGTTTCATGTTTACAATTTTGTTTTCAGTAGGCATCATATAGCTGTTATTGTGCCGACATGCATGCTAATACATACGCGCATATGGTAGCACAAACCTCCACCCCGCAACCCCACACAATGGTTAACCAAAATTTGAGTTGCCCATGGTTATGGCAAGGTTATATTATATGGGCAACATCTTGTGAAGGTTATCAAGGGAAGGGTACATAAAATTATAAGCAAGTCATCAACATTACTCGATGTTATAGTTCTGGTTAAAACCTAGTTCAGATTTTTGTTTGTTTCTTCACTTACAGCCAGTATGTCTTGGTGTCTAAGAAAGAAAATATTGCAACCCAGCTGCCTTCTCCTTTGGAAGAACAACTGCTGATGGAACGTTTCCCAAAAATGGGCATGAAAGTTCTGCAAAGCTCTATGGAACCAATCATCCCTTCGCCCAGGAAGACAAAAAAGATCGAGTATAGCCCATTTATCTACCAGAGATTTTCATAACAGTTCCACAGATGAAAGGCCTTTGGATATTACTTAAGAGGCATTACTTTCAATTTGTAATTATAGCAAGACTTGTGGTTCAATTCTGTTTCATAATATTATGATTACAGTCTGTGATGTGCAGCACAGAGGACAAATTTTGATATCAAAGTAGAAAGTTACCCAACACCAGAGCCGAGGTTACTAACTCTACTCAATAATATAGTGTTTTCTGAAGCAAATTTTTTTTCCCTAGAAAATATTAAACATAATGAAAGAAATATTTAGGATTTAACTTAAATATATAACAAAAATGTAAGACAGCGCAGTTATGACACTTTGAAATTGGATTTTATGAATTTTGAATTTCTGCTCTGGTATCTCCAGGTCAGACAGATTTAGCTGTCCAAATGTGCATATGTAAATGACATGAGTAAAATATATGACTGCTCTATTTTGAATCTTTGATATGTGGCGATAGACAGGCCACTTCAGATGGCTGGAGATTTGTGACCCACCCGTCAGCTGGTTACCTTTCTATCTAATAGTTGGGATTGAGTATTGAAATATTGATGAAATATTGATCCAGCAATAAATCAGTGACCTTATAAGTGATGTTGATACTATTCCATGCATGTTGCCATTTATTGGATGCATATTGCTACTACAAAATAACTTTGTGCATCTTGTCATAGTATTTTTGTGTTAGTATGTCTGGGATTACATCATTGTCTTCCTTCTCAGGTTATGAAGTACTAAGAGACCCTAACTAATATCCTATTATTTGAAAATGTTTTCTCAATTATATTGTAAGAAAGATAAAATATATTTAAACATTTCTTAAAGTTTTATTATATTTGGTAAAATTTGTCACAATATTTATGGAAAAACATTCCATATAAATGTTACCATTAGAATGTGCCAATATTTGTATTCATTTATAAAATAGCCATTAACGATTTGCATTGCCAAAAATATCAACCATGCTTATTTATTTGTGTGTATGTATTTATCTTATTATTTATCTATTTTGTTATCTATTTATTTATCACCATCATTAACATGAAATTCTTCGCGTAGAATGTCAACTTAAAGTAAATTTTGGGTTATTTTTTTAAACAGAAATTAATTAGTGTGTGTAACAGGTAACTTTTTCCATGCTGCATAATAAGTTAGTTTGAATATTATTGTCGCCTTCTACACTTGATTGAAATTCAAGTTGCTTTGCATTACTATGTATTGTATGATGGATGTATTGTACGATAGATGTATTTGATATGACATATTTATTGTACGCTAGATGTATTTGATAGGCCATATTTATTGTATGATAGATGTATATTGTACATGTATATGATAGATGTATTGTGATAGATTGATTCTACATGGCTACCATAAACAAACACACACACACACATGTATATATATTATATATACATACATTCATACTCACTCTGCTGAGTCCAACTGGAAACTGCACTGACCCATATTTGCTGTCACATGCAGGTCTGGGTCAGTACAGTTTGCTAGGACTAATCAGTAGACCCTGTTTTTCCTCTGCAATATGCAAAAGCAGATCAGGGTTTATGTTGTACAGTTCTAGTAAACTTATACACAGGTATATAAAGTAACAATATCTCTGTTTGTGATGAAACATTGAATGGGATACCATGGTAAAAATGTACTGCATATCCATAAAAACAGAGGTTGCACTTTTTTTCATGAGGTACCAATTTTTGTGGACTGAGGTACCCATTTCTCCCACTGGGAATGCATGCTACATCAGAATTTCTCAAACTGCTGTGAACTCCATTAAGTGGTATGTGACAAACACTTTTTTTTGTTGAGAACTACTTTACTATAGGTCTTCGGTGCATGAAGTCTAAGGTAAAAGATACCAATCCTCTAGGTTGACAGAAAAAGAGAATTTGCTCGCTTTTTTTTTTCATTACAGATTAATCCAGAGTGAAAAGAAATAATATGGATTTTAATTAATAAATCAAATAATAAATAGCCAAAATCTTGATTAGTGAGGCTTCTTACCAATAGAAGTCATCCAACACTCTACTATGGAATTATGTAGAGATATCTTTTTGACACACTGCTAAAGGTATCCCAAGGGACAATTTAATGATCAAATATTTGTTGCTGGTTTTAAAAAAATATTTAAAAAAATATCATGATGGTTATTTGGGTTGCCCAACCAGACTTTCACATTTGGAAAAATGGTTGTCTGAGACTGATTTTCAGTTTTTCCAGGCAATTGATTTTGTATCATTACTCGATACATCAAAGCCTAAATATGTAAATATCACTGAATAATCCCCTCAGATTATTAGCAGATCTGTTTTCATGTTTTACCTATACTAGATCATAATAGTCGTTTCTTTTGTGTACAATTTTAGATACTTTTTAGAGATACTTTTAGATGCAACTTCCAATTGGTGCTACAGGTAAAAATATGTACATGTTCTTTTATTACAAAAATTTCAAACTTCTTACAGGCAAAGCTGGGTATACTGTTTGTATAGAACTTGTTAGACTTGCACTGGAATTTTACTAAAATTCTGAAATTTTCACTTAATCATGATTTTCAGTGAACTTGAGATATCCCAATGTTTGTATGTTGGTACACGTTTGTTTGCACATTACACGGCCTGAGACTGTTTACAGTACTGACAGTAATACAGTAGTGAATCATAGTCTGTCTAATGCTTTATTTATTCCAGATGTAGCAACACTTATTTTTGACTCGTATTAGTTTTTGGCGGTTTAAAATGGAAGTGTGAAACATGCATTCTTTTTTCAATGGATTAAAACTGGCACAGAAAAATGATGTATATTGTCAACGTCATTGTGCAGTGTTTTTGTCTGGATGATTAATTACGGATTATAGCCGCAAGAGTTCCTGCATATTTTCTTTTCCACATACATACTAATGTTTTGACCTTAAATCTTTGACCCATGACCTCTTTATCCAACAATAAGTGTGCTTCACTTTTTGTTCTAGATACAGGAAAATATACATTATGTTGTACTACAAGTTAATGCAACACTTGTTGTCTTAGAAAAACAGAAAACAAATTTTCTGAGGTCTTTTATTTCTGTTATCTTTTTCAACCTGTTTAACTTGAATATTAAAATAACTTTAATGTGTTAAAGTTAACAAAGAATCTTATCATTTATTTAAAAGCAACAGCTTGTCTTATTAAGAGGTTCTTAAAGTTATGTTTGTCTTGTATGCACTTTGTATTATTCTTACAACTGTTTGTTAAAATTAGTGATTTCTGTGATGTTAACATTTTATAATAATTATTTTTTAATTGCAGTTTTATATCATTATAGGATCATATCCAGTATTCAGTCAGTTGGGAGAATGTCTCAATATAGGAATAATGTGCCAGCTACAAAATATTGAGGTTATTTGTATTTTTTATTTTGATGTTGAACTGTAACATTTGCTTAACAATTTTTGGTACCATAGTACCTAATTACACCAGGGGTATTGGGTTTCTCAATCATAGCTTGAGTAGTTAGTCTACTCAACCATACCTTGGGTAGTTAGACTACTCAATTGAATCTTTAGTAGTTAGGCTACTTAATCATAGCTTGTGTTGTAAGACTACTCAACCATACCTTGGGTTGTTGGTCTACTCAACCATACCTTGGGTTGTTAGTCGAATCATAACTTGAGTAGTGTTAGTCTACTCAACCATACCTTGGGTTGTTAGTCTAATCATAACTTGAGTAGTGTTAGTCTACTCAATCATACCTTGGGTTGTTAGTCTAATCATAGCTTGGGTTGTTAGACTACTCAACCATACCGTGGGTAGTTAGTCTAATCATAGCTTGAGTAGTGTTAGTCTACTTGGACAGACTTTGTGGTCATTTGAAAAAATGTCCTAATACACTATTATTTAATTCATGTTTTAAGGAGTTGTATGTACTATGATGCGCAGTGCAACCTCTGTAACCACAAAAAGTTAAGCAGTGCAGAAAAATTAAATGTCCAATAAATTTGGAAGAAAAAAAAGACAAGACAAAATCATGCATAAAGAAACTGGAATCCTCAGGGGGTTAGGTTAGACAAGTTTCACATATTTATTTTCAGGGGGTTAGGTTAGACAAGTTTAACATATTTATTTTCAGGGGGTTAGGTTAGACAAGTTTCACATATTTATTTTCAGGGGGTTAGGTTAGACAAGTTTCACATATTTATTTTCAGAGTTATTGCCATATTTGTTAAACTGTAAAATAAATTCCATGCTGTGATATTTGATTAATCTGCATTTTATTATCTCTTAATTTATGGTACAGAAAAAGGCATTGTGAATAAATTCAGTTTTAATGAAAGCAGTTCACTGTAACTTGTCTGTTATTTATAACCAAACAATGTATTCACAAAATTCCTCAACCAGAAGCCAGAGTGCACACTCAGAATTGAGATATAGTCTATTCAACAAACAATTACCATAATTGTTGCTGTATTAAAAGGACTACTTTAAATGTGTCCAAGAAATGGCGAAAATGCCAATAGGTAATAACTTAAGTATCAAAAGTAGATCACAATGACCTACTTTTGACCTTTGTGATTAGTACCCTCCAAGACAAATATACCCATAAAACTTCACAACACAAACAATGTTGATACCTATGAGAAAGGCGATCCTAAGGTGCTTCTCTCAAGACAATTCAATTCCTTCTACTCATAAAAATTAAATGAAAAGCTAACTTGGCAAACATTTACTAATAGATCTAAAACTTAGTGCAGATTTTATGCAAGAAAATCAACAGAAAGATGAAAAACAAGTTGCATATTTTTATTGATAAGAATTTAATGGAACAGTCATAAAACATTGTATAAAAATAATTTCTTTAAAATACTGAAGAAACAAGGGCTATATGGGTTACAGTTGATCTTAGCTGTCACGCCTGCGTACAAATGGATGTCAAATTGCCCTCACCAAATTTTTAACCACTACTCCCCTTTTTCTCTCATTTACTCTACAATATTGTTGCTTTATAATTATTAGAGTTTCACAAAATATTCACACATTATTTTTTCAGCCTGTCTATAAATTCTGCATAGGAATTCATGACCTCATTGGGAGCCTCCAATTGCGGATAATGGCCAATGGCTTCATCTAACACTTTTATGCTTGGATTTGGAACTGTGTTTCTGAAACAGAAAACATTAGTCTATACAATGGCCCCATGCTATAAAGACCCATCTTATAACAGATATTGTCATGGATCCCACTAAATTGGTCCCTCACAATGAAGCCCCTAAGAATAACAGTCCCTATTATAACATGGGTATTGTCATGGATCCCACTAAATTGGTCCCTCACAGTAAAGTCCCTATTATAACATGGGTATTGTCATGGATCCCACTGAATTGGTCCCTCACAATGAAGCCCCTACTATAACATGGGTACTGCCATGGATCCCACTAAAGTGGTCCCTCACAGTAAAGTCCCTATTATAACATGGGTATTGTCATGGATCCCACTAAATTGGTCCCTCACAATAAAGTCCCTATTATAACATGGGTGTTGTCATGGATCCCACTGAATTGGTCCCTCACAATAATCCCCCTCAGTATAATAGTGTTCCTTTTATAGCAGGTATTGTCTCTCCCTATAATGCACTTCTATATAATAATATGAGGACTTTGTATAGCACCTGATCTTTAGAAGCTCTTGTGCTTTACAACATCTATAATGATGTGACTACACTACGGAAAAACAACAAAATTGGAAAACATAAAAACATTTAAGGTACAAAACATTATTAGGTCTCTTAAGTTTGTTCCTGTAGTCAAAAAAGGTGAGTTTTAAGAGCAGTCTTAAAAGGGACCACTGTGTGTCTGTGTCCAATTTCACTGCAATTCTTTCCACATCGACGGGCCCCTGTCCATATGACTTTATTTTCATTGTGGGAACAATGAGTATATGATTAGTATACGATTGTCAGAAGAGGAGCGTAAGGATCTTGCTGGTGTTTACACATGGATGAGGTCAGATAGGTATGTTGGACTGGAGTCTGTCAGTGAAACGTAGCACAGAGAACAAATTGTCTTTGATTCCATATTGAATGTATAGCCAGTGTAGGGTACAGAGCAGTGGTGAGGTGTGCTCTGATCGAGGTACTCTAAAGATGATCCAAGCAGCTGTGTTTTGAACATTATGAAGTCTGGACTGAGGTAGTACCTTTGTTGTCTGGCAGCTGCACCTCATCTATCTCTCACATCTGCCTCCAAGAAGGAATCATATTGGGTACACGGCTTCAGCTGGCAGACCAAACAAAGTTGAGGGTGTGATGTTAACACTGCATCATTAGACTACAAGGAAGTCACCAGATAGGGAAGAAGGTCTCTACAGATCAATGGCTAAGTGTTTGGGATCATAGCACACCGTATGTACAGTGGAAGTGACCAACTAGTTATGATTTGAAATAGCAGTCATGGTTGGCCATCTGCCTACGAGAGGGAAACTGCCTCAGTACAAATTGACTTCACTTTATTATATGCGTCACTGTTGTGTCTCCAATTAACAGCTGTATTATAAGGTAACCTGGGTTGCAAGAAGGACCAAAAGTAATGAGAAAACTACAGCATGAATGTTAAAATCTTGCTCTGTTTTTTCTGTTACCTTAATTGTTCATTTCAGAATTTTTTTACTTGCATCCATGACCATGATTGTAAGACTCGGATGTAAAAATTCTATGCAATTTTTCAATGAGCTCTCAAAAATAACTTGTACAAAATTTAACACAAGGGAAGAAAAAAATACAATTCAAATGCACTGTGATAATCGACAAGTAGAAATGAAAGAGAAAAATACAATAAACATTTACTGACCAAATATGATTTTTAAATAAAACCAACAAGAATCCGTGTGTGCGTGAGAGAAAGAGAGAAAATATATACTATTAAAGGTTATACAGGTCATAGATGATGGTTGTTGAGTGTTCATTGTTTTAGTGACCACAGTATCAACTGCACTTGGCCCTAATGAGATAGTAAGTATCCATCAACTGTGACAGAGCTTAAAAGACATAAAAAAAAATATTTTTTAAAAAAAACATTGTTTTCTGCCATATCAAATAAAGCAACTTCTAACAGAGGGAATACCTATAATAGAGGTAATAAGGTAATATTTTTAAGAGGTAAGAAGGTAATATTTTTAAGAGGTAAGAAGGTAATATTTTTAAGAGGTAATAGGGTAATATTTTTAAGAGGTAATAGGGTAATATTTTTAAGAGGTAATAAGGTAATATTTTTAAGAGGTAATAAGGTAATATTTTTAAGAGGTAATAAGGTAATATTTTTAAGAGGTAATAAGGGAGCTTTTAAGCTGACACCATGATGCATCCTCTTTCCAAGTTTCTTGACCTGTTATGATAGTATAATGCAAATAAAACAGTTGGTCATGAGCTATATGCAAAAACTTAACCTAAGACCAGTAAAAAATGATGTAGGTCACAATGACCTTTTATATTAAAACTGTAGTACCATACGTCTTTGCCACGTTAAGTGGACAGTCAATAAGGTAATAAGGGAGCTTTTAAGCTGACACCATGATGCATCCTCTTTCCAAGTTTCTTGACCTGTTATGATAGTATAATGCAAATAAAACAGTTGGTCATGAGCTATATGCAAAAACTTAACCTAAGGCCAGTAAAAAATGATGTAGGTCACAATGACCTTTTATATTAAAACTGTAGTACCATACGTCTTTGCCACGTTAAGTGGACAGTCAACTCTTTTGTGTTGCCTGGCAAAAATCTTGTCACCTAGAAAACGTTTGGAAAATATCCTACACCATCACAGAATGAAGCAAAAATCACTCTGGATGTGATGCTATCCTCTAAATAATGTGAAACTTATGAAGAGGTGAAAGGAAGAAGGCTTTAAACCTTGTTTACACCAGATTTGGTCTTCCTCCAACAACTGAGCTTACAGATGTGAGGAGGCAGAGGACCCTAAAGAAGGGGAAGAGACAGACTGGTACATACAGTTCTAAATCCAACTTGCTAGACAGGATGCTGTATTCCTGTACAGGCAGGACTTCCCATCCTAATGTCTCTGTAGGGCTTCCTTCTTTAAGAAGGACAAACAAAATGCCCCATAGCCTTTCCAGGTGGTCCTGGGGGAGAGGTCCAGCCCCATCCTTCTTGTTTAGCCCCACTTGAGCAGTTGAAGCTGGCGCAATCCTGCAAGATTTAACCTGCTCTGAGGACAAGACATAGGCATCCTTGATGCCATGAAGGGGAAAGGTGATCTGCTTTCTCACATCCTGTAGAGAGTGAAAAAGACCCTAGGAGCTCCTTCTCTAGCCCAAATAATACAGGTGTTACTCCACAGTCAGGTGACAATGATCTGCTGCTTAAGCATTTCAGAAGATCCAGAGCAAGATCAGTGTTTTTGCTTTTCAAGGAGGCAATCTGACTTTTTGGCCTTTTCAATCAACCGCCAAGTTTTAGAAAATGCTGCTCTATATTTTTGCTGGTGGCATGAAATCTACCAGGGCATTGCCTCTTTCTGCTTCTAAACAGAGATAGCCCATATTCTCCTGGAATCGAGGTTCTATAAAAGAGTTGTATTCCAAGTCATGCAGGACTCTGTATGAAACTACCCCACTGTGGCTTTTCTCTCATGGACAAGGGAGATAATTATACAATATCTTCCTGGGGTCACAAGGAAAGAATGACATTTGATCCTCTCTTAATTAGTGTGCTAGCTCTCAGTCAGGTCCAAAACATTGTCAAGCCATGAACAACAAAGCAGACAACTGTATGTGTGCACTTTGTATAAGAAAAACGTGTTCATATTTCTCATCATTTTGCTGAACCATGTACTCTCTGGAGAAAAAACAAAATTGATATTCTCACCAGTACTAAAAAATTATTTTTTTAAATGCAATAATTATAACTTTAATGCCTCAGCATGTACTTGTCAGTTTTAACAATTGGTGATAAAATGAAGATTAGGGAACTATGAAATAATAGGGAGACTTACCCTATGTACAAATGTGATTGTGTGCTGGTGAAGCAAGTATTAAAATAAAAATTCTGGAACAAAAACACAGGGTCAACTACTTACAAGAACACCTTGTAATGAACAGATAAAGTGCACAACTAAATTACCACAGTGCAATGAAGTCTCTTAAACTAACCAGAGAGCTCAAATCACAATCAAAACTTAAAAGGACTGAGAGGATAATCATTTAGTTATTAATAAATTTGCCAATTAATAATGAAAATCAGAATAATTTGACAATTCACATGGAAAATCTGAATAAACACCTTTAAATGTAGAAAAAGAGCAAGTTTTGTGCAATGAATAATACATGTGAAGCATGCAATAAATTTCCAGGAATAGAGAATTAGTCTCCTCTATATGGTTCTATGATTTGGGAGTTAGACTGGTTCAGAAGTTTACTGTGTTCTAGATTTCTAGACTGTACCATCTAATGAGAGGTTGGAACTATAAGCTTGGATAAGGGGGCTTGCTTCCTGGAAGAGGTAAGAAAGGCAATAGTGAAAGGTAATTATTACTACTATTAAAATATAGGTCACCTTGACCTACATATGTGATGAGGGATTAGCACTTATCAAGATGCATTGTCTCAACAAGTTTAATGATTCCAGGTATAACAGAATCTATACAAGAATAACAGAATTTATACAGCATGCAAACACATTGAGTACAATGAAAAATACTTGACCAAGAAAGTACAAAAATGTGCATGTAAAAATGTAGCCCTGTCAGCCCCTCTAATTGGGTTAAATATCTATAAAACCCACTTCATCCTGTTGCCTGGAACCTAGAAAGAAAGTATCCGGTGAAGATGTACATACACATGCTTTTATCTCTGCAGATGCCGTCATTGATGCTTGAGGTAGTAACTGATTACCTCTATTTTGTTGAGTTGAGCAAAAAATTTCCTGGACTATCAGCTTTTTAAAAAAATGCACTTACTTGTAGTGTGCTATAAACTGAGGTGGATTAACTGGATCGGATGGCCCATATATCATGTGAACTGAAATGAAAATAGCACATAAATAAAAGATGGTCCATATATCATGTGAACTGAAATGAAAATAGCACATAAATAAAACATGGCCCATTCATTATGTAAACTGAAATGAAAACAGTCATTAAATAAAAGATGGCCCATATATCATGTGAACTGAAATGAAAATAGCATATAAATAAAAGATGGCCCATATATCATGTGAACTGAAATGAAAATAGCACATAAATAAAAGATGGCCCATATATCATGTGAACTGAAATGAAAATAGCATATAAATAAAAGATGGCCCATATATCATGTGAACTGAAATGAAAATAGCATATAAATAAAAGATGGCCCATATATCATGTGAACTGAAATGAAAATAGCATATAAATAAAAGATGGCCCATATATCATGTGAACTGAAATGAAAATAGCACATAAATAAAAGATGGCCCATATATCATGTGAACTGAAATGAAAATAGCATATAAATAAAAGATGGCCCATATATCATGTGAACTGAAATGAAAATAGCATATAAATAAAAGATGGCCCATATATCATGTGAACTGAAATGAAAATAGCACATAAATAAAAGATGGCCCATATATCATGTGAACTGAAATGAAAATAGCATATAAATAAAAGATGGCCCATATATCATGTGAACTGAAATGAAAACAGTCATTAAATAAAAGATGCTATTCTATTCCACATATAATGCTGATGTCATCAATAAATGTGAATACATTTTGATTTATCACCCAAATACATGTTGAATTAAAGACACTATTATCAGTACCAATTCCCATTGCACAGTTGGATATCGTTAAGTTCAAATGTTTTGACCGGTAAAAAAAATTTAATGGATATATAAAATTTCTAAATTCAATTCTTTGTCATGTTCGTGTCACATGCATTCTACATGTTAATTTTTTTGTCCTTTATAAAGCCTTCAAGTACAAGAGCACTCTTTATATAGGTATTACCAGTACTTCTAATGCAATGCATTCTATATAAAGTTTTCCTATTAATTTTATTTGCTTTTGGCTTCATCTTTGATCCAAATAGTTAATACCACATTTTAAAAATGACTGGTATTTAGTACATTTCTCTTTACCTCATTCTCTCTCATTTATGTAATATTTGAAATGCAAATTTTGTTGATGACAATCAAATATTCCTGTGTATAACTCACCTGGGACAATAGCTTTCTGAAGAGCACTGACCCACCTGTCCTTGTGTTTGGCTCTTTGAGCTATGTAATCAATCAATCTGTAAAAAAAAAAAAAAAAACCATATAAAACCATTATACAACATTTTAGAAATGAATTTTCCAATCTAGTGACAAACTTTCATGTAGTAAATAGATATCTCAGTAAAATATCCGAGAATAAGAACTTTATCAATTTCATGACATCAAACTGCAGTGTGTGGTGCAGGTAATTTGAGCATATTCTATACAACTAATGAAAATGGATATCAGAAAGTTCATCTTAAAATAACCTTATATTCTCAAGAGGAAATTTAAATGAAAAGTATTAAAACTTCTGACATTAAAAAATGTTATTGAGTAAAAAGCTAATACAGTATTGTAAAAGTTTATGAATTCATCTCCAATTGTTAAGTTCATTTCTATATTCTAAAAAATTAAAAAATGTTATTGAGTAAAAAGCTAATACAGTATTGTAAAAGTTTATGAATTCATCTCCAATTGTTAAGTTCATTTCTATATTCTAAAAAATTAAAAAATGTTATTGAGTAAAAAACTAATATAGTATTGTAAAAATTTATGAATTCATCTCCAATTTTTAAGTTCATTTCTATATTCTAAAAAATTAAAAAATGTTATTGAGTAAAAAGCTAATACAGTATTGTAAAAATTTATGAACTCATCTCCAATTGTTAAGTTCATTTCTATATTCTAAAATATTAAAAAATTTTATTGAGTAAAAAGCTAATACAGTATTGTAAAAATTTATGAATTCATCTCCAAATGTTAAGTTCATTTCTATATTCTAAAAAATTAAAAAATGTTATTGAATAAAAAGCTAATACAGTATTGTAAAAATTTATGAATTCATCTCCAATTGTTAAGTTCATTTCTATATTCTAAAATATTAAAAAATTTTATTGAGTAAAAAGCTAATACAGTATTGTAAAAATTTATGAATTCATCTCCAAATGTTAAGTTCATTTCTATATTCTAAAAAATTAAAAAATGTTATTGAGTAAAAAGCTAATACAGTATTGTAAAAATTTATGAATTCATCTCCAATTTTTAAGTTCATTTCTATATTCTAAAAAATTAAAAAATGTTATTGAGTAAAAAGCTAATACAGTATTGTAAAAATTTATGAATTCATCTCCAATTGTTAAGTTCATTTCTATATTCTGAAAAATTAAAAAATGTTATTGAGTAAAAAGCTAATACAGTATTGTAAAAATTTATGAATTCATCTCCAATTGTTAAGTTCATTTCTATATTCTGAAAAATTAAAAAATGTTATTGAGTAAAAAGCTAATACAGTATTGTAAAAATTTATGAATTCATCTCCAATTGTTAAGTTCATTTCTATATTCTAAAAAATTAAAAAATGTTATTGAGTAAAAAGCTAATACAGTATTGTAAAAATTTATGAATTCATCTCCAATTGTTAAGTTCATTTCTATATTCTAAAAAATTAAAAAATGTTATTGAGTAAAAAGCTAATACAGTATTGTAAAAATTTATGAATTCATCTCCAATTGTTAAGTTCATTTCTATATTCTGAAAAATTAAAAATGTTATTGAGTAAAAAGCTAATACAGTATTGTAAAAATTTATGAATTCATCTCCAATTGTTAAGTCATTTCTATATTCTAAAAATTAAAAAATGTTATTGAGTAAAAAGCTAATACAGTATTGTAAAAATTTATGAATTCATCTCCGATTGTTAAGTTCATTTCTATATTCTAAAAAATTAAAAACTTATTGAGTAAAAAGCTAATACAGCATTGTAAAAATTTATGAATTTCATCACCAATTGTTAAGTTCATTTCTATATTCTGAAAAATTCATAAAGATTTGTTCCAATTCTCTTTTTATGTTTGAATCGTTGAACACTTAAAATTGTTTGAATCGTTGAACACTTAAAATCCTTATTTATTCTGCACAAAATCTTCCATGTAAAACAACAAAAACATGAATCATGTACTCCTTTTATCATGAGGCAAAAGTGCAAACTGAAGTGAATCTTGTTCTTACTTGCTATTGACTATATTTCCATCCTTGTATCTCATGGCGGCATAGAAGTCCTGTAGTTCTTCTTCTGTTGGTTTTGTTGAGGAACCAAACACATCAATAAACCTGCATCATACATATATAAATTTAATCCTTCTAAACTAAGACAGACTGCATATACTTTGAATTAATTCATGTTACACTTATCTGAAATAAGTCATGTTACACTTATTTCAATTATTTCATGTTACATATTTGAAATAATTCAAATTACACATATCTGGATTAAGACATGTAACACATATTTAAATTAATACATGCCGCACATATTAAAATTAATACACGCCACACATATTTAAACTAATACATGTTGCACATATTTACATTAATACATGTTACACATATTTAAACTAATACATGTTACACATATTTACATTAATACATGTCACACATATTTAAATTAATACATGTTACACATATTTACATTAATACATGTCACACATATTTAAACTAATACATGTTACACATATTTACATTAATACATGTCACACATATTTAAATTAATACATGCCACACATATTTACATTAATACATGTCACACATATTTACATTAATACATGTCACACATATTTAAATTAATACATGCCACACATATTTACATTAATACATGTCACACATATTTAAACTAATACATGTTACACATATTTACATTAATACATGCCACACATATTTGAATTAATACATGCCAAACATATTTAAATTAATACATGCCACACGTGTGTAAATTAATACATGTAACACATTTAAATTAATACATGTAACACATTTAAATTAATACATGCCATACATATTTAAATTAATACATGCCACACATATTTAAACTAATACATGTTACACATATTTACATTAATACATGTAACACATATTTAAAGTAATACATGCCACACATATTTAAATTAATGCATGTTACACATATTTACATTAATACATGTAACACATATTTAAAGTAATACATGCCACACATATTTAAATTAATACATGTCACACATATTTACATTAATACATGTAACACATATTTAAATTAATACATGCCACACATATTTAAATTAATGCATGTTACACATATTTACATTAATACATGTAACACATATTTAAATTAATACATGCCAGACATATTTAAACTAATACATGTTACACATATTTACATTAATACATGTAACACATATTTAAATTAATACATGCCACACATATTTAAATTAATGCATGTTACACATATTTACATTAATACATGTAACACATATTTAAAGTAATACATGCCACACATATTTAAATTAATGCATGTTACACATATTTAAATTAATACATGCCACACGTGTTTGAATTAATACATGTTACATGTATTTAAATTAATACATGCCACACATATCTGAATTAATACATGCCACACATATTTGAATTAATACATGCCACACGTGTTTGAATTAATACATGTTACATTTATTTAAATTAATACATGCCACACATATCTGAATTAATACATGCCACACATATTTAAATTAATACATGCCACACGCATTTAATTAATACATGTAACACATTTAAATTAATACATGCCACACGTGTTTGAATTAATACATGTTACATTTATTCAAATTAATACATGCCACACCTATCTGAATTAATACATGCCACACATATTTGAATTAATACATGTCACACATATTTGAATTAATACATGTCACACATATTTATATTAATGCATGCCACACATATTTAAATTAATACATGTCACACATATTTTAATTAATACATGCCACACATATTTATATTAATACATGCCACACATATTTATATTAATACATGCCACACATAATAATTTTAATACATGCCACACATATTTAAATTAATACATGCCACACATATTTATATTAATACATGCCACACATATTTAAATTAATACATGCCACATGTATTTAAATTAATACATGTCACACATATCTGAATTAATACATGCCACACGTGTTTGAATTAATACATGTTACATGTATTTAAATTAATACATGTCACACATATCTGAATTAATACATGCCACACATATTTGAATTAATACATGCCACACGTGTTTGAATTAATACATGTTACATGTATTTAAATGAATACATGCCACACATATCTGAATTAATACATGTCACACATATTTATATTAATACATGCCACACATATTTGAATTAATACATGCCACACATAATAATTTTAATACATGCCACACATATTTATATTAATAAATGCCACACATATTTATATTAATACATGCCACACATAATAATTTTAATAGATGCCACACATATTTGAATTAATACATGCCACACATATTTGAATTAATACATGCCACACATAATAATTTTAATACATGCCACACATATTTAAATTAATACATGCCACACATAATAATTTTAATACATGCCACACATATTTGAATTAAAACATGCCACACATATTTGAATTAATACATGCCACACATATTTGAATTAATACATGTCACACATATTTGAATTAATACATGCCACACATATTTGAATTAATACATGCCACACATATTTGAATTAATACATGTCACACATATTTGAATTAATACATGCCACACATATTTAAATTAATACATGCCACACATATTTGAATTAATACATGTCACACATATTTGAATTAATACATGCCACACATATTTGAATTAATACATGTCACACATATTTGAATTAATACATGCCACATATATTTAAATTAATACATGTCACACATATTTGAATTAATACATGCCACACATATTTGAATTAATACATGTCACACATATTTGAATTAATACATGTCACACATATTTGAATTAATACATGCCACACATATTTGAATTAAGACATGCCATATGTATTTGAATTAATACATGCCATATGTATTTGAATAGTGGTCCAAGGTTGACATTGCTGGGGTGGGAGTGGGAGACAAGCTCCCTACTCCTTCAAAAATGCCCCATAGGGCTTGCGACTCTGATCGCCTCTGTCAACTGAAATCCAGCTCCTGGCCTTCGCGAGTGGCTTAGCTTCTAAGTCCGGCGGACCATGTTTTCACTGACAGGAGAAGGAGGCCACTGGCGCCTTAAAACCAGTTGCTTCGGGTAGATGGGGCTCGTAAACCTTGGATGGTAGCTCATCTAGGAGAAGGAAAACTCTGATCCCAAACCTCCGCTGCCTTGCGGCTATACCCACTCACGGGAAGGCTAAGGGAGTAAACCCCGACAGAAAATCCGGAGACGGAGTCCCTAAGGCGGTCTGACGTTGACTTCAACGTCATTCCGGCAACTCCTGCGACGCCGTTGGTGCCAAGCTGTAGCGACATTTGTCGTTCCCTTGGGTCCACCAGCTGCGTGGAGAGGGGGGATCTGCTGCATGGGCAACAGCTGATTCTCCATTCTAGACTGCCCAGGCTTTGTAGCTCCACTGGAGAGGACACTCCAGCGTCGTCTTAAGGCGTCGGCACAACACGGGAAGCAGCAGTCTACCGGTTATAAGCCATAGCTCGATTGACGTAGAACTTGGCGCCAGGGGCTGCTTTCGACGGTGGGAGAGATCGCCATGTCTCATTGGAAACTACCGCCTGCCTCAAGCTGGGCAGCCCCCAGTCAATAAGGTGCTTCCCGCCATGGCCTGCCTGCTTTACTGGGTGCGTGGAGCTTAGAGAACCATCTCGACAAGAAGGCCAAAAAACTCTGCACCAAGCAAGATACAAAGAGGAAACAAGAAGACTCCAGCTCTTCGTTTCGCAAGCTGGAACATCAGAACCTTGTGCCCTGGACTCACCACTGACCTGCAGAAGATCAACGACGCATGGAAGACTGCCGTCATTGACAGAGAACTCTCCCGATTGAATGTCGACATTGCCTGTCTTCAAGAGACCCGACTGGCCGACAGCGGCACCATCAGGGAAGCCAACTACACCTTCTTCTGGCAAGGAAAACCATCAGACGAACCCAGGCAGCATGGTGTCGGCTTCGCTGTAAAGAACACCCTCGTCGCCTTCATTCAGCCTCCATCATCAGGCACTGAGAGGATCATTGCCCTCCAGCAATCAACACCCTCAGGCCCAGCCAACATCTTCAGCGTGTATGCCCCAACCCTCTACTCAAACCCAGAAGAAAAAGACCAGTTCTACGAGGCTCTGTATCAAGCAATATCAAACATCCCCAGTACCGAGGGCCTCTACCTACTAGGAGACTTCAATGCGCGAGTGGGAGCTAACTACGAGGCATGGCCCACCTGTCTCGGCCCGCACGGAAGAGGCAAAATCAACGAGAATGGCCAGCGACTGCTGGAGATGTGCTGCACTCACAGCTTATGTGTGACCAACACCTTCTTCAAATGCAAGGAGATCCACCAGGTATCATGAAGACACCCACGTTCACGCCATTAGCACCATCTAGATCTAGTCATCACCAGGCGCGCGGAACTAGCCAGCGTCCTTCTCACCCGGGGCTACCACAGTGCCGACTGCAACATGGACCACTCCCTTGTGGCCAGCAAGGTGCGAATAATACCCAAGAAACTGCACCACGCCAAGAAGAATGGTCGCCCACGCATCAACACCTGCTGTGCAAGCAATCCAGAGAAGACACAGCAGTTCATCTGCAAACTTCACGAGGCTCTCACCAAAGAGACACCTGATGACACCATCGACTCCAAGTGGTCCCACCTCCGAGACGCTGTGTACAACTCAGCCATTACTGCCTATGGGAAGAAAGAGCACAAAAACACAGACTGGTATGAGGCCAGCTGGGAGGACATGGAACCCGTGACTGAGGCGAAGAGGAAAGCCCTCCTGGCTTACAAGGCTGCGCCTAGCCTTGGTACATTACAGGCCCTCAGGACTGCCAGGAAAAATGCCCAGCAGACTGCCCGTCACTGCGCTAACACCTACTGGCTGAACCTCTGCACCAGCATACAGATAGCTGCCGAAACCGGGGATGCAAGGGGCATGTACGAGGGTATCAAGATGGCAACAGGCCCACCCACCTCCAAGATCGCCCCACTCAAGTCCAAGACTGGCGAAGTCATCAAAGACCAGGGCAAACAGCTGCAGCGCTGGGTTGAGCACTATCTTGAGCTGTATGCAACCCAAAACGTCGTCACGGACACCGCCCTAGACGCCATCCCAGACCTGCCAGTCTTGGAGGAATTAGACACACCACTCACCCTGGAAGAGCTTAGCAAAGCCATCGACTGCCTCGCTTGTAGGAAGGCCCCTGGGAGTGACGGCATTCCGCCTGAAGTCCTAAAGATAGGGAAACCAGCACTAATCCAACCTCTGCATGAACTCCTCTGCCTCTGCTGGGGACAAGGACACATCCCCCAGGACATGCGAGATGCAAACATTGTCACTCTATACAAGAACAAAGGAAACCGCAGTGACTGCAACAACTACCGGGGCATCTCTCTTCTCAGTATCATTGGAAAGGCGTTCGCTCGTGTCGTCCTGGCGCGCTTGCAGACCCTAGCATCCCGAGTCCCAGTGTGGCTTCCGAGCAGGCAGGTCAACTGTAGACATGATTTTCTCACTACGACAACTGCAGGAGAAGTGTCGTGAGCAGCAGATGCCCCTCTACATTGCCTTCATAGACCTGACCAAGGCATTTGACCTGGTCAGCCGGAGCGGACTCTTCAGGATCCTTAAGAAGATAGGCTGCCCCCCACGACTGCTCGCTATCATAACATCGTTCCACGAGAACATGCACAGCACAGTGTGCTTCAACGGCGCAACATCAGAGGCCTTCCCAGTCAGCAGCGGAGTGAAGCAAGGCTGTGTCCTTGCGCCAACTCTCTTTGCCATCTTATTTTCCATTCTCCTCTAGTACGCCTTCAAGGACTGCAGCGAGGGTGTGTATATACACACCAGGACTGACGGAAAGCTGTTTAACATCGCCCGTCTCCGTGCAAAGACTAAATTTACAAAGGTTTTCATTCGTGAATTGCTCTTCACAGACGATGCAGCCTTGACATCATACACGGAAGATGGACTGCAGCAGCTAGTATGCCGCCTCTCCCACGCCTGCAAGGAGTTCGGACTGACCATCAGTCTGAAGAAGACGAATGTAATGGTGCAGGACGCAGACTCCTCTCCCACCATCGACATTGATGGGTACAACCTGGAAGTTGTTGAGGACTACACATACCTTGGGTCCACCATCTCCAACTCGCTCTCCGTTGATACTGATGTAAATGGCCGGATTGCCAAGGCATCAACAGTTATGGCGAGACTGAACCTGAGGGTCTGGGACAATCACAACCTCACAGAGAAGACCAAACTGCGTGTCTACCAGGCATGCGTGCTCAGCACACTCCTTTACAGCAGCGAGGCATGGACCACCTATGCGAGTCACGTGAGGAAACTCAACAGCTTCCACCTGTTCTGTTCCCAACACAGAGGTTCTGAAACGCACCGGCATGAACAGCATGTTCTCCATTCTCAGCGAGAGGCACCTTCGCTGGCTAGGCCATGTTAGGAGAATGGACCCAGGCCGCATACCCAAGGACCTGCTGTATGGCGAGCTAGTAGAAGGTGCACGAACGACTGGAAGGCCACATCTGCGATACAAAGATGTCTGCAAAAAGGACATGAAGACAGCCAGCATCAACATAAACAATTGGGAGAGCTGTGCTGACGACCGCTCCGCGTGGCGTCTTGCTGTCAGACAGGGCACTCAGAAAGCTGAGGAGATGAGAAACACAAACCTCGCTGCAAAGAGAGCCAGGAGGAAGGCGAACCAAAAACATCCTCAGCAAGCATCAGCATACACCTGCAGCAAGTGCAACAGAGACTGTCACTCAAGGGTCGGACTCTTCAGCCAATCGCGAAGGTGCAGATAGGACACCCAAATCGGAAGCTACACCATCGTCTCTCGAAGACGGACGGATGCCGACGACGATGCCGTATGTATTTGAATTAATACATGCCACACATATCTTAATCAAAACACTACACATATTTAAACTAAATTCTTTCTTTGTAAAATAACCTATCCATGAATCTCCCAGATCTGAAGCTCCTAAGTCCCCAATGACAAGAACAGGATTAAGGGTGGATGTATCTCCAATTACATTTTCATGCCTAGTATGTTTTTATACCATTTCTGGGTGTGGATTTCAGTTGTTATTGTTGTAGGGTTTAACGCTTTTTCAGCACATGATAGGCTATACATGGCAGCCAGTATTAATGGCGGAGGAAAACCCCCCGAATGAACCACTGACCCACAAGAAGCTACAGGCAAAATTTCTCACATACCCACATTGGCCGAATCTGAGACTCGAAACCCATGTCAACAGAGGTAAAATGTCAGTGATCCATAATGGAGAGCACTTTAGACCACTCAGGGGCCCATTGAGCTCAGTATTAATTTGTAAAGTTATGACCCTAAAACACAGCCCCTTATGGCTTAAGGATGGACCCTGGGGTCAATTTTTCTGGCATGTATACTTTTGTTCTTTCACGTCAATTAAGAGAAAATACTGTTGTAGGTTAATGAAATAGCTAGCATGTTATGACCAAGAGACCAATTGTTGTTGCTGTTGTAGGGCGTAACGCCATTTTTCAGCACATGATAGGCTATACATGGCGGCCAGTATTATTGGTGGAGGAAGAACCCTAGAGAACCCCCGGAAAGAACCACCGACCCATGAGAAGCTACTGGCAAGCTTTCTCACATAATTACATTAGCCGAATCTTAAGACTTGAACCTACGCAGACAGAGGTGAGATGGCAGTAATCCGTAAGGGACAGTGCTTTAGACCACTCGGCCACTCAGGGCCCCAGAGACCAATTGTGGAAAGGAACTGGGGGTAATTAACCTGGGGACACAGTCATACTTGTTCTGAAACAAGGGTAATTGATCACAGTTGCAGACTGCAAATTCTCAGACAGACATGTGAGACAAAAATACCTCAGCAGTTTTTTTTAATTTGTGTAAAATCACTTCTACCCATCAGGTTCATTTCAAGAAGGTGATCAAAATTACAAAAAGTGTCGGCACAATTCACACCCATAGTAAGACAATTGACCAAAGTTTTATATATTTGATTTGAATGGTGTAGTATTTTGAAACATTCAACATTTAAATTTCACAGTTTTGGCTTCATGATGTTACATTTTGTGACATTTTATTTGCCTGTGAAAATCATGAAAATAAAACAATACTGAATACTAGGGCATAACCGATTAGCATTTTTCTACTGATTTCCGATTCCGGATTTTGGGCATGAAATTTTTCCTATTCCGGATACAATTCAATTAATCGGAAATGCTAAATCCATATTTTTTTTTTCTAAAAAATTTCATCTTCCGTTTCCGGGTTTCTGGTATCTGGTTTTGCCGTGTCTAGCATGTTACTTAGTACTTTACCATATCCGGCTTCATTTCTGGTTTTCACCCGCCAGTTCAAATACATTGTCTCACAGCGTAGTTGTGTTGACCATATTGGACTTTTCTGACTTCTTATTTAACTTTATTAATGCACTATCGAATGACACACAGTGTTAGACACGGTGCTATAGAAATTCAACTTTATTATTTTTATTATCCGAATCGGTCGTTCCTGCCTTGTCTGACTCCGATTAATCGGAAGTTCATACTATCCGGTGGAATCCGATTTCCAGATCAAAAGTCGGTTATGCCCTACTGAATACCATATCCATAACTGCACTGCCAAGCAATATTTGAACACACTTTTTATATTACACATCCTCTCCTAGGGCCATATTATGCAATCAGCATACAAATACAGGTAAAGATGGCTGTAAGCATGGTCTCATCATGGATGTACAGCGCTGAAAATTATCTTTGTAATATCATTTCTGCTCTACTACATCTATCCACATTGCAAGAAAATCCATTTGGGTGAAATACAGGGGGTTCATTTAAAATTATTTACAAAATTTATAGATTCTGTAATAACATCATTAATGGTTGGAAAAGTTAAAATGTTGCCGATATACTTAATAAAAACCCTCAAACGTTCTTTCTGGTTCAAAAATAAAAACCCTCAAATGTTTTTTCTGGTTCAAAAGCTCAATGTACTGTGTTAAAGATTACTTCATAATATAAGAGAAAGCAAATTTTTTAGTAAATTATGTTTCTCCGAGAATACTTACCCGATCACATTACTTTAGGATATAGCCTGCTACCTCGCGAATCCAGCCTTACCAAAAGACGAAAATTCGTCTTTCCTGTCTATTTCATATAGACAAAGATCAATAACTCTTGCCCATTACCTCCCCTTGCTATCCTCTAGGTGTCGCTACTTCAGTTTTTAAGCTGAGCGGTATATAACACACGAGGATGCTCGCATGGCGGGGTGGTCGGGAGGGTTTCTTAGTAATGTGATCGGGTAAGTATTCTCGGAGAAACATAATTTACTAAAAAATTTGCTTTCTCCTTTGAATACGTTCCCCGATCACATTACTTTAGGAGAATAAGTAATAGGAGGAGGGAATGATGAGCATCCGACCTTTACTCCGGGTATCCTCGAGGGAATGATGGCTGGATTCCCCCATACTAACGATAACCCGTTCTCCTAAGATCATCAGCAACACAGCCTATTGTCACCTGATAGGTGACTGTTATATACAGGTAAGAAGATAATTATTGAAGTCTTCTTACCTAAACAAGGTTTTTTTTTTTTTTTTTTTTTCTTTTCACTGGCGAATCCAGCGAAGCTGAGAGGCTGTGTTGCTGCTTTTAAATGGGTCTGGTGGGCATCTGGGCTGCCGACACAGGACCTACTAAATTCAAGTTTTGCCTCTGTGAGGTCAAATCTCTAAGATAAAAGCTGGAGAAGGTTGACTCCGCATGCCAGCCGACCGCGTCTATTATATCTCGGATCGAGACATTGCGGGCAAAGGCAAGGCTTGTCGAAATTGCTCTAATCTCATGAGCTGTAATCTTCATGAGTTTACTCTGGTCTTGTGAGAGTTCAGAATATGCTGAGCGAATAACCCACTTCAACCATGAAGCCAGGGCTTGGGGGGTGATATCCCGTTTCCCCGTTTTCACTGGTAGAAAGAGGCGCGTGCGTGTGTCCCTACTCGCCTCTGTGCGTTTTAAATAGTGCTTTAGTGCTCGAACGGGATCTTGCATGGCCGCTGTTCTTGACTTATCTATAGAAGAGAGCGAGTGAATGACTACTCTCTGATTTCCCATGGACGGCAACCTATTTTTGGCTACGAATCCTGGTTGCGTCAGGAGCACCACTGAACCATCTGATTTGAACTGGAGATAGTTCGGGTCACAGGACAGGGCATGTAACTCACTCACCCTGCATGCTGAAGCTAAGGCTATTAAGAAGCATGTTTTGTATGATAGTAGCCTTAACGAAGTGTGGGCTAAAGGCTCAAATTTGTCTGAATTGAGCCATGTTAAAACCCAGGACAGATTCCATTTTGGAAACAGGGTGATTGATTTGGGGCGATTAAAATCAAAATTGGCTAGAAGATCTGACAGATCTTTGTTCTGTCCTATATCACATCGACCATGATGGCGGAATGTGTCTGATAACATAGAGCGGTAGCCTTTGATAGTAATTGGAGCCAAATGCTTTTCCTCGAAAAGCCAGAGAAAAAAGTCGGCCAGTTGAGGGATTGAGACACTCAAAGGGACGATGTTATTGATACAGCACCAGTCCCTAAAAACCCTCCATTTTCCCTCGTAAGCTTTCAGAGTGGAGGGCCTTCTTGCTCTCGAGATTCTCTCCACAACTGAACTTTTGAATTGTTTGGCTCGCAAGGCTGTCCGGACAAGAGCCAAGCGTGAAGAAGAAGACTGTCCGGGCGGGGGTGGAACACCCATGAACGTGGTTGCTTGAGAAGATTTGGAGTCGCTGGGATCTTCCTGGGTAGATCTATCGCTAGATCGAGTAGATCGTTGATCCAGGACTTGTTCCAGCTGAGAGGGGCAATCAGAATCATCTGACAATTCTGACCCCTTAACTTCTGAATTATTTTCGGTACCAAGACCGAGGGAGGGTAGGCGTATGCCCACAATCCTTCCCAACTGATTGACAGAGCGTCCACGGCCCAAGCCTCTGGGTCTGGAACCGGGGAGACGAAGGTGGGCAACTTGTGATTCCACCTTGTCGCAAAAAGGTCGATCATCGGACGCCCCCAAAGCGTGCAAATCTGAAGAAAGACCGATTGATGGAGTGACCATTCCGTGTGAATGATTTGACCTTTCCTGGATAAAGAGTCGGCAAGAACATTGAGTCTGCCCGGAATGTGTCTGATTTGTACCTTGACTTGGAGGCTTTCGCACCAACGGAGAAACTGCCAGATCAGAATGCACAAGTCTGGTGATTTGGTGCCCCCTTGTTTGAGGAGGTATGACACTACCACAGAGTTGTCCGACATAATGAGGACATTTTTCCCTATAAGCTGATCCTTCCAGAAATGAAATGCATTGATGACAGCCTTCATTTCTAAAAGATTGATGTGAAGAGCCATCTCCCCTGGCTCCCATGTGCCGCTGACCGTTGCGAAGTCCGGCAGCAAATGTGTCCCCCACCCGTAGGTACTGGCATCGGTACATACCGTTATCTCCGCTTGGGGCTTCTCCAGAGGAATTCCTTTGGAGAGCCAACTGTGGTTGTGCCACTGACGCAGGAATGATCGTATCTCGGGTGTGATCCTTATTGCTTGATTGAGGGGACTTGAAAAGGGGCACCATTGTGCTAGTAACGTCATTTGTAAGGGGCGCATAAAAAGACGGCCGAGCGGGATCAAGTCCGCCGCTGCGCTGAATAATCCGAGGAGTTGCAAGAACTCTCTCGCTGAAACCCACATCCGGTTTGAAACGGACTCGACGAATTCTACGATCCTGAGAACTTGAACTCTGGGAAGCCGTACTAGATTCAGATCGGTTATAAACTCCATCCCTAGGTGTACAAAATGCTGGGAGGGGCGGAGATCGGACTTTTCCCAGTTCACAAGGAAACCAAGATGATCTAAAAGAGATAGAAGATCGTTCCTGCCTTTGAGAAGAGTAGAACTTACCATATGTTTCTGAAGGACGTCGTCCAGGTACACTGCCGTCCCTGTTGAAGACGTCGAGCGGAACAAGGTGACGACGCAACTCATAACCTTGGTAAAAGCCCAAGGGCTTATATTGAGGCCAAAGGGTAGGACCCTGAACTGATAAACCGTGTCTCGGTAAGCAAACCTGAGAAATTTCCGTGATGCACTGTGGATAGGGACGTGAAAATATGCGTCGGTCAGATCTAGGCTGACGGCATACTCGTCCCGTCGTATGGAGAGGCGGATTGATCGTGCCGTCTCCATCTTGAATTTTGGTGGTAAAATGTATCGGTTGAGGCGACTCAGGTCGATTATCGGTCTCAATTTGCCGGTCTCCTTCCGGATAATAAACAGCCTGGAATAAAACCCCGGGGATTGTGGTTTTTCCACAATCTCCACCGCCCGTTTTTCTATGAGCAACCGTATCTCCTGCTGCAGACAGGTATCCTTTTCTCTCTCTGACGGTACGTCTGTAAAGAGGGGAGAGGATGACAGGGGAGGGGGTTGGATAAATGAAATCCGAAGACCCTCTGAAATGACCTGGATCACCCACTTGTTCTGAGGAAATAAGGTGATCCATCGGTCCCGAAAATGCAGGAGTCGGCCGCCCACTGGAAGGCTGCCCTCGGGCGGTGGGGAGGGTAAGTCAACGTTTAGGTTTAGGAGGCTTGAAGGCGGAGAAACTTTGTTTCTTGTCGCCTCTGTATGGTTGCCTCCTAGGTTGTTTAGACTGTTGTCTCCCAGCATAATGCATATTTGTTGGGAAGGATCTTTTGTCCCCGGACCGCTGAACATACCTCCGCTGTGGCGGGGGCTGCTTTTTCCGAAACAGCTGCAGGGGCTGAGCGGCCAGATGGAGGGGCAATTCCTGAGCTGCCTGCCTCCGAATTTTTTCAATCTTGCCTCCAAAGAGTAACTGTGACCCAAATGGAGTCGTCCTTAGAGCCAGCTTATGATGGGGTTTAAGCGACGTGCCCTTCAGACATGTGTCACAACGTATCAAGTCTAGGTTGGCAGAAGCAGTCAGCGCATTAGCCATGGAATGGTGAGCTGCCCTGTTAAGAACCCTAGCTAACCGGGATGTCGATTCCCACGCATGTTCATTGCCAGATTTTTCAGCGATCCTGAAAATGGCTAGGGAGGCTAGGTCTAACAGAGAAGATGTAGCGACTACATTTCGAACCAGCTTGGACGTGGCATTGAACACAGTTTTGTCCACTTTAGAAGACAATGGAGCAGACATATGGACTGCTGCCATATTTTTATCCAGAGCCGGGACCTCAGTACTGAACGCATCGGAGTGAGTTTTGTACCATCGACCTGAAAACGACGCTGGTACTTGGCTTTCAGAAAAAAACGCCTTAGCATTTCCTGGATCCCCTATACGTGTCGACAGACGGTCATTAATTTCCTTAATTTTTGTCGACTGGGGAAGGAGGCGGAAGGATAGAGTCTCTTCCCCCTCATCCAGATCAACCGACGCTCTAACCTTATAGTCGGTAATGGCCGCAGGAGGTGGAGGGCATTCTGAAGGGGCCAACACTCTATAAATTTCCTCCACTGCGGCTTTGAAGCTGAACTCAGTCCGTTCCATAGTTGGATCTGCATACAGCTGATTTGCCTGTGATTCATCGCACTCACTATGTGCATAATCTTGTTCTGGTAAAGCATCCATATCGAGGTAATGCATACCAGGTGGCATAGATGACTCGATTCCGTCATCTCTGATAAAGGCATTCACTCTCCCTTGTGGATGAGCTGTTAGCCTATGAACGACCGGCAATGCCGAATGAATTGATTGGCATATGTTTGGCCTGAATGTTTGCGATGGGCCGGCTATGACCGGCACCGACCGCTCGAATGTTCGGGTTGGATCGAAAGATTCATCGCCAACATCTATGTCATGGTAGTGATATGTAACCGGTAGTACGGATTGACAGCCGGAAACATCACTAGAATCTTCGTCAATCCGATTTGTGTGGATTGCGGTATGATAAAAGTCCCCGTGCTGGTATAGAGGTACAGTCGGACGGACTGGTATATGACTAAAATCTCCATACTGTTGGACGACCGGTGCCTGTTGGGCTGGACGGCCGGAGCCGGATGGACGGTCAGTGCCGGCAAGTGTCGGCTGGAAGCTTGGCTGGACGACCGGTGTCATTTGGGCTGAACGGTCATTGCCGGATCGACGCCCGGTGCCGGTTAGTGCCGGCTGGAAGGTCGGCTGGATGACCGGTGCCATATGGGCTGAACGGTCATTGCCAGATGGACGCCCGGTGCCGGTTGATGCCGGCTGGACGACCGGTGCCATTTGGGCTGAACGGTCGTAGCCGGATTTACGGCCGGTGCCGGCTGGTGCCAGCTGGAAGGTCGGCTGGACGGCCGGTGCCATATGGGCTGGACGGCCGGAGCCGGCTGGACGGCCGGAGCCGGTTGGACGGCCGGTGCCTGTTGATGCAGGCTGGAAGGTCGGCTGGCCTGCCGGTGCCATTTGGGCTGAACGGCAGGTGCCTGTTGATACCAGCTGGAAGGTCGGCTGGCTTGCCGGTGCCGTTTGGGCTGAATGGCGGGTGCCGGTCGAAGCAAGCTGGAAGGTCGGCTGGCCTGCCGGTGCCATTTGGGCTGAACGGCAGGTGCCGGATGGACGGCTGGTGCCGGTTAGTGCCGGCTGAACTGACTGTGTCGGCTGGACGGCCGGCGAAGGTGCATAATAAAAAGGATCTAACTGATCCGGCATGGAAACTAACGATAGACAGATCTGGCCTGATGACAGGAATTGCGTCGTCGTATCTTGAACCAAACGACTCATCTGATCAAAATTGGATTGCTGGACCGTGTCCTTGTTAATCTCCGTATTTTCCACCTCTGCCTCTGATGTAACTGTGGCTGATGGTTGAATGCGGTGAAGTTTCGGTGGGGAGGGGCTCCTAATTTCCCCCACAACACTTCTAATAGAGGCAGATTTCGGGTGTAAGCTGATGACATCGGTGTTATCTTTACTCAATTTCTTTCGTTTGTCTCTCCTTTTAGCTGCTTTTTGGACAACGTCTGCCCACATTTGTTCTGTCCACATGGTACAGATACTGCATGGTCTTGACGAAGTGCACTTTGTACATGCCATGCAGGATTTATGGTTGTCCTCTCTCGCCTTGTATTTCTTGCACTTTACACATTTGGTTGACATACTTGCTGAAACGAGACAAGAGAAACAAACTCATAAACAACTCAGTTATGTTAAGTCGTTACTACTATAACCGTTAGTAACAAGAAAGCTAAATATTCAGAGTCGTTAAATTAGTTACAAACAACGCTCTTAGCAAATCGGCATTCCGTAAATGCGCTACTGCACAACCGTTACTAACGAAATAAGCAAATTATCAGTGTTACATGAATATTCTACTTACACAAGAGAGAACTAAGCGTCAAGCAACTCAGAACGTTATAAATTGTCTCATGCTACCACCGTTATTGACGGAGTAAGCTAAAACATTCAATGTCACGTAACCGTTAGTAACAAGAAAAGCTAAATATTCAGAGTCGTTAAGTTAGTTACAAACGACGCTCTTAGCAAATCAGCATTCCATAAATGCGCTACTGCACAACCGTTACTAACGAAATAAGCAAAATTATCAGTGTTTCATGAATATTCTACTTACACAAGAGAGAACTAAGTGTCAAGCAACTCAGAACGTTATAAATTGTCTCATGCTACCACCGTTATTGACGGAGTAAGCTAAAACATTCAATGTCACGTAAATCAAGTTATCAACATGTATATCGCGACATTGTGCTTGTATCTTGGTCTCCATAACCGAAGTCCATAAAAGGTGACAAAGTCACTCAATTTTTGGGACAAATGTTAAAATAAGGTATACAACCTGTGGAGGAATAAATCCTAAACACAATAGATCCCAAATAAACTTCAGATGGACCGAGAACATAAAATTACGGCTTGGATTATCGGAGGCTCTATTGACGGTGTTATTACCCGTCAGCGAAGCTTAAAAACTGAAGTAGCGACACCTAGAGGATAGCAAGGGGAGGTAATGGGCAAGAGTTATTGCCCTTTGTCTATATGAAATAGACAGGAAAGACGAATTTTCGTCTTTTGGTAAGGCTGGATTCGCGAGGTAGCAGGCTATATCCTAAAGTAATGTGATCGGGGAACGTATTCAAAGGAGAAATCATATTTTTGTGGGCAAGACTTAATACAAATGAAAACTTCCTTCATCTACTAATATGGTGACCATTAAAAAAAATTGAATGAGTAAAACATTTAATACAAACCCTCGTTTGAAAATCTGATAAAATGAGAGCCTGGATAAAATCTCACCCACATAAGGAACTGCCAAAAGCTGGAAGAAAATTACACAAGGTGAAAATAACATCATAATAAGTTCTGATTGTCCTGCTTTCAATTTGATTCCAATCTATTATTTATTTTGTACTTTATGTATGTACAATTGATTATGCAACTTTATTTATGTCCTAGATGCTGTCACATAGTTGCCTTTTCTATATTGCCATAGGGTAGCTGCCTTTTATGATTTGTTTAAAATGTTACCATAGGGTAGTTGCCTTCTTTGTGTTGTCTAAAACTGCCATTGGATAGCTATATTTTTTGTTTCCTAGATATTGTCATTGGGTAGTTGCCTTTTATGCATTGACCATATGCTGTCAAAGGCTAGTTGCCTTTTATGTGTTGACCATATGCTGTCAAAGGGTAGTTGACTTCTATGCGTTGACCATATGGTGTCAAAGGGGAGTTGCCTTTTATGCATTGACCATATGCTGTCAAAGGGTAGTTGCCTAGATGTTGCCATTGGGTAGTTGCCTAGATGTTGCCATAGGGTAGTCCTTAAGGTGGAAGTGACATCAAAACCCAGCGAAAATAAGACATTGGATGAACAATATATTTTACTTTTTGCAAAACACTGAACATAGACGATGAGGTTGAAAATTCTGTCTCTTATTAAATAATAACAAGAAAAAAATTCTTGCAAAGTTTTCATAATCACAAAAATACATCTATGAAAGGAGTGTGTGTGTGATTTGGATGTTTAACGTAGCTATAACAATTTTTCAGTCATACTGCTATGATGTCCGCAGTGTGGCAGTTTATAGTGATATTCAGCACTATGGCATCATGCCACAAACATATAGCATGATGTCCCACCCAGTCACATTATCCTGACACCAGGTTAACCAGTCCAAACACTAACCTCTTAATACATAGCGCCAAGCAAGGCAGCTGTTAGTACCATTTTTGTAAATCTTTGGTACGACTCGGACAGGGATAGAACCCATGACTTTCTGCATCCGAGATGGACGCTCTATGTGAAAGGAAATAACAAAATCAGTAATAATGATATGAGACTTGGCAGATTTTTAGTGATTTATGACCTGTTATAAATCGGGCATAAGGAAGACCTATGTAAGCTCAATAAATGTGTCATCCTGAAAAAATTTCATTTACTAATGTAAGCTATTTATTTTGTGCTCTATGGTCTTGAACCTATTCAAATTTTGTAATACATTTATTTATTCCACCATTACATTTGTAATACATTTATTTATTCCACCATTACATTTGTAATACATTTATTTATTCCACCATTACATTTGTAATACATTTATTTATTCCACCATTACATTTGTAATACATTTATTTATTCCACCATTACATTTGTAATACATTTATTTATTCCACCATTACATTTGTAATACATTTATTTATTCCACCATTACATTTGTAATATTTATTCCACCATTTATTTAATGAACAATTACCTATTCCAGTATTCTTTCAGTTAACAATCCTTACTTGAAGATGAACATTAGTGTAAGAGTAGTGAGAAAATGCACACCAATCAAACCAATGACTTTGTAAGTAACTTGGTACTGCTAGAACCCTGATCAATGCAACAACAAAAAAATGTTTTTAAGTTAAATACTTCAATTTACACAAAATCATCCTAAATCAAGTCAATGTTTATTGTATATGACTGGAAAAGACAATAAATTATAATTAAATAAATAAGTAGGTCAGCTAAAAAGGGGGCAGTAAAATAGGTTGCAATGTATATGAAAAAAATGCAACCATTCAAGATTCAGAGCTAAAAACTCACCTTTTGCACTGGTCTTGGATAATAAGTCTCTGGAAAAATTCCTGCAATGAAATATAACTTCTAAAAGAAAAGAAAAATTTGCTTCCAATGCAACACAAGAGGCTTCTACACAAAATGCAGGAAAACAGACAATGATAGCTGGATGGCAAACCAAACGATATTAAATTCATTGTTATTCATGGCATTTCAATTCTTGAAAAGTTTTGGGGTTGCTTTAAACCAGATTAACTTATTTAAAACAGCAGCTTATGAAACTCTAATTCGACTGCAAGAAAAACTTAAAAGATTTAATAATATTTCCTACCTTAAATATTTTCACTATGTTTTATGTTTTTCAATTTCGGGTTTTTTGTGTGATCATATCATTATATATCTTATTTTTTATGTTATAGGCATTGTCTAATGTTGCAAAGCGCTTAGAGCTTCTGGAGATTAGGCGCTATACAATGTCCTCATTATTATTATTAATATAATAGTAGTGTCCAAGAAAAAGACTCATGGCCTAACCTAAACAGACCTAAATGCAAAAGACTCATGGCCTAACCTAAACAGACCTAAATGCAAAAGACTCATGGCCTAACCTAAACAGACCTAAATGCAAAAGTAATTGGTCAGAGAGACCTAGTTTTCACTACTAAGTGTATTACTCCATGTGACAGCTAAATACCAAGTAATGCAACTCAACAACAGTGTGATAAAATAAACTAAACATATACCCTGACCCACAAAATGTGCCCAACCCAATGGCGAGCACAAATCACTGAACCAAGAAATATAGGCTCATTGACCTAAATTTGCTGATAGCTGTTGTAACCTAGATACCAAGATATGATTCCACTCATAATAGCACCTAAGAGTGATAGCCTGAACACCAGACTGTAAAATATGTCAGTGACCTCATTTTTGCTGAAACGTGCAGTGCTCGAGTGAACATCTAAATACTTGCACCAATTTATTAAACTCTACAAGTAACAAAATGAAAACCCTAATCTAAGGGTTCATACCATGTAAAACAGACTGATTGGATATGGACAGAGAGGCCTGCAGGTCATAGGCTTTATATCAGATCATATGACCAACCATGACTGAAGAAATCTGCCTTCCCTGCGAACCATAGCTGGTCAGCCACATCCACTAGTACATATGGTGTGCCCTGGTCCAAACACTTGGCCGTTGATCTGTTGAGACCTTCTGTCCTAGCGGTGACCTCCCTCTAGAAGTTCATATTCATATGTCTAGTGATGCAGTAGTGTTAACATCACACCCTCAACGTCATTTGGTCAGCCAACTGAAGCGGTGTATCGGGGTAAGCCATGAATGATTCCTTCCTGGAGGCAGACATGAGAGATTTGGGAGATAGATGAGGACAAGTCCATCTGTCCACTCGGAGAATGCAACTGCCAGACAAGAAAGGTACTACCTCTATCCAGAGGCCCCTATACCCCATACATATATATATTTTTAATGTAGCTTTAACTATTGCTACAATGTCTGTAGTATGGCAGTTTATAGTGATGTCTAGCACTGGGGTATCATGCCACAGATATGAAGCGTCATTTCCCTCCCAGGTACATTATCCTGACACCATGCCAACCAGTCATATCACTAACCTCTTAATGCTGAGCACTTTGTCTTTCATAAGACTCAGCCTGAGTTTGAACCCGCAACCTCCCACATCTGAGGCAGACACTCCATTTAATATGCACAGTGATTTCAGTTTAGAATCGTATTATCTTCATTTTTATATTTGTAAAATATACTCACCTCCATTTAACATGCACAGTGATTTCAGTTTTATGCTCTGAGTGTCCTCTCCATTATTATATCTGTTAAAGAAAAAACAAAAAGTAAACTGAGATTAATCTTGTACTTCAAATTTATTTTTTCTGTGTATCAAATTGCATGATTTTGCAAAAAGTGACATTTTCATCAGTTCTTTAACTTGTAGAGTGAGTAAGGGGTCCTTTTATTTCCACAGAAAAATGAATATTTATGGACCACGAAATCGATGAAAATTGGTACCTAATGAAAACTAGTGAATTCATTCTAACGGTGTTTCTACAGAACTGGAGGAATATATTGACAAGAACAAATGTTTTGTATCATCTATATACCTTACAAATCACCGAATAAGGTATATTTTCTGACAAACTGGATGCAGCTTCAAATATACAACTTATCACTAATACTATGTTTATTAGTGTCACTTTTTAACAATACACAGGTCTATTAATACAAATCAACATTTGTGATTTGGGTTCTGCCAAACACATTTCATCAGTTCATTCAACAAAACATGCAAATACAGGACATGCATTATTAATGTTGGATTGCCCACTCAATATGGAAATCACAGTGCATATAATTAAGTGTCCATTATATTTGATGGATGTCCAATGTATACCATCCACTGTCCAAAATGGATACCTACCCAATCTAGTGGAACTATGTCATGGATTTTATGGTATCCATAATGGTTTTATGGTAAGTTTCACTGATTTTACCCCAATACTGTAAACCTGACCTTGGAAAGTGTCATTTACTGGCAAAATACAACAGCAGTAGCATTGCCTGTGGAACTAATCAGTTAGAGATGCCTGCAGATGGTTCTTAACATAATTAACATCAAAAAGAACTAAATGCTTCAAAAATTGTACAGATTCAAAGTCAAATCAGCCTCTGCAGCCAAATATTTCCATCTCAGTTCAGATTTTTAAAATTGTTCTATCAGTATCATTGAAAGGGACTAATGTTTGACTGGCCACAAATATTTTCCATGAATTCAATACAAGACAATTCTTCCTTTTATCCATGTCTCATATTCTTCAACAATAAAGAGATTTTAAATTGCTGCCATTGATGTCAGATTGGTACCATTTTTATTTCTGACCAGCAAGACATAGTAAGACGTCTTCTAATGGAACCCCCATTTTGATATGATTTTCTGTTTTGAAGAAATCACAATAACAAGATTTTCCAGCTGACTATACTAGATATTAGATTTGCGCCATTTTGATTTAGGACCAATTAGACATCACAAGATCTAGTAAAAAAACCCATTTTGATTTAGGACCAATTAGACATCACAAGATCTAGAAGAAAAAAAAAACATTTTGATTTAGGACCAATTAGACATCACAAGATCTAGTAAAAGCCCCATTTTGATTTAGGACCAATTAGACATCACAAGATCTAGAAAAAAAAACATTTTGATTTAGGACCAATTAGACATCACAAGAAGTCTTTTCATGCAAGCACGATCTTCATACCACCCTTCTTGTCATTCAAGATTTTGTATGTCTAAACAGCACCATTTTCATTATCATTTAAAATAATCTGGTAAAAACCCCATTTTGACATGACCATCCATACAGAAGATTTTCAAGATGGCCATTGTGGAAGCCAAACTGTTAATCTGATTAACACTATTTAAAAAAACCATTTTCATTTATGACCAACTAAACATCATAAAAGGTCTTCTGGGGGAAAATCCTATATCAGACTCCATTCAATGTAAGTCGCAATAACAAGCTTTACCCAATATTTTCTGTGGTGGTATAATGTCTGTCAAATTTCTATGGTAGCATAATGAATGTCAAATTTGCTGTGATGACATAATGTCTGTCAAAAATTTGCTATGGTGGCATAAAGAATGTCAGATGGGAACAAATTTTATTCAGGACCAACCAGATTTCACAAGTCTTTTTGGTGAAAAATGCCATGTTGATATGAACATCCATTCACAGAAGGAATGTTGCCAATACAATTTTCAAGATGGCTGACGTAGAGGCAATACTGGACATCTGCTTGGCACCATTCTCATATAGGATCAACCTGACAAGATGTCTTCTGGTGAAAACTCCACGTCAATGTGACTTTCTGTTCAGCAGGAGTAGTGATCATGGAGGCCATATTGGTCAGATCAGTACAGTTTTCATTAAGGATGAAGTAAGCATCTTAAGATATGAACATCCATTCCAAAGGAGTTACTTTTCAAAATGGCTGGTTTTGGTGGCCATATTGGATATCGGAGGGGCACCATTTCAAACCAACTAGACTATGGGATGAATGTGTGTGGAATCTTTCAAGGCAATCCTCTTTTTAGGAGGAGTAGCAAGATCAAACGCCTGCTAATGGATCAATAATGGATGCTGGACAGACAAGGGATGACAACTCTTCTGATCAATGACTGTCAGAGTAAAAATAGTAATTCATGCAATTAGAGACAAATTTTTTTGCATTGGCAAACACAAGGATTTGCAATTTCAGATGATTTATAAGACATTATTTGACTGAAATAATGTCATCAGTTTGTGTACAACAGTTAAACAACAAAAACAGCAAAAAAAATAAACTATACAGGGAGATATTCCATTTTTATGAAACTAAACCTGATGTACAAACACTAAATGCTATTAATTATACAGTAAATACAGTCATATCTACCAAACAGCTCAGTTGGCATAATAGTGGACATTCCATAAAATTTCAAATGATCATGATACTATTATGGATGTCCAGGAGAAATTAACCACTACGGAACAAAACTTTTTTTTGTGTGTGCTTGGTATAGGCTGTGAACTGTAGGTCTACAGTTAAGGTTTGGGTTTTTGTTCACTGAATGCCATTTTTCAGCACAAAATAAACCACCAATCCAAGGGAAGTTACTAGCAAGCTTTCTCACATAATGATATCCAGATTAGCCAATTCAAGACTCAAAACCCAGGTGAGATATCAGTAATCTGCAAAGGCATGCGTCTTAGACCAATCAGTACATTAAAGGTAAACATCTATCTTTAAGTTAAAGGTAAACATCTATCTTTAAGTTAAAGGTAGACATATCTATCTTTAAGTTAAAGGTAAACATCTATCTTTAAGTTAAAGGTAGACATATCTATCTTTAAGTTAAAGGTAAACATCTATCTTTAAGTTAAAGGTAGACATATCTATCTTTAAGTTAAAGGTAGACATATCTATCTTTAAGTTAAAGGTAAACATCTATCTTTAAGTTAAAGGTAAACATCTATCTTTAAGTTAAAGGTAGACATATCTATCTTTAAGTTAAAGGTAGACATATCTATCTTTAAGTTAAAGGTAAACATATCAAACTTTAAGTTAAAGGTAAACATCTATCTTTAAGTTAAAGGTAAACATCTATCTTTAAGTTAAAGGTAAACATATCTATCTTTAAGTTAAAGGTAAACATATCTATCTTTAAGTTAAAGGTAAACATCTATCTTTAAGTTAAAGGTAAACATCTATCTTTAAGTTAAAGGTAAACATATCTATCTTTAAGTTAAAGGTAAACATCTATCTTTAAGTTAAAGGTAAACATATCTATCTTTAAGTTAAAGGTAAACATCTATCTTTAAGTTAAAGGTAAACATATCTATCTTTAAGTTAAAGGTAAACATCTATCTTTAAGTTAAAGGTAAACATCTATCTTTAAGTTAAAGGTAAACATATCTATCTTTAAGTTAAAAGTAAACATCTATCTTTAAGTTAAAGGTAAACATCTATCTTTAAGTTAAAGGTAAACATATCTATCTTTAAGTTAAAGGTAAACATCTATCTTTAAGTTAAAGGTAAACATATATCTTTAAGTTAAAGGTAAACATATCTATCTTTAAGTTAAAGGTAAACATATCTATCTTTAAGTTAAAGGTAAACATATCTATCTTTAAGTTAAAGGTAAACATCTATCTTTAAGTTAAAGGTAAACATCTATCTTTAAGTTAAAGGTAAACATATCTATCTTTAAGTTAAAGGTAAACATATCTATCTTTAAGTTACTCATCAGTCCTTGAGAAAATGTATCATAAGTACCGCTACTTTTTCAAACATGCTCAAACATGAGAAAATGTACTAAAATAGCTGAAAATGTACTCAACGATCAGATTACAGTTTATTTTCACATTTGAAATCTTTCTTTTAAAGACATTTTGCAAATAATTGGTCTATAATAATTATTTTATAATAACAATAATACTGTGTGCAAATGTTTGCCAAACAAGACCCTGCATATTTTTCTCAAGCACATCAAACAAGTATTATCCTTATATCCTTTAATGACAATTGTGTTTAAGATGCAATGCAAGTGTTTACCTAGCAAGAACTTCTTGGGCCACAGTGTCCCCATAGTCATGTGACAAGATGTGAACCTCATTGACCCCTAAAAACTTCAGCAGCCCCAGAGCGATGTCTGCTTGTTCCATTATCTGGTAGTCATGAGATTTCTGTAATGGGAAATTGTCAGCTACACGATCAAGGACACAAGAGTAACAGTTCTTAAATTATTTTTTTCAAGAACCTTGTAGTACCAAAAAAATAAACCTAAATCCCAAAATTAATATATTTTAAAAAAAACATGCAGAAATACATCATTTTACAAAAATTTTGATGACTTTAATTACAGTTTATAAACAAGTAACTGCTCCAATTGATGGTGTTACCAGTTTGAAATCTTGTGAAATATAAGACTGAATAGGTGTACATACATACATACATACATACATACATACATACATACATACATACATACATACATACATACATACACACACACACATAGACATTTTACCAGTGACAGTTATAATGAACATTGGTCATAGAATTTGTTATGTGCACACACGCACACACACACACACAAACACACACACGCATGCCAACCACTTAAGAGGAAAAAGTGTATTCCAAGCAGAAAAAGCGCAATCCATATATAACATGCTAAAAGTTCAATGAATAATGATTTATTTGCCCCTCTCATCTTTAAACATTCTTCACTGCTTCCAAGTTTTCAGATGTAGCACTTTTAGTTTTACACAGACATTGACTAGAATCAATCTGAAGACTTTTAGCGCCAAATATTAAAATTCTTACCATACTGCCTGTAATAGACATCACATGATGCTGCCCTCATGTCTTCACATTTAGAGGATCATTATTTTTTGTTTCGTTTTAATTTGCCTTTTTTCTAATCCATCTGTGAAATTATTTGAATGAAGATATTTTTGCTCTCATATACATATGCATCAACTAAAATAAATTATACATGTACGTTTTAGCGCCCAATACTTTTAGACTGGTTTTGCACTAAATATGAATTAAAACAAAGAATCTGCGCGTAAAGATTAAACATAGAAAACCAGCAGAAAGCCATACAGCTGCTATAAATAGAATGTGAGGCTGAAAGTTTGAAAGTATAACCAGTAAAATAGAACATGATACTATTAGGAAAGTGACGCAAGTCCACAGACAAGCGTACACATATAATGTAGTTATGTAGAAGCAGTCTTTTCTAAAATATGGTCTGTGTGATTAATGGAATGCTAATAAAAATGAGAAAACAAATAACTGATTTTTTTGGTAAAGTGGATAAAGCGTAACCCATATACGCTTGCTCGAAAGGCATAATTTTGTGAAAAAAAGTCTAAAGATTATACCAAAAGCATAATGGTTGGCATGTATGCATACAAACATACATACAAACATACATACAAACATACATACATACATACATACATACATACATACATACATACATTTTACCACAATTTTAGTATACTTTTTAGTCCTGCACTTTGTCCATCGTGTTGCAATATAAGCAGAGTATCAAAAAAACAATGTGTAATTAATCCTATATATGAAAAACTTATCAGATAAAAACTCAATTAAATGTTTGAATCAAACTAAACTTTGAAACCAATTGACTGTGCTAGTAATTTATTCCCTCATTATTATTATATAATGACATCAAGTTATATTTTCAGGAGTAAAAAAAAATGTTCACATATGGCACATTTTGAAAATATTGGAATGATTTCCAAAACTTACTGGTTTGTCGCTGAATCCATATCCAAGAAAGTCAAATAAAATCACTCTGCCAAACTTTTCTCTCAGTCTATCAACAATCTGGGAGAAAAAAATTAATTAAATAAATGACCTAAAATAGTAATTGCTATGATCAAAGTCCTGAATTCTCATCAATATAACATGTTTAAGTCATCACATATATTCTCATTTCAAATCCTGTAAATTCTGTTTTATATTTACAAGGCTCAGCATATATACAGAGACCAGGATCCGAATTAAATAAATTGTGTATTTTACTCCCTGGTTAGGAGCTGAGTTTTTTTAATTTGATCCGTGTATTTTGTGAGCTTATGTTACAAAACAGAGTCTTAATTATAAGATATTAATCATGGTCTTCTAAATGTATGAAACAGCTCATGTTCCGCTCTGCAGTTATTATGTACTTTGTTGAGAGGGACCCGTATGCAGTAAAGTTGTATGCAAGGGCAACATGGAGAGAATTTTGTCATATCTCTATGCTACTTTCACTGAAATTCTTTACGTATGGTAACTATGGAAACTGCATAATCATCGATCACAATATTGCACATGTCTTTATAAAATATTTGGATAATAGCAGCAGAGTGGGTGCGACCTCAAGTTGGTTCAATTTCGTGATGTGTTTGCACTTATCTTGATAAGTTTTCAGTCCAAGAAAAAAAAATAACCCAATCAGAAAAGCCTCAGCGTAGTTAGAATACCATGATTTGTTAAAGTTATTTAATCATTTAATTTTTTATGACGGTATATTTCAGCATTTTGGACCCTTAAAAAAAAGTGGTCTGTTCACCTTTTCTACTGCTGTGCCTCACTGTAAAGTCAGAAGAACCCAGATTCAATCCTCAATGGCAGCTATAGCTTGTTCTTACAAATACATCCAGTTCTTCTACCCAGTCAAAAAAAGACCAAACAAAAGATAGCAAAATAAAACACTGATTAAGAAAAACTACCATACCTTTGTCCAGTCATAGCTAAATGTTGGGAAGCCATGGAAACAAATCACAGTGCTGTCATCAGTCGGGTCTGCTTCAAAATCTAAATAAGAACATTATACTGATTATAAACTAAATTAAATAAATTATATATATAAAAAATTATTTAAGTAAAATATTTCTATAATCCATTTTTGCTTAAGATAAATGTCCCTAAATAAAAATATCTGTAACCTAAATGCATTAAAAAAATCCTTTCAACAATCATGGATATTAAAAATCCTCAGACAACATGGCTGATTAAAACATATTGAGAATTTATCAGTAGTGATCTGGATTATGTAAGGACTATTCTATATACATGTAAACATACCCAGGCAGTTTTTTTAGAAGAATATATGTCTAGGTACTGATTACTCAAAGAGTTCATGCAAAAATGATACAAATTTCTAAACTGCATCTTTTGGCCAACTACTCCACATTAAAAGTTGACTTATCTGGGTTCCAAATGTCTTAGTAAAACAGATTTAAATAATTAAAAAAAGTAAAATCAGAAAACAATATCCATGAATATATAGTTAAAACTGTCTTGAGAGGCCACCTTTTTGCCATCAGGTGGTTTCTCATCACAGTCCTGTGCACAATGATCAGTTTTCAGGGTCAAAATTCAGCAGGAGAAATACCCACAATAATTTATGGTACCAGCATTTTATTCTTTGTTCCTAGTTCTTATTAAAATATTGCACTCATAGCATTTCAAAATAATTATATATATATATATATATATATATATATATATATATATATATATATATATATATATATATATATATATCAGAGTAACTTGAAATGCAGAAAAATAATTGAATAGTTAGCTAGCTATGATAATGTTTATCAATCTTGTGTGCTAATTAGCAAGTTTGGGTAAATATGAAATGTATATGTAGCAATGATGAAATGTAAAAAAACCAATCATAATACATCCAGAAATATAATTAAATGTATTAAGAGACAAACACAAAAGGTGTAATCACTGATGAGAGAGATTAACCTGATTTGGAAAGTTTTTAAAATGTAGTTGCACATACACATATGTTATCAATCTGTAATCAAGTACATACCAATGTAGAATATTCTGAAGTCCTTGTACATATAAAACTTTCCAAGTCTGGCCCATTTTTTCAGCCTTTCTGAGGGTTCTGGAGGGGGATAGTAGAGAAATACTGCCACCAGGCCCACTAGAGTTGCTGCCAACATAAGCTTAGCATATTCCATCTTCAAGACTGCTCCTTATCCTCTCATGTAACAAAACAGAGACCCTCACACCTGATAATAATAAAATAATGAATCAGCAGGACAATGATAATCAGTAAAATACTTTACAAAAACTACCTGCATAAAAAGACCACTTGTCTATAAAGTTCAGCAAGAAATGGTATGACTTGTACATAATACATCCTTTTTACCAGTACATAAAGACCAATTATCCAAAAAGACCATTTTCAGTAACTTGAGTGCAAGAACAAACTTAATAATGTTTCCTACTTTAATATTGTCAGCATGTTTTATGTTTTCTAATTTCATGGTGGGTTTTTTTTGTAGTCATATCATTATCCATGTTTAGAGCTTCTAAGATTATACAAAGTCCTCATTATTATTATTATATAAAGGGGGCATGACATTCATGAACTCTAACATTAAAATTTTGTGAGTACATAATAATAGGTCTTGCAGATCTTATTTCCTTTATCCAACACAAAAATATTAACCCGACTTCCATGTACACCAACTAACAGATAATACGTAGTATGCCATTTCAAGACACCTGGTCGTTCCGTACCCAAGTCGTTTCATACCCAGTGGAAATTGGTCGTTTCGTACCCAAGGTGCTTGTCGTTTCGCACCAATTAATTTACAAAAATTTCATTTAATTATTTTTTTAAAATAAAATATTCACATTGCCAGTAAGAAAAAGAAAAGAAAACATTGATCAGGTTTAAATAACTAAATAATTCCATTATTTTGTATAGTTCCAATTAACAGTTACTTGTATTTTTTTGGTATTATTTAGCAATGACTAACGTGTACAATAAATTACAAATGGTTATCCCCTCAAAACAACTATACATTTTGCGATCTTTTGATAATGGGGCTGAATGCAGATACAATAGTGTTGTTTGTGTAAGTTTCTCTTCTGTTAATTTTAATTTTTGTCGCCTGCTTGTGTTGAACATGGTATATTATACGGGCAATCAAGCCATTTGGGGGGGGGAAGGGGGAAGATAGCCAACATCTCCTTCAGCCATTGTTAAACCTACAGGATGTCATCTGGCATACTTGTGCACATTTTTACTCACTTTTGTTATCCTCCACATAAATGAGAGAGAGAGAGAGAGAGAGAGAGAGAGAGAGAGAGAGAGAGAGAGATTTAATTTGTCTCTTCATTTTACATAGGTTTACTTTGTTGTTTTAAAACAGATTTAATTATTAGAATAATCGAAGATAAATATGCATGCTTTGCTTGAGCCAGTATTGAAACGTTTTCAATACAGCATCCTATGTAATACGGATTATATTTTTTTCCCCAGATTAGAACTTTAAAATTTACCATCCAAAGAATGATTGAAGGAGATGTCTCAGTAAGACGAAATAATAGCTTGAAAAGGTTTCTTAAAGAACAAAAAACTAACAACATTATTCCAAAATGTACATTATAGAGTTTTATTACATGCATATATGAAGAGCAGGGACAATTAGTAACAACGTATGCGTCCATAGAACAAATTAATGAATTTTCTAATTGATTCTTTTTGGCTTAATAATAAATTGAATTTGTTGTCTATAACTCCAAGTTTGCCATATGCTCTTTATACTAAAGTATATGTGCCTGAGAAAACAAATTTTAAAATCCGAAGATAAAGTCAAATTATTTCAAAATAAATCAAAAACAAAGAAATAATCAAACACGTGTGAAATTGACTTAAGCTCCAAAGCTTAAACTTACTAGATATCCATGGATTTTAGCATTTGATAACATTTCAATTATGATTCCCGTTTAAGTATAGAAAGTAATATATTTTTGTGATATTTGCAGTTACATTTGAAATGCATTGGGTATGAAACGACCAGCACCTTGGGCACAAAACGACTCTTTTGGGTACGAATCGACTTGGCTACGGAACGACCATGAGCCCCATCTCAAGAGGGGGTGAGTCGACGACATTGAAGGTTTTGGATCCTGGACACAGCTCCTGTGGGGGAAAAAAGTACTACTGAGGGAGGAAGAGTATTCATTGGTAAAGAGTACAGATTCATGGGGCGCGGGATTATATTTTTATGTTACTTTGTAGCAATGAAAACCAAAAAACAAGTCAGACTTCTATCATTCCTGTTTGGTAATACTTGTGTGTGCATGTACAAAGCGAAAGCGAATACATCATAACAAGAGTATAAATATTGGATCATTTTTGGGTGTATGTGATTAGCACTAATTTTTGAGCGTATATTTGGATGTACATGGATATATTGGGTTAAATGTTCCTCCACGTAAATGATTTCGTAAATACTGCAGACCGTATTAATTCTAATTACTATAACATCTATTACTGACTGCAGTGGGGGAGTCGTCACATGTCTTCCCGGGTCAATAAACAAATCCCATCGTGCACACAACGGAAATGGCTAGTGCGCATACCTTTAGTCGGACTGGTTTACCAAGATAAATAAATAATTGAAAGAATTAGCGCAAATTTATAACTGCTAGACTATAAAAGACATTAGTACGCATGCGTTTTGATCGTAGGTTACAGAAATAACAAAATGTCTGCCGTGAGCACTTCCAAGGCGAAAAAAGCCGATGTAAGCAACATCAGATAAGCTAAAACTGTCGATTTTCTTCATAATACCCACTCGTATTGGTACTGATAACGTTTATGTCTCTTTGCAGCCTATGAATAAAAAAATACCGGAAAATCCGAAGTACAAACATGTGCGCTCAACACTTGACACCGGTAAGACACTGCACTTAATGATTAAGTTAACGTAAAACACACTACTGTATATTTCTTACTTGAACTTGAAATCTTCAAACAAAAAAAATAAGTGTCACTGTTGCGAACTGTTCATTGTTAATTTTAGCCCTCGGTTCGCTGGCGTCATATAATCGGATAAAGATGTTAATAGAGCTATTTACATGCATAGTCGATTCCCATATTTCAGATGTCCAAGATCTTTCATGGCAATCCAGTAGACATCCAGAGACATAAAGTTAAATGGAGCAATTTTAAAAAAAAATAACTATGTATATAATGTATTCAGATATTCAGTTGCCATCACCATTGCATGAATGTTTACACACATGACAAATGTTAAAAGTAGTTGCACGAAATTCATGTACTCTGCAGGGCTTGAATTTAACACAAATTTCTTATTAGCCAGAAGGACTAGTGTACAGAGAAATTTACTAGTCCTGCCAAACATTTACTAGTCCTGTCCACAAAACCATGTCACACACTTGTATTGAGAATATCAACAATTTTATTTCATAAATAGCATTATCATATGAAATGCAAAGGTACAGAAGTATAAATCCTACTTCAAATCATCAATTAACATTTCTTGTTTCTCTATATTATCCGGATCCAATTCCAGAAAGGGATCTAGGTGTCCTTTCTAATCCTCCACCCGTCCATGTCTTCTGAAATGTCTGATTACACTTTTCCCGATCATAAGAATTATTCTACTCTTTTATGTCATTTTCATTCAACTTTTGCTTTTTTTCCAGAGGCTGAACACCTTCTATAAAATGCCACATGTAGCCTGTCTTATAAGGCGGGAATTGTGCCTCGTTTTGAAATATGAGATGTTACATTATAGCTGACATGAATTATTTAAAGTAAGAAAAGGATTGGCAGTGTCCTTTATATAAGAAAGTCAGAGCAAGAAACACATTTCAAAACACGTGCCTTTACCCTCCCCCCAATTAAATGGCCTCTCCCTAATAACGTCTTGACTTCAGCGGATGTTCTGCATAATCAAAGCAGTGGCTATTGTAAACACTGTTATAAAATATTAACATCAAAGGATAATGTTAGTTTCACCTTGGAAAATGTGTTCTTTTGAAATGAAGCCATCTGACTCGGCGCATTGTATTTAACAGCTCCAATTACGGTCTCATCATTAATAGCGTAGCGTAAGTTTTGTAATTGTTCCTAATTAATCGTACCTCAATGTATTGTTGAAATTAATAATAAGTGGGAAAATTTTCAAATCTTACATGCCCATGCTGAGAGGTTTTAATTCCCAAATAATGTATGGTATTATGCTAGGATATATCCACGTGTATTCAATTATTTGTTCAGTCTTGTATGGGGAAAAATATAAAAACAATTTTTATTATCATAGAAGAAGCAGTTGTGTGGAAATGATGTGTCAGTACTGTGATCATAATAAATTGATAAAATCCTTTTAATTATTTTGATGCAAACGTAAATTATGCAGTTTCCCGTTTGTGATTGTTGGCGAGTTTGGCAAGCAAGCAAAAAAAACCAGGAAACAAACAAGCATGAAAACTAATTTTTTTGAATAGTTGATGCCTTGTATTATGTGTTGTAGTTTGTTACTGGGTTTCATAAAGTGTGATGCCAGGTTATTTTTCATTTAATTCGCTGTCAGATTAATTAGGATATCAATTACCAAACTTCCGTTGTTAATGACAGGACCATGATTGGTGCTGTTAAGCAAAATGCACAAAATCAGATGGCTTCTTGTAATAGAAACACATTTCTGAGGCAGAAATTGACTTCTTCTCATGTTAATATTTTATGCCCGTGTTTACAACGGTCACTGCATTGATTCTACAGAATATATGCTGAAGTCACATCTTTATTAGGGTATTGAGTAAATAAACACTGTTGATAAACAAAACTTACTAGCCCATCGGACTAATAACATTATGATAGTTACTAGTCTGACAGGAAATCAACTAGCCTCTGGTTAGCGGACTACCGCTAATTTCGAGCCCTGCTCTGTCAAGTGGAATTCCCATCTGTCCACCACTATGAGCAACATTTAGCACAATGGGGTGGTGGCCAGAATATCCCCTTCCCCACGTCAGGCTGTATGGTGAGAAGGAAAAAAAAGTTATCAAACATTCGCATGTTGTTTAATTTAATTCAAAAGAGTCTGGCAGTTTTGGAGGTACTATCGGTATAATCCCAGTGGCATTAAAATGTCATCGATTCAATATATTTGAATATATTCATAATACTTCATTTAAATCAGCTGTCCAGAATTGCATTTATGTAAAGAAGGTTCTTATCACACTGTTTTTGTGCAGGATAGTAATGTGTGAGAGTGATTCTGTATTGCCCTTTTAATTGCCAACTATGGTTTGGAATCATATCCAGTTTAGAAATGCTTTTTACTATCTATTCATCAAGTCATTCACCAAGCTTTATTCATAAAATATTTTTAAAACGTCCTTTTTCATATCTGAAATGTCAGAATAATATCCAACATCATCAGAGTTTACAATAACTTTGAGAACACATTGCTTTCATGGGTTACACGCAATCCAGTTTTATTATATAGTCCAAATTTTAATAATAGAAGAATTAAACCAATCATGGTTTGTGTGGTTGGGTACTAAAAACTTACATCAAACAAAATCAAAAAAGTTTAATTGAGATTATTTTTGTGTATGAAATAAAAAAGAAAATGCATTGAAAAGGAATTCTGTTAACTTTATTGGCTTAGGTAATTTTTGTTTTCGGCATTTTAACAACACTTTTAACAGAATATTGACTATATAGCACCAAGGATATTGGAGCTAACTATCTTTCCACAGAAGCAGCATTGATGGGTATTAAACCCATGATTCCTGAATTATTAGTTGGTTACTCCTCCAATGACACCAGTGAGAGTTTTGAATCATATCTACTAGGTAAATTACACTGGACTCACACCCGAAGCAGGACGTTTTGGCACCGCCGATTTGACACTGGCCACTTTGGCGCCGAGCAATTGTTATTCCTGTTGAGAGGTAACCATATATTAGTGGAGCAGGTCTGCAGCTAAGGGAAGACGGGCTGAACATTCGTTTTTCAGCTTGCATTTACAAAATCACTGTATTTATCAAAAAAGTATTGATATCCATCATGCGCATACTTTTCTTGACCATGCTTCGATTTCATAATGCTCATTTCCGAAAAAAACTTTTACGTTAATACATTTGACAGCACACTTATATAAACAAACAACTATATAGAAGTGGGTTTAAGCCTGATTGGCTAAATCGCTAATCCTATGCATGGACTTCTTTTACCTTATCATTGCTTTCGTTTTCAAATATGAATAACACGTTAGACATCAAAATATTAAATTGTTAATCTTTAAGTGGTCATGACTCACAGGACAATATACCAATAGAGTCAATTATCTTAAGCATCCTGCTTATATTGTTATTTCTTAATCCTTTTGTAAATACCGACATGGCCTCTAATTATCTTAAGGATAATGTGTAATCCTTTGATGCCAATCCTTTTGTCTGTGCCAAAACTTCCGGCGCCAAAACGGCCCACGCTAAAACATCCTAGCGCCAAAACAGTCGCGCCAGATCAGCCGGCGCCAAAACGTCACAGACCGACTCATACCATATGCTCAGCATCATGGATTCCCAAGAATTGGGGTAATTAAATATTCTGGGTTTTTTCATGAAATTCCCATGATTCTTTCTGGGTTGACAAATCAAGGTCACTAAAAAGAAAAGTTACAATATTGTCTGAGAATATGGTCTAAAATTACAATTTATTTATTAAAATTTAAAATTTAGCAGTTTTTCAAAATGCTATGGAGTAAGGGATTGGATTTTCAAGATATTTTTAGTACAAAATAATTGAGTACATTTTACTCTCTCACATGTATAGTATATAATAGTAGCAATTCACAACGAAAATTATGTAAACATTACATACATTTTGTGTTTTTTTAAAGTTGTCTAAAGTTGATCACCGATTATTACTTAGTGATAATTAAAACTTAGTCTGATTTTGATAGCTTGCAATAACATGTAGCAATTGTAAAGTTGTTCTTATTCTTTCCCAGTGTACTCATCATTATATTACAGGCATCTTGTTTTTAAATCTTTCAACAGGTCACAGTATTACGAAGTACATGGAAAAGATCGAAGACATAAGAAAAAGTAAGTAATGTTAACCCCGTTTTAACCCTTAAATTGGATTTTTTCTTTAGGACTTGAAAAATCAAATAGAAAAAGAAAGGCAATGAAAAGCAATTATCAAGTTTGTGTTTTTTTAATTGATTGAAAAGTCTTGGCATAACTGATGCCCAGTTTTCTTGACATGCACAAATACTGATAAGTGGGCATATATTTTAAGCTAGTAGGTCATTTAAAATGAATATGATGTTATTTTGCAGACTTTTATGTGTGCACGTGTTTTTCAAGGTGTTTTCAACTTGTATCTTGTGTACAATTTTATGTTTGTTTAATAACAGAAAGGCATTTTGAAATATGATAAACAAAAACTTCTTCTAAAGCATGTTGTGCAATGTATTCATTATATATATATATAATCTGTGCTGTAAAAATCCAAAATTTAAGTAGAATAAAATCTGTCTTGAAAGATCACTGCTATGTGAGACCACCTGTCTTGAAAGACCACACCCAATGCAAAAATAAATGATTATATTGCAGTATTACCTCTGGCAAAAGAGGTGGTTTCTCAAGACAGGTTCTACTGTATGGACATTGTTATGGAAATAAGTAAATGTCTAATTTGCATAATTTTTTATGTTCATATTAAAAAGTGAGATTTCCAGTTATCTACAATGTGTCGAGTCATATAAATTTACACTATCACTATATGTACTCTTTGATTGGTTTGGTGAAAAAGAAATTCTGGTAAAAAATAAATGTACATTTCCTATTGCACTGGTTTTAAAACTAGGCTAGGTTGGTATCTATTTCTACCCAGAGCAGTGTGTGTGTTATGGTTGGCAATGAAAAATAGGACTGACCTGAATTGCACATTGTTTTGACCCAATAATAATCCATATACTTGAAATTAAATTTTGTACAACTACAATTATAGCATCTGTGCTATCCAATGGTCACTAATCAACTTTGTTCCACACTAATGCAGAATAAAATGGATTGACATGTCATGGCTATAGAAAGTGATATCAAATTTTGAGGACTTCATTTTAAATTATGTAGGATTTATATACTCACACCTTGAAAATGCAGTTTGTTTGATGTCTTCAATTTTTATAAATTGGGATCCAAAATAGTAGTTTTTAACTTTATGGTACCTGGTGAGTTATGAAACCTGATCTCACTAATTCCAATTCATCCTAATTGATATGATCATTTTTTTTCAGCTAAAAAAAAATCGGTATACTTCAAAAATAAGAACTACAGTTTATATTTATTTTAAATGGGTGGGTTTTATTTGCAATTCAGTGCACTTAAATGTGTTATATTTTTAAAATGTACTATACATATTTCCTTATCTTTTTGTACTAAATTCATAAATTCATACTTATTTTAAAAAATGCTTTGTATTGGCAACAGCTAAAGGGGAAGTCTCATGTGGACTCCTTTTTGTTAGATTTGTCAATATGTTTATTGCATGAACATGGCAGAATGCACCTGTTGTCAATATTTTACATATTTATTGCTCTGAATTCAATTCAGCTGTAAATCACCCATGATCACATCCAAAAGTTTCTCCATTCTGGAAGGGAAGCAATTGTGTTAGCAAATTGTTCTTATTGTTTAAATTAATTACTTTTAATAACAACAAGTCTTGTATCTTACTTTTTGCATTCTGATACAGGTTGATACAGTTAATCTGAGGTTTCCAATTTTATAAATGGGCATCAGCTGATGAATTATGAAATCTGATCTCACAAATTCCAATTCAGTCAACTGATAGGATCATATTTTTTCTGCAATACAGAAAGGTTATGCCTTGAAATTAGAATTACATCTGATATTATTTTAAATGCCTGTTTCTTTGCAACCTGGTAAAAGCATATTTTTTTCAAAAGTTTTATGAATAATTATTTTATTTGATCATTAAAAAAATATATTTTGTGCATTCCACACCTACTAGTATGCAGTAACTTTTACCTGTCTTAAAGACTCATCAAAATCTTGTATACAAAGAGTAGACCCATTTTAGCATTACTGCATTATTAAGTTCTACAGTAAATAGTTTTTAAAAAATCTGTTCATTTGAAATTTATTGGTTAGGATCAGTTGTAGCATGTTTGATTTACACAAATTTCTACAAAATAATCAACTGAACACATTACATTTGAACCTTTTGCAATAACTACAATGCCTTGTTTAATTTGTTAAACAAATCTCCTATGTGTTTTGGATTTATTTTGCTCAGATTTGAAGTGGAATATCCCTGCAATGGTACTCCAGGTTATTTTTAATTTTGAAGGAGTATTGTAATAAAAAAAAACATATGACTTGCTGAGTGCCATTCCCAAATTTGTATTTCTTCATTTAAACCATGTTGTTTATTTTGTGAGCATTTTAAGAACATGAGATAGATGGAGAAATAAAAATTGGTAGATCCTGTCTAGTAGATCATTTAATTAGTAGATCAATTACTAGTCAATTAATGGCTAATACTTGCAGCATTGGACATAGATGATAATCCAGAATTGGTTTCAAGAGATGATAATCCAGAATTGGTTTCAAGTGGTGATCTGAACTGCTCCGCTTTAGTATGAATGAAAGGATCAATATAAGCCAATTGAACTTAGTTTTTGGCTTGGATTATATCGCAGTGTCCGTTCTGTTTTTTTTTATACAGATTTAGTATAATTGACAAATATTAGAAACAGACTTACGGTGTTATTAAAAGTTAGTTCTACAGGCCTTGCAGGTCAGTGTCATGTTTAAGGGAAGCAATTCACATTAAGGTAAATGGTTATAACAAATAGCAGTTATTTCCCTTGGATATTTTAGAGGTTTTATTTTTATAGACCAGAAAATTATTTACAAACAAGAAATCGATATCTCAGTTTTAAAAAAAAAAGGTCTATTATCAATTTCTGCTTGAAAATAGTTTTGAAAATAGTTTTGAAAATGCAGAAGTTTGAAGATCAGTATCTATTGCCATATAACAAACAAATTTGAGATATTGTAAATGATTTAGATAATTATTTTCTAATTGTAGTATGATCACTACTGCTTTTTAATAAATATTTTTGTCAGTTTTGCAAAGGTAAATTTCATAATTAATAATGTAGGATAAGGAATGTAAGCATGCCCAGATTCCTGCAAAAAAAAAAGAGCATCTGAAGGAACTGAAATGTTTCATGTAATTCATTTTCTTTGCAATTAGATGGTCAAAGTTATGTCCTAACAGAACTTAAAATACAGAGCCTTCCAGGGGCTTTGACTCTGGCATTTTTTTTTTTCGGAGTTCCATCCCACAGACTTCATGCCTACTGGTTTACCCCTATCACCCTCCACCCCCCATGAAATTTCTAGATCCACCCCTATGGTTCACTTAAATCACATGACATCCCTTAAAGTGTAGCTGCAGTGTGATAATTCTTGCAATGCATGTCCACCAGCCACTTGTTGGAAGCATAATAACTCTTAATTATTGAATCCAGCATAGAATTAATAATAATAATAATTAATTAATTTATACTGTTGTACCTAGAAAATATACTTGCCAAAACTGTCTCTAAATTTCTACTCTCTATGCAAATGTGTGTAATTTAGGTTGCCATAAATGCAGTTTATAATTTTGTATTTTATTCTACATTGTTGAGATTGTGACATTGTTGAGATTGTGACATTTCTCTTCCTGGGGGCATACTTTCAAAGGATCGTGAAGTAACTTCGAGCCAGTATAAAAGCTGACCTACAAGAACTTAATTTGCAGCATAGTAATTCTTGTTTCTCTACTTGGTTTTAGTTTTCCTGGCTGTATCCAAGACAACTATTCAATATTCGTTATTAAGATAGGAGGTAAAAATAAGTTATTCAGATATTATTTTAAGCAATGATGTACATGCGTTTGCTAGTTATTTTAATGGAGCCATTTTGTAAAGAATTACCAGGCAGATTTGAATGGCTTCTGTATTTTACATATTTTCATTCAAAGGTCATGATTTTCCCTTACTACTATTATAAGAAGAAGAACCTTTTAATGAATAATGTTACTTTTAGACGAAGATATTTAATGCTTTGAAGTATGTCGCTTTCTTACTTACACATACTTATCATAATAAATTTAGTCCCCCTCTGGAAAGGCCACCCATCTTATAAGGCCACTTTCCCAGTGCAGAAGGGGTGACTGTATAAGAGGGGGACTACTGTAATTTGAAGATGTACTTACCAAACTGGGCTATATTTAGCTTTTAGTTTGTTTTATCATAATAAGGTTTTCAAATAACAACAAATAAAAATAATAGATGTAATGCAGTGTATTGGCAATATTATTTTTTCATAGTGCCGTAAGATCTATTTATTCTGGATCTAATCAAGTACTGAAAAGTAGGGCAGAACCCCCACCCATTAAAAAAATAGAGAAGTTGATTAATAAAGAGCGATTTAACATAAGAAGGTAGGACTACAATGCAAGATTTCTATACTTTGATGTTTTTGACTTTTTCTTTATAGAACTGAACATGAATATTGCCTTTGGGCTTGATAGAACTGACCTTGATCATTATTATACAAATTATTGCATAAAATATTTAAAAAATTCATTTATTCAGAATTAATATCCAAGATAAAAGGTAAAGTAAATAAATTGGGAAGAAAACAAGAAAAGGGTTGACTTGTGTAAGAATGTAAGGATTTTAGCTTGAAAAGCATCTCAAAACTTTTCAATTTAGAAAGGAAAGAAATTTATTTTGGTAAAATGTGTAACTTTTGTTTTAAATGACCAGTATAAAATTGATAACTAAATGCTTCAATACTTTGTCCACAGAAATTTTTATAGTGACAAAAATATTGTATAAAACTATCATTATCTTCATTTACAGCAGTAGGTTTTCAGGTGTTGATTTAATGTCATTTGACAGGTGAGAATATTTTGTTGACTTCATATCACCAATTCAGTGTCAGTTGACAGGTGAGATTATTTTCTTGACTTCATGTCTGCACATGACAAAATCTAGATAGATTGTTGATTCAATGTCAGCAAGGTTATTTTCTAGACTTTTATCTACAAATGGCAAAACTTTAAGATATTCAAGAAAGATGTCTCCAGTTATTTAGCTGTAGAATATAAAAGTATATATCATTAATGTGAAATGTGTACACATTTGAGCATCATCATTATATATATATATATATATATATATATATATATATATATATATATATATATATATATATATATATATATATATATATATAACAGTATTAAAAGAAACATTCAGATATTTCTGTTTAAATTTTCAACAGAATTTATTTTCATAGATTTATTTACCTGAGAATAACTTTTGGTAGATTGATATCTCATATCAGTTATATCAGGTGTAAACTAACTTTCTTATACATGAGGCATGCAGGCCTGTGTTTTAACATGTTTTTTAATATCCTAATTTGCCTGCTAAATATGTCATTGTTAATTAGGTGAGTCAGACTTCAACTTTTCAGTGTGTCACATAGATAACCCTGGGAGGGACTGTAAAGAAATGTCTCCCATACCAAATGCATGCCATGTCGTGAGTTGTTGGAATGCTGGAGCATATATGTTGAATTTGGCTGAAATCAAACTTCAGGATTTCACTACATAAAATATGTATTTCCCAGACCTGTAATAGTTTTCTGTATTATATTGCTGATTTATTTTTAATGAATTATTATTCGCAAAAGTTTTATTATTAATTTCTCATTGAACGTAAAATTAATGGTCTGTGGTGAAGTATGACGAAAACAGTCTACTGTTGCCTTGTGACTGGTTTTTGGAAGATCTTTTTAAAAATAAATAAGCATATTCCCATGGATTTTAATGAAACCAGTGTGTTTGCAAACAGACAACAGTTCCTGTTATCTGTAAGCCTTTGTTTAATTAGGTAATTAAAAATTTATTTTACAGTGTGTAGGAAACAAACCAAACATTTCTCCATGTTTCTATGGGCCACCACTCCAGTCATTCCATTGCCTTTAAGGATATAAACATTAGGTGCTGAAACATGTGCTTGACCTCAGCACCATTAGAGGCAAAAATTTAAGTCTGTTCTCTACATAACCACTGAAATAAATGTATTGTGCAAATTTAAAATTTTGGAAAATGCAAAAGGAAAATCAGGGAAGACATTGTCTTCTATAGAAAATCTGTAGACCATAATCACTTTTCCTTGGCATATATACACAGTCCTGCCAATGACCTAATCAGCGAAGACATTGTATTCTATAGAAAATCTGTTGTACATAATCAATTACTTGTCCTTAGCATAGATACACTGTCCTGCCAATGACGAAATCAGGGAAGACATTGTCTTCATTAGAAAATCGGTGGATAATAATTTTTCCTGAGCATTGATCAGGGAAGACATTGTCTTCATTAGAAAATTGGTGGATAATAATTATTTTTCCTGTGCATAGATACACTGTCCTGCCAACAACCAAATGAGGGAAAACATTCAATTGTCTTCTAAAGAAAATCTGTAGACTATAATCATTTGTCCTTAGCATAGATACACTGTCCTGCCAATGACCTAATAATGTGTTATGTTGCAAATATGCTAAATGTCCTAAATCTTATTAAATTGTAAATCATAATAATTATTAATCAATAATTATTTTAATTATTATTTACAAAACCATAGGTTTAATCAAGTTTATGTTTATTTTTGGCTCCACAGTTCTTGGCAATTATGGACATATAAACTTGATGGGTATTTGTCCGCACCCCACCCCCAACAAAAAAGAACAACAAGTTTTAATTGCAAAAACTTAGTTGTCAATTGATGAGATCACATAATTGCAAACTGTAGCTCAGTTATAGGTATGAAAATTATAACAGTGGTAATTAGCTCAAAGGCTTTTCTTTTTATGAATCAATAATAAAATAATAATTGTTCCCTGCTCGTAACTATTTATGATGTTATTTATTTGAGATGATAATCATAAAATTGTGAAAATGCATAGTACAGTTCACCACTGGACTGTCTGAGTTCCATATATGGCAGCCCAATACATTATCACACTGGACTGACTAAATTCAGTATATTGTAGCCCAGTATATAGTAGTTGATGGCACTGACTGAATTCAACATATGGTAACTCAATACAGTAGCCGGGCACTAGGCTGAAATAGTTTAATAATTGGTACTCCAATACAATAAGCCACTGGATTTACTGAATTCAGTATAATCTTGTAGCCAAATATAGTAGCCCATCAGGTTGATCAAGTTCAAAATATAGTTACCCAGTACAGTAGCCCATTTGGCTCACTTGACAAATGGTAACCTAGAACAGATTTTCTAGTAAACAGTTGGTTACAGGCCTGGCATTATAGGATGTGCTGCAAAAGCAATGAGTGGGGCCACAAGCAAAAAAGTTACATTGTCTGAATTATCGGGGTCCAAGGCAGTTGCCCTATAGCCTGAGGCCTGGTTGGTTAGCCTGCTTTTAAATTTGTTTGAACCTTGCACAAGCATTTTCTGATTTTCTAAATAGACCTAATAAAGTGATATTGCAACTTGAATTTGAAATTTTTAATAAATGTCATTTTGTTTTATTTTCATTTTTATAAGGGGTTTTCCAGACTTTAAAACAGAGTTTGCCATAAAATACAAGGAACTACCTGGGCAATTTTTTGCTCCAGATAATCTTAAAATTATATTCCTTAATACAAAAAATTACAAAGATACTGTGCCTTACACATAAAAGTTCATGTTTAACTAAAGCGAAATATGCAGTTTCAAATGAAAAATATTCGGATTATCATCCATTCAGTTTTTCACATTACATATTGTAGATGTATTCTGAATAGAACGGTATATAGATTAATGAACACTATTTCAGGGAGATCAGGTTCAAAATCCCATAAAAGTTATTTTTCTTATTGGCTCTGTTTTTAAGCTGTCACAATAAACCTTTTGTCTAATAGAATAAATCAGTAATATTCCCTCCCTTGTTTTTTTTAATATTTATTTGAAGAATATTTTATTGACAAAATCGGTAATGGCTATTTGCTTTATGCCTAAAATTACATGTAACCATATCACATACATGCAGATAATTATGAAGAGTAATATATATATATATATATATATATATATATATATATATATATATATATATATATATATATATATATATATATATATATATATATATATATATATATATATATATGTATGTATATGTATATATGTATATATATGTATATATATATATATATATATATATATATATATATATATATATATATATATATATATATATATATATATATATATATATATATATATATATATATTGGTTCAAGTGACCAATTATGAGATTTTTCTCAATGACAAATTCATATCTTATCCGGACTTTTTTGGGGAGTAGATCCCATTGTTGTAAAAAAAAAAAAAATAATAAAATTATAAACTAATTTTTAATGGGCTGAAAACAAACTTGTTTCTAAATTTTGAACTAATTGTCAATGGACTGAGAATGAAGGCAAAAACTCATTCTCCAGAATTGAATAAGTTTTAGGCATGATGTCAAAAATATAATATACAGTTCTTGTTTTAACTTAAATCATTATGATATGACATTTCATGGTAAAAATCAAATACAGAAGATAATGTACCCAATAGTAATTTTAAATGTATGATATTTGGCCCTACTTGTCATAGACAAGGAAAATTTGTTATCACTACTTCACCTAATGTGTTTGGAGAACTGTCATGTGACTTCATACACACATTCATCCCAATGTCTAGTCCTTCTTTAATGAAAATGGTACTGCTCAGATACCCAGTATCATAAGCCACCATGGTGTCCATCTTGAAAATCCTACTGAATAATTCGTTTTTATGTTGTTCTTGTAGGGTTTAACGCCATTTTTCAGCACAATATAGGCTATACATGGCAGCCAGTATTAATGATGGAGGAAGAACCTGGGGAAACCCACGGAAAGAACCACCGATTCACGAGAAGCTACTGGTAAGCTTTCTCACATAACCACACTGGCTGAATCGGAGACTCGAACCCACGTAGACAGAGGTGAGATTAAAGTGATCCGTAATGGAGAGGACTTTAGACCACTCGGTCACTTGGGGCCCCTCAATTGGTTTTTTGTCAAGATGAAGTTTTCACTAAAAGATTTCTTGTGATGTCTAAATGAGAAAAAAAAGTCCATCTGATGTCCAGTATGGCCACAATGACAGTAATCTTGAAAATCTTACAGCGATTCCTCCTGAATGGACAGTTATATTGACAACGAGTTTTGACCAGAAGACTTCGCATGAGGGCTGGTTGGTTGAAATTGAAAATATTACCAGTCTGACATTCACTTTGGACACCATAGCAACCATGGGGTTTTCACCAAAAGACGTCTAGATGGTCCTAAATGAAAATGGTGCCAGTCGGATGTGCAATATGTCCACCATAGCAACCATCTTAAAAAATATTGTTAGTGCCACTACTCCGGGATGGATGGTCTTATCAGCATGGGGTTTTCACTAAAAGACCTTATGATGTCTAGATGGTCCTAAATGAAAATGGTGTCATTCTGATGTGCAATATGTCCACCTTAGCAACCATCTTAAAAATATTGTTAGTGCCACTACTCCGGGATGGATGGTCTTATCAGCATGGGGTTTTCACTAAAAGACCTTATGATGTCTAGATGGTCCTAAATGAAAATGGTGCCATTCTGATGTGCAATATGTCCACCATAGCAACCATCTTAAAAATATTGTTAGTGCCACTACTCCGGGATGGATGGTCTTATCAGCATGGGGTTTTCACTAAAAGACTTTATGATGTGTAGATGGTCCTAAATGAAAATGGTGCCACTCTGATGTGCAATATGTCCACCTTAGCAACCATCTTAAAAATATTGTTATTGCAGAATGAGAAGTGTTATTGACATGGGATTTAGTTGCATGTCAGCATACAACTAGACTCACCTGAATTGAATATTTCAATTTATTTCCCCATAATGATTGCCGTATGTCCAATTCACCCTGGAAATATCCCTGGAGGTTCATTGGCAACAAGTGTTAAAACATGTACATGGTATCCAAGGGTAAATATTAGATCTATCAAACTTGTGACACTTTTACATAGGCATGTATAATTTTCATTAACTTTACAGTGCAATTTTAGTCACATCTGGTTTTTCTAAAAATAATTATTAAAGATTTTTGGGGTTTTGGAGAGTAATTTTATGTCCTGGTAAAAGGTAAAGTGGTTTTTGTAAGTTTTTTTTATTTTTAAGGGACTGATTCTATAAACCAATGTCAGAACTGTACAACTTTAAAATCAATATTCATTCTAAAGTTAAAGTGGCTGTACACATTAGTACATGTTGACAAAGACTGTTTCTACTTAGAATTGTTTTTAGAATTGGACTCGACACGTTTTGAAGTTTTGGAAGTTAAATTTATGGTTGCAACATACATTTTGTCATGAATAGATTGTAAATTGGTTACTATTGCCAGGTTTGTAAGAAAAGATTAGCAGCTCTGTGTATTGTTTGGGAAGAAACTTGTTTTAAATTGCACTGAATGAGATTTTACCTTTACAGTGGACAGAAACTGGCTTTTTATCTCAAGTTAGTCTGTTTGAATAAATCAGCTTTTATCACCACAGCATTCAAATCAAAACCTATTAATATCAGATTTACGGATTATCTGACATTACTGGTACACATAATGTGATCAGTTGTGGGCATGTCAGCTATTTACATGACTTGAAATTTTCAAAGCATTCAGCAGACAAAGATATTGGAGCAATTACTTATTATCACATTTTCACTTTCAGCATTTGTATATATTTAACTTTTCCCAACAAACATAGCAACCAATGTATATACACATATAGTCTAGTTTGGGCTAGGTTTTATTTCTTTCTTTACTGTCTGTCAGCCTTAACTGGCAACCATCCTATAATCTGATTAAGATCTGTAAGATTGCCAAAACAAGTTAGTATCCACTGCCTAACACTACAATAACCCAGTGACTATTAGAGCTAAGGTATACAGCTAGGGTTTATTGCCCCTTATAAAGGTCCAGTGTACCTACCTATAGTCCTTGGAAACTGTTTTTCACTAGATAGGCTATAGATACAGTCTGCAGTAGACTTGTTGATTGATTTTTTTCTAAACACCTGTTTCTATCAGGCAGTATTGTCCTTCACACTGTATGACAAGAAATTGACCAGCTTGTAATTTGTTCACACTGTTGCAGAAGGACACATTTTAGGATACCTTTTCAATGAATTTGAAAATAGATTATTTTGACACTTGAGAATACATATTTAATGACTGTAATCATTGGAGAATGTTCATGATGCTGCCTGACTTCTAGAGTAGTGAAATTTGACAGTGCCATTTTTAAAAGACAATAATGCCAAAGAAAGGGAATTCAAGCCACAGTTTGAGTAACTTGACTCCTAGGAAAAATCCCCCAAGGATTAAATTATTTCAGCAAAAAAGGCTTCAGTTGTATGAAATTCTCAATGATGCTGAAAAGGGTAAGAAAAATTATAATTTCATTTTTCATTTTGTTGCAGATTTGCTATTATGTTTCTTAAATATTATTTTATTTATAGTCAGAGCTGTTAGTGACCACCTTCATATTACAACCACCTTTTTAGGAAGGTAAAGTACGGTAGATTTAATTTTGTAGATGAATAACTACATCATTCCCTCACTCAGAGGCCTTCATTATAATAATTTTTCTGTTAAAAAATCAGAATTGTTATGGATCACATTTCATTATTGTAAATTATATGTATAATGTAATTCATAATAAGGTAATCTCACTATTGTGCAGTATACTTTATGCCCTACCCCCTCCCAAACAACCTTATAATGAGGGAGTATTGCATAATATGTATGATGACAAACTGTTTATAAGGCCCCTTTCTGGCCAGTTGACCATTAGTATACTCTTTGCACCATTGAACATTACAATGAGTTAGTACAGTTTCATGTATATGATGACAATCTGTTTATACGGCCCCAGGTTTCTGGTCTGTTGACCATATCTGAGGAATAATGTTTCGCACATCCTGAAAGTCTTTGATTTTCGAAGTTTCATGCTACAAAATCTTTTGTGGAATAAATTATGCAATTTAGAGCAAGCTTGATATGATCATTTGTTAGGATATGTTATTTAATTATGTCTGGGGTGTCTCCACTAGCAATGGTTTGGTTTCCCTAGCAACCAAGTGGAAGTTTTTTTTATTTGCACTTGATCTCTTGAACAGATGAGCCAGTTTTGATAAAATGTAATAGACATGTGTCTTATGATATTCTCTTTAAACACTGTTTGGGATCAAGTAACAGTGTTGCTTCCATAGCAACCAGGTGGGAAACCTATTTTCTACTTATGTAGAAGGATCCAACTAGTTTCAGTCAATCTTGGTAAGATATTTTCTCAGGACACTTAGCTTTGTCAATGTGCTTTCCTTACCTATAGTGAGGCTTTGAAAGCAAACATGAAAACAATTTCAACTTCTGGCACATGGTTTCTTAGCAATGGTGTGGCTTCCATAGAAACAGGATTGAATACCTACAAATTATACTTTTCTCCAGCAAATACATGTATGACTATTACTGATATATATATTTAAATAAAGATCCACTTTCTTTCCAAAACTTCCTTATCATATCAGACTGTATTTGATGGGTACACCTTTATGAACACCATGTATTTTTGTATGGCTTATTTGAAGTTTCTCCAAGGAGAAACATGGTTAAACGTGTTAAATATTATCAGTTTCTACCCAATTCCTTGAAGTTACCTCATCACTGGTGTCTAAGACAACCCAAGACACTTGCATTGTTATTTAATGTGCCTGTTTGATTAATATATGCTAGGTGACTATTAATTATCTGTCCTTGTGTAGCCTTTTGTTTGCAACTTTCAGTAATTAAGAATTTTTAATTCAGTTCTTGCTTATCTTGCATTTTTTTTCTGAAATAGAGCATAGAAATGGGAACTATTTCCTAAAAGTCATTGATAATTCAACAATTACTTTTATCAGATATTGTGATTGGCAACCTTTTGTATTGGATAAATCAGTTTCTTGCTTAATTGATAATGCTATTTTGGTGCCTATTCCACAAAGTATTCTCCATCAGGTATGGATGAATCCCCACTCCTACATCTATTCTCTAAGAGATGCGGATGAAACCCCACTCCCGCCCCCACCCCACCCCATTTCTGTCTGGTTTAAGTTTTTAAAACAATGTGGGACCTATTATTCCCATTTCAATCTGATATTGACAACTAGAAGTTATGGAAGCACCTTTGAGTCCCCTAATTAGCAAAAAGTCCCCATCAGGTCCTCAGTAAAAGAAATCATATCTTTATCTCATTGCTTGTTTTATCAAAATACATGTAATGCAGTCATATTTTGAAATGGTGGGGGGGGGGACTGCATGTGAAATCCATTAACAGGCTGTTAAAAATTCTTATGAAAAATACTGTCTTATTCAAATCCATATCGTAGGGACACAGTGTAGTGCTGTACTGATCATCAGCAAGAGAACTTTGCCTTAAGCACTGATTCATTTTATTCATGAGCTAGTCAGTTTGAAAACCAGTCTATATTTTTAAAGAAAAGAGAGTCAGAGAAACACTTTATGGTTTGAGTTGTGGATGTTATATGACGTATTACAGCAAATGGATCTTTTCAAACTTAAAAACGTTTAATCAGGAGACAGGAAAGATCAACACTGCATTACAAACTTTAAAAGAATATGAGAGTTATGATATACAGCACTCTGAGCTGTAATTTGGGCATATAATATATAGTTTACACTTTTTTGTCAGTTATAATAGTTAAAAGTAATTGTACCTCTCTGGTGTTAGTAAGTATGGAAAATGGATGAATATTTCAAACTAAAATGTAAAATTTAGCATTTTAAAAACATAATGGGCATTCTGGATATTTTTGAAAATTTTATTTGTGATGAACAAAGTTTAAAATATCTTAATGTAATCATTTGCTTCATTATATAAATTGTTCATCTGCTGGTTCTTTATGCTAGTGGGTGTCCTAGGAAACCTCGGACTATGTCCGAGGACACCTTGGACAATGTCCGAGGTAACATCGGACACTACATCCTAGGACAAGCTCTGACATTGTAGTATAAAAACCTTGGACTTTTACCTCGGACAGTAGCCAGTACTCCGAGGTTTTTCCTAGGAACATACCTCGGACAAGACACCTCAGACAATACGTCAGAGGACACTGAGGACAATACGTCAGAGGTAACCTCGGACACTACATCCTAGGACATGCTCGGACATCTAAGTATAAAAACCTTGGACTTTTACCTCAGACAGTAACCAATACTCCGAGGTTTTTCCTAGGAACATTTGTCCAAGGTTTCCGAAACCTCAGAAAATGTACAGCGGGGCGTTAGCCTTACATTGAAATGGTGCTTATCTTACATCATTGAAAATGACCATCATGGTGGACATCTGGAAAATCTTGCTATGGCTACTCCACTTAAACAGAAAGGTTGGGGTTTTTTTAGATGGGAAGAGTTCTTATGGTGTTTTTTTTTTGCTGATGCAAAGACATTAAAATATTGTATCTCAGTCTTCTCATCCCAAATGGATCACACTTTATCAACTTCGGGTTTTCACCAAGAGACTACCATATACCTGCAGATGTTAGTCCTAAATGAAAATGATGTCATTGCAAGAGACTTGCAAATTGTGCTGTCTCTACTCCCACTGAGACAAAGCTAGTGTTCCATGGGGCTTGTACTAAATTCTACTTTTTTCTAAATGAATAGACTATGACATCACTGTGCCCAGCTGCCACCATATTGTGTTCGGACAAATTACTGAGAGCTACTTAGTATCACATAGTAATTCATGATATATTTAGGCAAAAAGTTGTTTCTATCACAGTTCCCTAACTATGTAATGTTTTGATATATTCTGCTATAATATATGTGTACAGTAATAACTTGGTACATTTTATTTCTTTGTCACTTTTTTTTTATTGCTTTCAAATCTACATTGAGTGAAGCTCTGGTATGTGCACATTGTGTGTGTGTGTGTGTGTGTGTGTGTGTGTGTGTGTGTGTCTCAAATGAAAGTGTTGAAACTAGTAATATTTGTTTTCTTTTAAGTTAGTTTTTGTGTGTAAAATGTGTATCATTATTTAGGCTGGCTGTCATCATTAGAGACAGTAGTTTTTGTATTGCAGTTTCCATCTATACATGCATAAAATTATACTACCTGACAAAATGTAAATTGTATATATCTTTTGATTAAGAAAATGTGTTTTATATATATATATATATATATATATATATATATATATATATATATATATATATATATATATATATACATATATATATATACATATATATATGTATATATATATATATGTATGTATATATATATATATATATATATATATATATATATATATATATATATATATATATATATATATATATATATATATATATATATATATATTCTACAAGCATAATATATTAGCTAAGTAGAGTGTAACTATAGGCGCGTAACAAAATATAAGAAATAGGCACTTTCCTACTTTAATATTTTTTTTGTTTTTTTGGGGATTTGTTTTGAAGTTGTGGACATCAGTGGTCATTTAGATAGTGGCATTTTTATTCAAATGATTAATGCTTGAGTTGTCATGGTTTTAAACAACTATTAAAATCTTGAGAAATTATTTATGTATCTAGTTGTAAAACAGTGTTTTCTTTCTTCACCATTAAAAGATTTATTATTTGGTATTCTTGATATTGAAGTTATTTCCTGCAGATTATTTACATTTATAGATTTTCTATGATTTTTAGAGCATTATCATTGATTAGCTTTACTTTGTCCAACCTGAATGCTTTATTCCGTTATCTGACCCTCTTATTTCTAATCTGGTCTGATCAGCAGCTGTAGACATTTCTCACTGTCATATCATTTTACTCTGGTTAACTGTTCAAAATGTTTACACAGTTTCATGCACATGTAAGTGATTATTCGTACTTGAATTTTAGGCTTGTTATAGTCAAATATCTGACTTGGATTAAAATAATCTTTTCATATCTGCATGTTTCGTGATTAGATTAATACATTTTTCGTGTATTGTATATTCGCATTCTTTCAAAATCAATATTTTACCTCCCTGTAAGATTTTATTGTCATAATAATTTGTTACCAACACCATCCTACGGTGTTATCTAAAATACTGAAAAATTAATTCTTATTATTATCTTTCAGTTTCTATGAAAATATCAAAGCAGATTTCATAACGAGTTCAATAAGTATCTTCATTAATCAATGTTTGACACATGTATATATGTACCCAACTTAAGGCAGTATTGAACTAGATCTATCATGCAAGGAATGACAATTTCCAAACCCAACTCTTGTAAGTACAATTTCTTACTGGGCAAATGCTGTCTTTTTTAAATAACTCAGTTTTTATGTAGATTAAATAACAAAAAGGTAAAATTATGATGTCATTTTCCTCTTTTCATTAATGGCAGGTTCAGAGAACATGACAGATTAAGGTGCAAATCGTACAAACAGCTCATAATATCAAGCAAACATGGATGTGCAGAAATGACCGTGTTTTTATTTTTATAAATATATTGCCAAGATGAGCCCAAGTTGGCACCTGTGATGTGTTTCTGGGCACTTCCATCTTCTCACCATTAAATAGTATTTGATGTGTTAAGTGCCAGTGTATACTCTGAATTACCATGAGAATGTATAAATTGTGATTTATAATGACTGTATTGTATGTGAACTCGCAATTATGATGACTGGATGCAAACTCTGAATCACTATGACAATGAGCGATCTCTGAATTACAATGACTGTTCAAACTCTGAATCACTGTGACAATGAGCAAATCTCTGAATCACTGTGACAATGAGCAAATCTCTGAATCACTGTGACAATGAGCAAATCTCTGAATCACTGTGACAATGAGCAAATCTCTGAACCACTGTGACAATGAGCAAATATCTGAATCACTGTGACAATGTGCAAATCTCTCAATTACAATGACTGTATGCAAGCTCTGAATCACTGTGACAATGTGCAAACTCTCAATTACAATGACCATGCAAATCTCTGAATTACAATGACTGTATGCAAATTTCAGGATCACTATGACAATGAGCGAACTCTGAATTACAATGACTGTTCAAACTCTGAATCACTGTGACAATGAGCAAATATCTGAATCACTGTGACAATGAGCAAATCTCTGAATCACTGTGACAATGAGCAAATCTCTGAATCACTGTGACAATGTGCAAATCTCTCAATTACAATGACTATGCAAACTCTGAATCACTGTGACAATGTGCAAACTCTCAATTACAATGACTGTATGCAATCTCTGAATAACTGTGACAGTGAGCAAATCTCTCAATCACTGTCACAATGTGCAAACCTCTCAATTACAATGACTGTATGCAAACTCTGAATCACTGTGACAGTGTGCAAATCTCTCAATTACAATGAATGTATGCAATCTCTGAATCACTGTGACAAAGTGCAAATTCTCAATTACAATGACTGTATGCAAACTCTGAATCACTGTGACAATGTGCAAATTCTGAATTACCATGAGTATGCAAATTCTGAATTACCATGACTGTATGCAAATCTCTGAATTACCATGACAGTATGCAAAACCCTGATTTGCTATTGCATTATTTAACAGTTGATCAGAGTTTTTGTTGTTTGTTATTTTGATTAGTCCTCAAAGGAAAATATGGACTCAGATATGTTGGTGCATTAAGTGATAGCAGACCTGGGTCTGTGCAGTTTGCAATTTGGTCAGACTCCTAAGCTAGTCCAGATGGTGGTATAGTTTGCCAGCTAGTGTATGCTGCCTGTTAGCCAATTAATAGTTTTGCAATCTTTGCAATTGCTCACAAAATTCAACAATGTATCTGGCTTAGCTTGATTCTCAGCATCTCATTGTAAAGCCTTACAGTTCAAATCAATTCGAACAACATTTTAAGGATATTCTTTGTGAAATGTTTTGTTGGGTTTGGTTTTGTGGAGTTTTACCTCCATTTTTCAGCACATGATAGAATGTTGCCATTATATTTGGTGAAGGAAGAACCTGGGCATACCCCATGGAAAAACCCACCATGGGAGCTTCTGGCAGCTTTCTCACATAACCCACATTGCTTGAGCCAAGATTCAAACTTGCACATGCTAAGGTGAGATATGCAAGTGGTCTTTAAAGGTGAGCAGCATAGATCATTTGGCCATCCAGGGTCATGTGAAATGTTGGTATTAATAAAAATAGTACTCTGTCACTAAATGCCCATAAGAAGAGTACTCTGTCACTAAATGCCCATAAGAAGAGTATTCTGTCACTAAATGCCCATAAGAAGAGTATTTTTCACTAAATGCCCATAAGGAGAATACCATTTTACTGTTTGCCTACATAAAGAGTACTGTCACTATTTGCCATAAAAATAGTACTCTGTCACTAAATGTCTGTAAAAAGAGTACTCTGTAACTAAATGCCCATAAGGAGAATACCATTTCACTGTTTGCCTACATAAAGAGTACTGTCACTATTTGTCATAAAAATAGTACTCTGTCACTAAATGTCTGTAAAAAATAGTACTCTGTCACTAAATGCCTATAAAAAGAGTACTCTGTCAATATTTACCCATAAGATGATTACCCTGTCACTAATTGCCCATCTAAATATTTAAAAATTCATCACTGGTTAGAGATCATAGATTCTTTTTATCCGTGTGCAGAGAAAAACAAGTATGTTGATGAGTTATTTATATTCATTGTAACACAATTAATTTGATCATGCTGGTTTTCTGCCATAAATCAATAAAGGTTTCCAAAGGTGTTGCATTCTTTTCATTGACTTTATGATTTTCTTTCACCTAACCATTATTATGGTTATTAAACTTTTTAATTTATGAGGGGAAAAAATTAATTTTGATACGGGACAGAAGTCAGTCAAATAATTTTATAGCTAGTCTATGGGAGACAATTTGCCATAAAAATAGTACTCTGTCACTAAATGTCTGTAAAAAATAGTACTCTGTCACTAAATGCCCATAAAAAGAGTACTCTGTCAATATTTACCCATAAGATGATTACCCTGTCACTAATTGCCCATCTAAATATTTAAAAATTCATCACTGGTTAGAGATCATAGATTCTTTTTATCCGAGTGCAAAGAAAAACAAGTATGTTGATGTGTTATTTATATTCATTGTAACACAATTAATTTGATCATGCTGGTTTTCTGCCATAAATCAATAAAGGTTTCCAAAGGTGTTGCATTCTTTTCATTGACTTTATGATTTTCTTTCACCTAACCATTATTATGGTTATTAAACTTTTTAATTTATGAGGGGAAAAAATTAATTTTGATACGGGACAGAAGTCAGTCAAATAATTTTATAGCTAGTCTATGGGAGACAACATATCACCTCAATACACCTATGTAACATGTGATGTCATATCAATGACATCAGAATGTAATGATTATATCATTCAAAATGTGCAGTAAATGTGAATTTCACAAAAATGGATTACTCTACCTCTGCATATGATTTTTATTCTGACATAAATCTCAAACTAGTAAACTGTCATTAGATTACTTACCCCACCCCCACCCCCACCCCACTTAATACTATCAAATAGCAACTGCACAAGACCTTCATTTTTTTAGTTTGAAAAGAACCTGTTCCAAAGTATTTTAATTGATTTTTTTTAGAAATAAAGTCCAGGGTCACATTTCTACCAGATCTGAGGGTCCAGTTTGTATATAAAACTGTAAAACCGGTTTTTAAATCTTACAAGTCCATAACTAGATACTAGAAGTCCTGGAGGAAGGGACTTGCACTGCTCACCACAGAGTTCTGAGTGTATTATTAGAACCTGTTTGGTATAGAAACGTGTTCATTCACTCCATTCAAACTTGTCAGAGATTATTAAATCTTGTAAAAGGGAATTATAATATTCATCAGTATAGACAGTTTCCTGTGTTGATGAAAAATTAAATTGTTTGTTTATATTTTCAGTTATGGTCTTTTGTATTTTTGGAAAATATAATATAAAAAGTTTTGCCGTCACTAATGGCATGTTTATGAGAACAAACAATTTGAAACTATCAGTAATTTAGTAGCTGTCATAATTTTTTTTAAACTTGTCATTTGTGCACTTTTTATGCAGGAATGATCGCTACCTGTCCATGTCACTGTCAGGTACGTTGTCACTTTATTCTCCCAATTGGTCTGTACTGGACTGGCAAAAAAAATTCTTTGATTGGGCACTGAATTGCATTCACGGTATTGTAATTGAAGTGTTGTATCTGTACATGTTGATGATTTAATCTTTACCTTTAATAATTCATTTATCTGAGAATGTCTATAATATTACCTATACATACCTTTAAAAGGTAGATTTACCTACCAACAGCCAGGAACAAAACCTCTAGCTGCCATTGTACTGAATAATGGTATAACAAACTCATATTTTTAGGGCCTTGCAATTTGAGTTAAGAATCCAATGGCAAATTTGAGATGGTAGTCCTGTTGTAAATTAGAGATGGTAGTCCTATTATAAATTAGAGATGGTAGTCCTATTGTAAATTAGAGATAGGAGTCCTGTTGTAAATTAGAGATGAGAGTCCTTTAGTAAATTAGAGATAGGAGTCCTATAGTAAATTAGAGATGGGAGTCCTTTTTTAAATTAAATATTGGAATCCTGAAGTAAATTAAAGATGGGATACCTGTAGTAAAATAGATATGGGAGTCCTTTAGTAAATTAAAGATGGGAATCCTGAAGTAAATTAAAGTTGGGAATCCTGTAGTATATTAAAGATGGGATACCTGTAGTAAATTAAAACTGGAATTTCTGTAGTAAATTGAAGATGGGATACCTGTAGAAAATTAAAGATGGGAATCCTGAATAAATTAGAGATAGGAATCCTGAAGTAAATTAAAGTGGGTTCAAGTCTCAGATTCGGCCAATGTGGGTATGTGATAAAGCTTGCCAGTAGCTTCTTGTAGGTCAGTGGTTCTTTCTGGGGGTTTCCCCTTGTTCTTTCTTCACCAATAATACTGGCCGCCATGTATAGCCTATCGTGTGCTGAAAAATGGCGTTAAACCCTAAAAACAAAACAAACATACCATGGTTTGTACAACCATGAAAACTTCCCCAAACTCCTGGAATATATCTGATGGATACACAACATTAAAACTAAATTTAAAAATCTTTGTAGATTTTTAAAGACTTTTTAAATATAGTTGATTTAAAAAGCATATCCTAATCGTCTTGAATTGAATGGTTAGACATCTTAAGGTCGTATTTGATAGGTGGTCTCGATTTCTCATACACTTGTAAATACTAGCATATGGTATATGGTTTTCTGCTAATATAGAGCTGACATTAATTAACTTAAGAACAATTTATACAGGTGGCAATCAGCTGTAATAAATATTCTTTGCACTGAATAACTGCACTGCTATACAGAAATATGAATGCAGATACTTTCTTATTCACTGGATTGGTTCTTTAGGGTGTAAATTGTATTATGACTGGTTCTAGTTCTGTACTGAATAACAGGATTTAGAAGAAAAGGTATACAATTCTTGGTTCTCAATGTTTTTTTTTTTATAAACATTGATTATGACAACTTCATCATGCATTTTATTTTAAAGCATGAATCAGAACTTTAGATAACAGTTGACATTTAGCATGAATTAAAGCCATTCAGAGAAGAAGTTAGATTGAGCCATCCATTGAAATGAATCATAATATGCATTCAAAGATAAGTCACCTCAAATCTAGTAACTCTTTGAAGGACATTAGTTTACTATGATTATTTGGTTTGGTCGATGTGTATATGTCATTTGGATTTTTTATATATCTTTGACAAGTTTTCAGTCATATCCCTAGAATGTCTGCAGTATGGTAGTTTATAGTGATGTCTAGCACTGAGGCATGGCATATCGCAGACATGTAGCATCATGTCCCACCCAGTCACATTTACTTGACATCATGCCAACTATTCCTAACACTAACATCTTAATGGTACGTGCCATGTGAGGCAGCTGCTAGTACCATTTGTATAAGTCTTCATATGGCTAGTACCATTTGTATAAGTCTTCGTATGGCTAGTACCATTTGTATAAGTCTTTGTATGGCTAGTACCATTAGTATAAGTCTTTGTATGGCTAGTACCATTTGTATAAGTCTTCATATGGCTAGTACCATTTGTATAAGTCTTCGTATGGCTAGTACCATTTGTGTAAGTCTTTGTATGGCTAGTACCATTTGTATAAGATTTCATATGGCTAGTACCATTTGTATAAGTCTTCGTATGGCTAGGTACCATTTGTATAAGTCTTCGTATGGCTAGTACCATTTGTATAAGTCTTTGTATGGCTAGTACCATTTGTATAAGTCTTTGTATGGCTAGTACCATTTGTATAAGTCTTTGTATGGCTAGTACCATTTGTATAAGTCTTTGTATGGCTAGTACCATTTGTATAAGTCTTTGTATGGCTAGTACCATTTGTATAAGTCTTCATATGGCTAGTACTATTTGTATAAGTCTTTGTATGGCTAGTACCATTTGTATAAGTCTTTATATGGCTAGTACCATTTGTATAAGTCTTTGTATGGCTAGTACCATTTGTATAAGTCTTCGGTATGACTGTCAGTGTTTGAACCTGTGATCTTCTGCATCCATGGAAGATGCCTGCTAACCTTTCTATCACTATAATTTTAACAAAGGAAGTATTGTCTTTACAGTGTTTAGATTGTGTTCTGTTATGTCACGATATATAACTGCAGTCAATCAGATCAGCAGACAGCCTAAAACTTTTCAGTTGCACAGTTTGTTGTTTTAAGGAAATTTATTTCTGTTTGATGTATTTCTGCTTGTTTTATTACACGTATGAAGTTACTGAAAGCAATCATATGCATAGGTGAAAAGTTGTATCAACAATACTAATAATAATGGACATGGCAAAATCCAACAAATTGGTTAGGAATAAAAAGGACTGGAATTTAATGAGAGATAAAACATTCATTATGAATCACTTCCGTACTATTCGCCCACTTGTTTTGTCTCACAACATATGCTTTTTTATAGTGTTTTATTTGGTTGAAAAAGACATTTGATCATGCAAGCATATACATATATGCATTTAATATACGAGTCTTAACCAATGGATGTAATATGTAATTCAGTATGCATTTAGAATATGCCAATCTTAACATTTGGATATAATATGTAGTTCAGTATGATATTTAGAATAGGAGTCTTAACATTTGGATGTACTATGTAATTCAGTATGACATTTAGAATATGAGTCTTAACCATTGGATGTAATATGTAATTCAGTATGCATTTAGAATATGTCATTCTTAACATTTGGATGTAATATGTAGTTCAGTATGATATTTAGAATAGGAGTCTTAACCATTGGATGTAATATGTAATTCAGTATGACATTTAGAATATGAGTCTTAACCAATGGATGTAATATGTAATTCAGTATGCATTTAGAATATGAGTCTTAACCAATGGATATAATATGTAATTCAGTATGCATTTAGAATATGAGTCTTAACCAATGGATATAATATGTAATTCAGTATGATATTTAGAATAGGAGTCTTAACCATTGGATGTAATATGTAATTCAGTATGACATTTAGAATATGAGTCTTAACCAATGGATGTAATATGTAATTCAGTATGCATTTAGAATATGAGTCTTAACCAATGGATATAATATGTAATTCAGTATGATATTGTTCTTTTTTAACTCTGGTCAGACCGATCTGATGAGCTAGGGGTTAGAGCATCCTCCTCAGATGTGGTAGGTCCCAGGTTCGAACCCTTACCAAATCATTCCTAAAACTTATTAGAAAGGTACTAACAACTGCCTCGCTAGGTATTCAGCATTAAGAGAATTAGTGTTAGGACTTGTCTGCCTGGTGTCAGGATGATGTGACAGGGTAGGACATGATGCTACATGTCTATGGCATGATGCCCTGGTGCTAGACATCACTGTAAACTGCCACACAGCAGACATTGTAGTGGTATGAATTATTTTTTTTTAAAGCTATGTAAAAATCCAAATCCCACACTGACATAACTATATCATCATTAAGTGGCTGCTGATGCTGTGATCAAATTAATTCAGGTTTATTACGTAATCTAACAGCGCAGGGAACGTCAGAAACCATTGAGACATGTATTTTGCAACTTTTTTGTTTTAGTTTTGTTATGAACCACAAGTAGGTAAATGGATGGTGGGATTCAAGCACTCACTCTTTATAGTTGCAATTCTGGGCCATTAACCACTGAGTCACCAGGCTTTTTTAAACATTTTATATCGTGTGGGGAGGGGGAATTGTTGCAGTTGGAATATGTTTCTTTCTGTCTTTTTTGTAATCTTAGTGATTTCTCTCATGAAAAAAATAATTTTAATTGCTGTGAACATTGTCGATAGTGTAATTGTTGTGCATTGATGAAAATTGTTTATGTATACTACATAAAGGCTTTGCTTCTGAATTGAAATAATGAGAAATTTGCTGATAGGGCAACACGTTAAAACAGAAAGCACTTAAAAATAGAAAACTTGAATCATCAAACACTTGAAAATAGTTGGCTTTGAACACAAAGGCTCATGATTTATATACTTACTATTTATATTCTCGCTATTTATATACTTACTATTTATATACTTACTATTTATATACTTACTATTTATATACTTACTGTACAGTACTAAAGAGTACATTGAATCATTTTCAATGCTTACTTATTCAATCCATTCATATCACTTCAAATTTTTGTTTTGTTTCATATCATTATACGACTAATAAATGTGCTTAATTAAAAACAAACTTCTATCTACATATTTGTTAAATGTAATTTTTAATTATGCCGCTAAAGATACTGGATACATATACCCCCGTATTTTTTTCTTCAAGTTTTAACTTTAGTTATAGTTTTTAATAAATTCCAGCAATTTCAGCTCATAACATTTTCCTGATAAAAATTATGCCTGTCATTACATATCATAAATGTACAAATTTTTTAAAAATTGTTTAAAATGTGTATAATAAAATGATTATTAATATGTACAGAAACAATGCATATTTATTGCAATTCACTGCAACAGTTGTAGCATTTGTAATGTGCCAGAATAATTGCAATGCTTGTTGTTATGGACCTAAATGGAAATGTCACTCTCAAGGGGTCAAAGCATGGCATTCCTCCACACGGAATGAAGCATCCATGTAAAGCAGCACAGCACAATGGAATATACAAGAACAGTAACTCAGTGCAATGCAAAAGAAATTATCATTGTTCTCCTGGTATGGACCAGGGACTCGAGTGATAAAAATGTCAGTTTAAAAGTTCTGGCAACCCTACCACCCATCATTACCCCTACCACTTGGGACTAATTTTAAAACTCTGTATGCATACATGTATAAAAAAATTTTATCCTGTCATTTCCTTTATCACGGGTGTTCCAGATCAGATCCATGTTGTATATATGAACAGTCCCATGGAAGGGCATGACGGTTTAATTTGAACATTTTACTCTTGAGTTAATCTTCGTGAAATCTGTGGGATATGTGAGGATTAGGTATGCAGTTATGTAATGGATACCTGTCGATCAACACTGGTATGTTAATTGTAATAAATGATTTCCATCTCTGTGGCCAGTCTGAATAAGTAATTGTCCTTTCTTTGTTTTATTTTGAAAAATGCCTTGAAGAAGGGTTGGAGATATGTCCCAATAACAAGTTTACAACCTTATTCATTTTTAAACCAATAGCTTGTTATTATTGAATGCTGTTCACACATATGGCCTACTTTTTTTTTTCAAATGTATCCTTTGGGAACATTTAAATAGCAATATGTAAAAAAAAATGCTGAAACATTATTTTCAAATGAGAATGTAATGTTGATGGACTAAAATAAATTTATGGCCCACTTAATTACAAAAGCCAATGAAACATCTAGAATTTTTCAATGAAGTTTCTTGGAGTTGTTATAAGCCAGGTGAGCTTATGGATATATGAACCTGCATGCATGGTGTGTCATCCATCATGTGTTATCTGACTTGATGTTTTAAACTATTTTGTATCCCACTGGACATTTTCAGCCAAATTTGGGTGAGAGCATCCTGGTATAAAGATCTTTCAAATGATACAAATCCATTATCACAGCTGCAAAAACTAGATGAATATTTAAACCTGCTCATCAGAATTTTACCAAATTTGATTGAAAGCATTGTTGCAAAAAGGAATTGAAAAATTTATTTAAATAATTGTGATCCACAAATATAAATGAAATTGCTTAAAACCTCTCGAAAATTTTTGATGTCTTTTTTCTCAAAAATTGCTGAACTTAAATCTAGCAAATTTTGAAAGAAAGTATCATGGTACAATGGGCATTCAGAGTTTTACAAATTAATCCAATCTGCCTTCTCGAAAACATTGGACAGATTTTGACAAATTACATTTAGCTATTAGGCAAATGTCAGCAATGTGAGCAATCTCATACTCACCTGGGCCTCTTGTTTTCTTTATCAAAAGAACATTATTCTGATTCAGTTGCATCAGAGTTTGGAAGATGCTTTTTATGAACAGCAAATTAAAGACAAAGATGAAACACAACTTTCGTATTCTAAATTAGATTTAGGTAACACAAATAGTACCCTTAGGGGTTAGGAATGAATGTAGAGTACATTTTTGACATAGCCAAACCTGACATAATAGACCACATATTTTGAAGGACCACTTATCATTTTAAAACAAAATTCATAATGCAGGGAGTATTATGATTTTGTGGAGCAAGCTTAGGATATTGATGTAATTCCCCTTATAGTCGAATCTTAGAAGAACTGGTAGCATTTTCCCTCCCTCATTGGGGTCCCCAGCTCATTCCCATTTGTTGGGCCAGGTGTTGGTGGAGGAGGAAGTTTGAAGTAGTGAACAAAGGGTACTGCATCCTTACCCAGGAAATGCATAATAAGCCTTCTGGCACAGAGAACAAGAAGACTGGAGAGGATCTTGAAGATATCATTTGATGCTGATCTCACACTTTGCAATGATCCAGGAACTTTAGTGGAAGATTTCACTACATATTTATCTGGAAGCAAAATGGGTGGTCAATCATTCTCTCTTATGTTTTTCCTACTGGTTTCTGCCTCTAGTTATCATATTAAATTGCCAGCTTGGCCCCTTAACACCCCCATCCCCATGCAAAGACTGGGACATAATAATTTGGGATCATCAGCTGGGGTGCTAAACTCAATGGTACATGTATCTAAGTTTAAGTTTAAACTTATGCAGGACCCTAATGAGGTAAGTAAAGGCCCAGGAATCCATGCATACTGCAGATAATTAGGTCTGTTTGTAATGCCAGGTAAAAGTATATACTATAAGAATGGGGCTGTGTCCAGTTTCTAAGTTATGAATTAATAGACAGGTGTTTGGGGCTTGGGGAGATCCAGGGAACAGTGCTGTATGTATAAATGACTTGTCTTTTTGATGAAGAGTTGATGACCCTTACTGGTCAAGGAAAGAAGAGTAATCATAATGACATCAATAGCAGTCATGTGATCCAATCTTTACTTTCCTCTCTAAAGTTTATATATTTGTGTTAATTAGAATTCAGAAGCTGATAACTTAAAAACTGTGCAGCATTATTATAATTTACTTCACTATGTATGACCCACTATTATTCATACCTGCTTCATGTTTTAAACAGCAAAATTAATTTGCATCAGTAAAAATATATGTTGCACCTCTTTTCAATATGATGAATATACTTTGGTTCCACCTTCAACAATATATTACAACATCCAAATAAAAATAAAATAAATGACTGGCAAAGTCAACTGGGAAACAAGAAATAATTACTATGTTAGGGAAAAGGAGCGGAAATCGGCTGTGGAACTTGATAGTTCTAAGGGAAGAGAGTACGATCCTAAGTTCGAGAATTGGATTGTAAAGAAATCTGTATTCACCACAGCACAAGTGGAGAATATGTCATAGGTCAGCCCTGACTTGTGATAGAAAGTATTATCAGTCTGATTCTCTTAGTGGGTTAATGAGACTTAATTATATTTGATGAACAAAGCAGAGATTAACCGTCAACAAAATTTTGATAAAATAAATGATAAAAATATATACAATAATATATACAATACTTAATACACTCATGGGATAGACAGGGAAAACTTTACACCAACGTAAGGCACTTTTGACGTAGAGACGGTGTACCTCAATCAACTTGAACCAGCTTGTGCTGGGGAGAGTAATGAGGTTCATCACTGAGTAGACTTTATTTGTTTTCCAAAGTTGAAGAGTAGTATTTTGTTTTCCAGAGTTGAAGAGAGTATTTATAAAGTCATGTTTTGAGAGATCCTAGAATATGTGTCTATACTATATTTAAGTGACACTTTGAATCCTAAAACACACAGGCAAAGATTAATAAATACTGACAAAAAGAACTGGGTCACAGACATGTATATTGCATCTGACACACTTAGTAATCAATAATTGAATATTATTTGTACAGGCCACACAATTCAGAGCTTAGGGAGCATGTTGATTGTATACAGTCACTATTCTCAAAAAGTTATATTTTCTCTTAAGCAGTAAATTATTCTTAACTGTTTTACCTTTAAGAATTTCACTTTTTCAAGATTTATTTATTTATCTTCCTTTCCAATGATAAAGTGAGCTGTGTACCTGTCTTTGGTGTATCAGAAATAAATTTATAATTGGGACCCTGGTCAATAAAGACAACAGAGATCTTGTAAAGTTGTCCATCCATCCATCTTTTATCTGTCCTTCTGTCCATCTACAATTTGGTTTCCTCCTGGTAATTTTATTCTCAATTGTCAAGTCAGTACAGTAAAACCTGTCTTGAGAGACCACTGCTATGATAGACCACCTGTTTTGGGAGACCAATATCTCAATGCACAGACTTGTTGATTATATAGTATTATAACCTGTTTATGAGAGGCCATTATTTTTTTTTGCAGAAGGGGTGGTCTTTCAAGACAGGTTCTACTGTATTCAACATGATATTGAAGATTTCAGTCTCCAGCTTTCTTTGCAGTCACTGCAGGAGTTACATATGTGACCTCTAATTATCTATCCTCCTAATTGGATTTGATTAAATTTGGCATAAAGTTCTACATGAAATGATGAATGAGACCTCAGTCATGAAATTACATCCAGCAATCCATGACATTATTTACATGAATTAAGTCCCCTGATTGCTTGTCCTTTTGATTTAGTTTTATGCAAGATAGTTTTTCAACCATGTTTACATGAATTATGTCTCCTGATTGTTTGATCTTTTGATTTGGGTTTCCACAAGATAGTTTTTCAGCCAAATGTGGTATTAGCATTAGACTGTCAAGACTGTGAATTATTTAGATGTTCCATGTTAATTACAGGAGTTATGGGACCTAATTGCCTGTTGTCCTGATTTTGGTATCTGCAGCATAACTTTGCTAAACATTGATTGATTTTAACCAAATTAGCTTGACAGCTTTTTAGTGACAAGATCAAACCTTTAAAATAGTTCATTTTCGAACAAACAACAAGTCTTTAGATCACTTTCAGGAACTGTGGCAACAGATTGCCCATCATCCTGATTTGGTTTTTGCAGTGCAACTTTGCTAATCTTGATTGTTCAACCAAATTTGTAATGAAATTTTATATAGATGAGACAATGAATGAAATTTTTTTTGAAATATTAACTTCATTATTTAGAAGAGTTATGACCCCTGTTTGCCATTTCTCATAACTTTGATTCCACAGCATAAGGTTACAAGTAACTGTTAGATTTCAACCAAATTCATCTTGTACCAGCATTCAGTATCATTATTTAGTGGATATATGTCCATTGAATGTCCATCTGTTTCTAAATTTGCTTTTCAAACAAAGGTTCTTCTGTTTAAAAAGGCCCTACTGAGTCAATTATGGTTAGAATGGTACTTTGTGATGCACTTAACAACTCTAGTTATTTGTTTTCCAACTTTTCACAGTAAAATGGGAAACATTTTATCCATGTATTCACATTGTTTTCATGACTTCCCATATCACAGTAAAATGGGAAACATTTTTTCCATGTATTCACATTGTTTTCATGACTTCCCATATCACAGTAAAATGGGAAACATTTTATCCATGTATTCACATTGTTTTCATGACTTCCCATATCACAGTAAAATGGGAAACATTTTATCCATGTATTCACATTGTTTTCATGACTTCCCATATCACAGTAAAATGGGAAACATTTTATCCATGTATTCACATTGTTTTCATGACTTCCCATATCACTCTTCATATGGAGTTATTTGTAAAAAATATAGAAACAGAATGTCTTATAGCATGAAATTAGTGTGATGTACAATTATAAAGTGAAACCTGCCATAGTTGGTACCTATCAAGGGTACCATATTTTTGTGCATATAACGCGCCTACATGTATAAAGCGCACATGCAGATAACACGTGGAAATTCCATCTTTGTGTTTAAAAAAATATCTTGGATTGCACGCCCATGCATATACTGCGCAGTAACCAACACAGGCCTGCCGGAACACAGGACTGCCAGAGGTGCCTCATCTGATATGGGTTACGAGGCTGTTTATCGTTTCTTGCTTGCCATCCAGTGATTTAATGCTGACACCATTATCCCTTTCTGCTCGTAATAAATACCAGTATTACGGGTGCAGTCGTAAATGCTACGTTGTAATATTTTCTGCGTAAACACAGGCAAAATAGCAACTGCTGTGAAACTGTGTATTTACTGGTTTCTGCTAATTTCAGGCTGGAATGCACGCATGCCGGTTAAGGGATGTTAATATCGGTTTTTAGAAATTTGATTTTAAACTGATTATCGGTTTTTATTCTACATAGAAATTACAAGAAATATATTCTTATAATGCAAGTTAATGTATGCCTCGTGCGAATAAAAGATATTCATTACATACCATAACATAAAGACGCACACGCGGCACAACACTGTATCAACTTCGAATTGTTTATTTTCTACTTAAAGATTTGAATAAACCTCATTTATACTGTATGTTTATGAAAGAAATCTTTTATTAATTTTTTCCCCGTTTATTAGGGTGGTTGCTCGAAATTTATTGATGCACTTTTGGCTGTAAAACAAAAACTGGGATAACGCGCTTACGCATATACCCCACCCGGGGGGTTGCACTGATTGTAAAAACATGTATGACACGCGTTATTTGCGTGAAAATACGGGTAACCTTTCCATGAAATACAGAATACTGGTGTGTAACCTTTCTTACATTTATTTACATATTTTACATCTATATAAAAGATAGGTGTATTACATATTTAGCATCTATATAAGACATATTTTCTATTTAACTTCAGAAACACCTGTCTTATATATATATTTAACATCTGTATTAAAAAAAACCTGTCATATATGTTTGATTTCTGTTTAAAACAAACACCTGTCATATATGTTTGACTTCTATTTAAAACAAACACCTGTCATATATGTTTGACTTCTGTTTAAAGAAAACACCTGTCATATATGTTTGACTTCTGTTTAAAGAAAACACCTGTCATATATGTTTAACTTCTGTTTAAAAGATTTTACATGTTTAACATCTATATTAAAAACACCTGTCTCTAAAGTCACTTGAGTGTCCTGTTTATACAGGTTTCTCTATATGTAAATAAGAATTCACCAATCCAGTCATTGGCAAGAGTCTTGGCTAAAGAATTAGAAACCAGGTGCCATTATTAAATACAGTGTTACATCAGGTCCCATTATGTAGGAAATATTTACAAAACTGATTCTGAATGGAGCCAAGTCTTTCATAGTATTTTATATGTTAAAGCATATCATACACAAAATTAATATGTTCATGCAACTGAATTCATACACAATTTATGTTAAGGCAATTTTATACACATAATTATATATTATGGCAATGAAAAGTAATACACAATTTATATGTTAAGGCAATTTTATACACATAATTATATATTATGGCAATGAAAAGTAATACACAATTTATATGTTAAGGCAGTTCATACACAGAATTTATATGTTAAGGCAATTCACACAAAGAATTTATATGTTAAAACAATTCATACACAGTATTTATATGTTAAGACAGTTAAAGTCATACACAATAGTTATAAGTTAAGACAATTCATACACAGAATTTTTATGTTAAGGCAATTCATACACAGTATTTATATGTTAAGACAATTCATACACAGAATTTATATTTTAAGGCAATTCATACACAGTATTTATTTGTTAAGACAATGCATACACAGTATTTATATGTTAAGACAATTCATACACAGTATTTATATGTTAAGACAATTCATACACAGAATTTATATTTTAAGGCAATTCATACACAGTATTTATTTGTTAAGACAATTCATACACAGTATTTATATGTTAAGACAATTCATACACAGTATTTATATGTTAAGACAATTCATACACTATGTTAAATCAATTCATACACTATTTATATGTTTAGACAATTCATACACAGAATTTATGTTAAGGCAATTCATACACAGAATTTATATGTTAAGGCAATTCATACACAGAATTTTTATGTTAAGGCAATTCATACACAGAATTTATATGTTAAGGCAATTCATACACAGAATTTATGTTAAGATACTTAATACACATAATTTATGTTAAGGCAATTTCATACACAGAATTTATGTTAAGGTAATTTATGTTAAGACACTTCATACACAGCATTTATATGTTATGGCAATGAAATTCATGCACAGAATTTTAGTTAAGGCAATTCATACACAGTATTTTATATGTTGAGGCAATTCATAAACAGTATTTTATATGTTGAGGCAATTCATAAACAGATTTATCGAGTTTCATGTTTGATAAGTTTGTGTGAATAAAAAGTTTGCATAGTAAGTTGTCGCAGACAGGAAAAAAGCTCAATATACTGCTGCCCCCATTTCAATGCAGATATGTTCTTGTATCCCATTGATTTGCTTGAAATTTGGTTTTATCATTGCTTCATAAATTCTTTTGGTTTATGTTCTCAGCTAATGAGTTGCTGTCATAAGTTCCTCATATTTTTCCTTTAGTTTTCCTCATTTTTGATGGAATCCATGGCATCAGTTTTAAGTTAAGATGCACCAAGGCTCTGATTTAGACAGAATATATCCAAAAGTCAGCTTAAGTTATGTTGCATTGTCTGGTTATTGTTATTGCAGGGTTTAACGCCATTTTTCAGCACAAGATAGGCTATACATGGTGGCCAGTATTATCGGTGGAGGAAGAACCCGGGAAAACCTCAGAAAGAACCACCAACCCAGAAGAAGCTACTGGCAAGCTTTCTCACATACCCACATTGGCTGAATTCGAGACTCAAACCCATGCAGACAGAGGTGAGATGGCAGCGATCTGTAACAGAGAGCGCTTTAGACCACTTGGCCACTCGGGGCACCAAGCATTGTCTGGAAATCATTGCATTTGATTTGGATGACTAATTTTTAGTACAAGTCAATTTTCTCGAACCCACTGAATCATACCTGTCTGCTTTGTTATCCATAGCAGAATTTAAGAGACTGAACGCAGTGAATATTTCATTTTCTGTTTAGGCATTCATTGTGTTTTCCATTGAATTCATGTAACATTCTTCACTGGCCATCAAAAATTAGGAATTATTTTCTATCTAAACAACACAATTCTATAACATCTGCTTGCCTCAGTTAGTGTGGTTACACCCAGTAATGTGGTTTACTTGTATGCCTATCCATGAAAAGTGTTATAAAGTGGAGGTAATGTTTATTACGTTTGCCAGAATTCTTTTCTTTAATCTATTTTTTTTTTTCTTCATGTTTTCCTGCCAACTTTTAAAGCAAGCAGCCCCTGCATTAGTCTTATTGCGTAAGCACCTGATAATATTAGATGCCACCTCACATGAAGAGTCTTTTGAGTGGTGCAAGTTTATTGGTTCTATATAATTAAAGAACACAAAGAAAGTGCAATAAATCTGTTTAATTTAATATGCTACTGCAACATACTTATCAATTGAAGAAAAAAAATATATTAAGCTGGTGGTAAGTAAATATTTAACATGCCCATATGTCACAGAGGAAATTAAAGTTTCTTATTTGATTAAACTCTTATCAGTTTCCTGCCTCTCCTATGTTTCTCAAATAAACATAACCCAGTGACAGAAATTTTAAGTCATAAAAAGAGCTGTTTTTGTAGAATCATGAAACAAGAAACTGATTTCTCTACATACCAATCAGCTGATACATTTATCAACAAGAAATAGACTAATTGCTTGCATTATATACACTTGAGTTTAATGAAATCTCATTAACAGGTGCACAAGTTGTTATAAGAATAAATTATATGGAAAATAGCACATAAATGTCCTCCAGTATTTTGGTAGCATAAGCATGTACATGTTTATGTGTTAAAGAAAGACAATACCAAAGTCATAATAGTCACGTTACATTGGACTGTTCTAACTTGACCTTCTGATAGGTGTGGTATACAGCGTACTGTTGTGCTAATGCTTTGGGGTTGATTTTTGTTGTCTTTGTATCAGTTACCGTTCTGCCAAATCTGGTTGATAGCTTAAATAAATAATTTGTATTGATATTTGTATTTGAACTAAACATCTACATTTATGCAATCTGTTTAAAATCTGATGAGTATCTTCTGGGTTCACTTCTTGTATGTTAGATTTTTAATGTAATTTTAACAATTTTAGTCATATCACAAAGATGTTTGCAGTGGCAATTTTTAGTGATAAGTCTCTAGCACTGGGGCATTATGCTGCAGACATGTAACATTCAGTCACATTATCCTGACACCAGGCCGACCAGTCCTAACACTAACCTCTTAATGCTGAGTGCCAAGCAAGGTGGTGCTGGTAGAATATTTGTAAGTCTTAGCTATGGCTCAGAAGGGGTTTGAACCAATGACCTCCCACAAATGAGGCAGACACTCTAACCACTTAGGCCACCAGCACCAGAGCGGTACTTCTTTTGTAATAATTTATGATGACATATAATGTTGCATTTACAGTAGCAAGAGATATCATCAGACATTATGTTATGAAAGACAACATTTTTCACTTTAATAAATTAAACAGTTATTCTTTGATGAATTTAACTTAAATTTTAAGGGTGAATATCACCTGTCACATCATGAGAACTTTTTACATCAGAGATCATCATTTTAATCAGTTTTCTTTTTAGGCTTATTATATACAAATTTTACTCAATATTTCATTAAAAAAAAATTAGGTGCAGGATAATCAAAATGGTATATATCATAGATAATGAATGGATAACTCCTGTACATATATCTGACTCTGTTGCATACCTGCAGTCACTCATCATTACAGTTTCAGGAATTCATGTCTCGGGGGATCTATAATGTCTCACTTCTTTTTCAAGTTACTAAGGAATTCTACAGTATCATGAAAACTATTTGTATCCCCCACAAATTTTGAGTGGTATATTTCACTCAACAGATGATGTCATAACAATCAAATTACTTAGGGGTTGTCATTTATTTTAAAATGGTCTATATTACTAATCTATCTAATCCTTGCTGTTGAGTGCATTTTAACTGTAAATTCATATATAGTCTATCTGTATCCAGGCCTCATCAGAAAGGCTAGCAATGATGATTATTTGTCAGGCATGGATGTAATGGTATAATTCTTAGTGGTTATGCCATAATGTTTGGTTTGGTTTGGTTTTGTGCATTTAATGCCATTTTTTAGTGCATGATAGACCATTCAAGGTATCCAGTATAATTGTTTTAGAAAGAACCTGGGAAAACCCAGGAGAAAAAACACTTGACCTGTGCGGATCAACCAGCAAGCTTTGTCACATACCTAGTTGGCCTGTGCCAAGACTCTTACTCGCAGGAACAGAGGGGAAATGTCATCAATCTGCAAAGACGAGGTCCTTTGACCAGTGGGTCACCCAGTAATGCCAATAATGTTGTGCCTTATGGATTAGATCATTGGATAAGCTCATGCAGCTTTCTCATTGCATGTTTCTACTGTCTAAATTACTGTAAATTTTGTATCTACTTTTATACAACTGAAACATCTTTTGTTATATTATTACATTTACTTGTACTTATCATTTTGAAGCAGCAGTTTCAAAAGATACTGAGGGGGTTGTTCATGTGTATGTAGATTGTGGTTCTTTATTTTTATTTTGGTACTCTTTGACTCGTATTTCTTCCATACTGCTGTCCTATATACAGTGTTACTTAGTTTTGCTTTCATTCTTCAAATAAACAATAAGTATTTTTATATGTAATATCCTGGGTCATTCATAATCAGCAATCTGCTATAGGCAAAGGTCATTGATCCACACATACTTGGAATGAAGTGTTAAACAATCCTTGGCATTTGAAGATGGTAGTAATATAGATGCGTTAAGGCATTTTCATAAGAAAAACATGTTATCACACAGTTTATACCTTCTTTGAAGTTTTCAACATAACTTTAAAATACACCACCCTGCTCAGAGAAACCATCAATCAGACCCCTATTATAAGAAACAAAACTTTATACTGATTTATTTTTCTGCTTCAATGGCTGTGTGGTTAGAGCATCCACCTTTTTGATGTGGGAGGTTGCGGGTTAGAACCCTGGCTGAGCGATACTAAAGACTTATAAAACTGGTACAGACAGCTGCCCCACTAAGCACTTAGCATTGAGGGGTTGTGTTATGACTGGTCAGTCTGGTGTCAGAATAATGGACTCCAGGGTGAGACATGATGCTGCATGTCTGTGACATGACGACCCCTAGTACAATAAATCACTATAAACTGCCACACTTCAGACATCATTGTGATTTTTCAGCATAGTTTTTAAGAAGCAAGCCTGAATCCCACAATTGCCCATTCTAGATTTGACCCGGAAGTGAAATAGTTGATGTTGTGAAAACAGTTTGTAATTGGTTCCGAGCAGTCACTAATTAAAATCTAATGGAGTGAATGGTGTAGGACTAGTAGTACAGAATTCAGCTAATTTAAGGATGCATAAAGAGGCTTTCTGGCATATTACTGTGAGGTACTGCTGTATCACAAAGTGAGAATATATTGGATACTCTTGATGCCTGGCAATTTATGGATACTGATTGTCTTGCTTTTTTCTATGCTAGATATATCTTTTGGATATGGCGCATCATCTCATATGTATGAAACTTATATGTCAGTCCTGTCCATTGCATGACATCTATTAAAAATTTTATTGCAAAAGAAATAACTTTTAAAGGACTTTATGGATTCAAGCGAATTTGGTATGAAGTTTGACGTTAAAAAGCTTTGGTTATGCTCCATGCTCAGTTTAGAACATTGCCCTTCATTGGTATCGAAGCTTTTATTTCCCGTCAACAGCTTTCGATACTTCATGGATTGAAAATAATATGCCCTTAAATGCATCATATTGGTGGGGGCATCTGTGTTATATTGACACATTTGTGTTTTTTCAATACATGTGCTGTCTATGCAGTTGTTTCAGTAATTGCTCTAGTCAGTGTGAAGTGATGATGATATAATTAAATTAACTGTTACATTAAAGTAGAGATGGGATTGAAAATGTGACCTTGGAATCAATTTGATAACAATTGATAATATTTCAATGATGATTTCTATCCTCAGTAATTTAATGTTCTTTGTTCTCCCCCTCCTCTCCCATTACGATTCATTCTCCTCTCCCATTCCATTCATTCTCCCCCTCCTTTCCCATTCCATTCATTCTCCCCCTCCTTTCCCATTACCATTCATTCTCCCCCTCCTCTCCCATTACCATTCATTCTCCCCCTCCTTTCCCATTCCATTCATTCTCCCCCTCCTCTCCCATTACCATTCATTCTCCCCCTCCTCTCCCATTACCATTCTCCCCCTCCTTTCCCATTTCATTCATTCTCCCCCTCCTTTCCCATTCCATTCATTCTCCCCCTCCTCTCCCATTACCATTCATTCTCCCCCTTCTTTCCCATTCCATTCGTTCTCCCCCTCCTCTCCCATTACCATTAATTCTCCCCCTCCTTTCCCATTCCATTCATTCTCCCCCTCCTCTCCCATTACCATACATTCTCCCCTTCCTTTCCCATTCCATTCATTCTCCCCCTCCTCTCCCATTACCATTCATTCTCCCCCTCCTTTCCCATTCTATTCATTCTCCCCCTCCTCTCCCATTACCATTCATTCTCCCCCTCATCTCCCATTACCATTTAGCATTTAATCTGACTGTGTTGGAATTGGCAAAATAATAAAGTATATGTGACCTGAATAAATAAATTTAAAAATGAAATTTTAAAGAAAAGGGATCTCCACAAATTGGTGTCTCAGGAATGATAGCCATATTGTCACCAAAACTGCCATGACAGCAGACATTCATGTACATTGCTTTTTTTTGTATTAATAAAACAGACTTACATGTACCTCTGAAGCAGACCTAATCGGGTCGACACGCACATTAAGTTAATACAGATTTAACCTGCTGGAAGCTTACCTACCATGGGATTGTATTCATTTAAAACAGTTATGAGACTTTTCAACATATTGATCCAGTGTTCTGGATTTTGGAAAAATCATTGTATATTATATTGACCAACAATCAACAGAAAGTATATGATAGGTTAAGGCTAGCAAAATTTACAGAAATGATAAGATGGGCTTATATATATTATACCAACCAGCAGTCTACAAAAATCATGGACTAGGGCTAACTAAATTTATATATGTGCATTATACCAACCATCAGTCCACAGAAAGTATGATGAGCTTGGGCTAACTAAATTATCATCTGTTTGTTGAACTACTATGATAATACCACATTAACCCCGGAGGTTTTTGCTGTTTTCGGATGAAATGCGAGTAGGAAACACATTTTGGGACTATTTCTGAATACATCCTAATACATCAATTTCCAAGCAATTTTAAATTAGTCCAATGCCTAGTTGTGCTTAAAAAAAATGTTTTCCATTGGTTAGTTTGCTGGTGCATGAGCAGAAGGTGAAAAGTTTTTTTTTTTTTTTTTTTTGCCTAATGAACCTATTATTTTCGCATGGAGAAGACTCTTGATTTACAATGTCCACCTTTTTGCAGAGGTTCACCTGTCTGTCACCTGGCCATAAAGTCTAAATTTTGGACACAAAATCGGATTCTGACCATGGGCGATTTTTAGGTGGAAAAAAAAAGGGGTCAAAAAATTAGGTCTTTCTTTCTGTATTTTGTAGTGCAACTAAAATTTCCAGATTGTTTGGTATCTTTGTAGAGCTAAATCTGTCTTCCTTTCTATAATACCACCCACTTTAGTGTATCATGCATGACCTTGACACTACAGACCTTGGAAGTAGGCAACTACCTCATGCCCCGTAAACTTGGCGCTATGGTTTATTTGTTATAGATGAAAAAGTACAATATACAGCATCAAATAAACTTTAGTAAAATTTAAATCTTCTTTTTATTCTTTTAGAACAAAGTTTGAGACAAACATTCACATTTAGAAATGGGGAGAGGAGAAGCAAGAAAAAGAAGAGTTACCTCAGATCTTTCGATAATCGATCTTCCACCTTTCCAGTTTACTATTGTGATAACTGAATTATTATTCTGCCTGCTACATTATGGTAATTAAAGGCATGTAGTACCTTTAGTACCACGAAGGATGCAAAAGCCACATTCGAAACGCAATCTTTATAAGAATGGAATTAAAACTCATAACATGGTACATAATCTTAAGAAGGGCGATGTATTCTAAGACATGCGGCACATGTTTCTAACCATCTCTGGTCAAACTATGGTGATGAAGCATTTATCATCGCTGACATACTGTTGTCTGATTGGTATTTCAGTCGCTAGTAGGTGCATATCATCAGTTGTGAAGAAGATTAGAAAAAAGATGGCTAGCCAGAGAGTAGGAAAAACTCCATCCTACATTGGCATTAACTATGAACATTCTGAAAAACATAAATAGAGGGATATATTTTTGACAATTTTAATAAAAGGACATTGCCAAGATTACAAGGCAGGTCATTTGTGGCTTAATAATTGTGAGTATTAATCTGATGTTTATCAAGAAAACGAGTCTCATTGTCAGTCAAACACTGAGATTTGTAAAATGTAGCACTGTGTCATTCGGTCCCTTAATACACTAAAAAAATCTATCTCTGTGTCAGCCAATCTCTGAATAGATTGATAAAATATATGTGTCAGCCAATCCCTGAATAGATTGATAAAACCTATCTGTGTCAGCCAATCCCTGAACAGAATCAATCTCAGTGTTAGTCAATCCCTGAATAGATTGATAAAATATATCTCTGGCAGCCAATCACTGAATGGATTGATAAAACTAACTCAATAATGAGATTTTTATTTTAATGGTTATTATTGATGATAACCATCAGAATATAAATCTAGTTTTCTATACCGATTTTTCTGTTAGGTCCATGAGCAATCACGCTTTCTGATTTTAATAGAAATATTTTTTTAGAACATGTGCCTTATTGCTTTCCGATAATGTTTACCTATGTCAGTTATAAAATCTTAATTATCAGTTCATTTAAAAAAATATCTTATCAAATTTCTTATCATTTCAGATTACAGATACAAGAAGGATGAAGTGTTCAAAAGAATGAAAATTACTACTTTTGTGCAGTTAGTAAGTATGATTCTAAAAGTTATAAATATTATACAGTATGTAGCTAAATTATCGACAAATAAATTATTTTTAATACGCATTGGCCTCCTTCATAATTCACAAAATAATGAAAGGAACCACTTTCATGCATTAAGTAAATGTTACAAATAATGCAGCAAAATTGTTTAAAATAAATTGCTTTTTACCTTAACTTTTCATAAAACAGAAGAGCTAATGAGATTATTGTTTTGTCCATTATTGAATTGCCATGAAACTTTACATACATCTAATAAATGGTTCCCCACAGACATCCAATATGGCCACCAAAAGCCATCTTTTTAAAAAAATCTTGTTATCTCTACTCCTCATGGATGAATGGTCTTGTATGGTTTTTTAAATTTATAATCACGTAAAAGTCGAGTCAAACTACAAACATCGTTGACCTGGTTTTCCAGCACCTTTTCAAGATAATGTGAATACTGTTCAATAGAGTGGTCCCTTAATTGTTACTTGGTACATAATGTGATGGCAGATCAGGTTCTGTGTTATTTGTTCTACGGATCACTTTTAACAAATTGCATAGACCCAGATCTGCCAGCACATTGTACGATGGAAGATATATGTGCAGTTTGTAGTTTGACTTGCCTTATAAGCTGGTATATATGGTAACAAGAAAGTATATAGTTGACTATTATCTTTGTCAAAATATACAAATAATAAACATTTTTTTTTTTATGCAATGAATATGTGATGATAATTACATTGCATCTGTTGTAAGTGTCTACCACCCTAACATCAAGGAAGATACATTTCACATTCTTTACTCAACCAAATGTTGGCTTTATCACCAAATCATTTCAAGGATAAGATTACTGTACGTTTCACACTCTTTATTCAACCGTTCGTTGGTTTTATCAACCAAATCATGTCAAGGATAAGATTACTGTACATTTCACAATCTTTATTCTACCTTTCGTTGGCTTTATCACCAAATCATTTCAAGGACAAGATTACGGTGCATTTCACACTCTTTACTCAATCAGACATTAGCTTTATCACCAAATCATTTCAAGAATAAGATTACTGTACATTTCACATTCTTTACTCAACCAAATGTTGGCTTTATCACCAAATCATTTCAAGAATAAGATTACTGTACATTTCACATTCTTTACTCAACCAATTGTTGACTTTATCACCAAATCATTTCAAGGATAAGATTACTGTACATTTCACACTCTTTACTCAACCAAATGTTGACTTTATCACCAAATCATTTCAAGGATAAGATTACTGCATGTGTCACTCTCAGCTGGACACCATTATCATCAAGCTGATAATAGAAGAAGAAAAAAACAATTCTTTAAATCTTCATTACAAGTGCAAACACATTTTTTTAGAGCAAATTAAATGGAATGACTTAAAATGATTTTCAAAAACTGAAAACCATTGGTCATGTATTTATCTGAATGATTGTAAATAATATTTACTTTCCATTTTTGTGATGATGTTATTCATAAACCCTGATGATTTTTGGGGCAGTTTAGTTTTGAAGTTCTTTAGACTTCTTATGTTGCTTTTTTTACCAGTGCTCTGTCTTCATATGAAATTGACCTTTCTTGTTCATTTTTTTCTGTTTAGACCAGTTTTACTTCATATTTTCTGGATGTCGAGTCCCACTTGTATGGATCATTGTCAATTTTATGCATCATTACCAATTTGAGCTCATATTTAATTCAGTTTCTGAATTTAAAATTAATAATTTAACAAAAGTTTTTTTTATATTTATAAATTTGACCCAAAATTTTTTTGGAATAAAATTCAAAATTAAAATTAGAGTTTGCTTCGTATTTAGATGAAATGTTTACTTTATGAGGGAGTTGTGGTTCTCTTTGTTACTGACAGAGTTCCAAGACATTTTATATATTTAGTCATCCTAATTGAGCTTTAAAGCATAGTCTTATAACAGTATAATTTGTGCCTGTGATATCGTATTTATACCTGTATAATTTAACTGACTTGCAAACATTTTAGGCCCAGATTTGCTATCCAGCAGTATTTTGGAAAATAATTGTCTGGGTTTTTTTATATCAATATTTGAATGGCAGTTACTGTGATAATGTACCAATATATTCTGATCTGCATTGTATTGTTTACATGAAATTATAGAATAAACAGCATAGAATGTGATAATGCGCCTGTAGATTATGTTCTACGCTGTTATATGAAATCAGCATGAACAGCATAGAATGTGATAATGCGCCTGTAGATTATGGTCTACATGGTTACATGAATCATAGAATGAACACATTGTGATAATGTACCAGGAAATCATGGTCTACACTGTTACATTAAATCACTGAATGAACACATTGGCTGATAATGTACCAGAAAATCATGGGCTACACTGTTACATTAAATCACTGAATGAACACATTGGCTGATAATGTACCAGAAAATCATGGGCTACACTGTTACATGAAATCATAGAATGAACACATAGACTGTAATAATGTACCAGAAAATCATGGTCTACACTGTTACGTGAAATCACTGAATGAACACATTGACTGATAATGTGCCTGCAGATCATTGTCTTCACTGTTACATGAAATCATAGAATGAACACATAGACTGTAATAATGTACCAGAAAATCATGGTCTACACTGTTACGTGAAATCACTGAATGAACACATTGGCTGATAATGTACCAGAAAATCATGGGCTACACTGTTACATTAAATCACTGAATGAACACATTGGCTGATAATGTACCAGAAAATCATGGTCTACACTGTTACATTAAATCACTGAATGAACACATTGGCTGATAATGTACCAGAAAATCATGGTCTACACTGTTACATTAAATCACTGAATGAACACATTGGCTGATAATGTACCAGAAAATCATGGGCTACACTGTTACATTAAATCACTGAATGAACACATTGTGATAATGTACCAGAAAATCATGGGCTACACTGTTACATTAAATCACTGAATTAACACATTGGCTGATAATGTACCAGAAAATCATGGGCTACACTGTTACATTAAATCACTGAATGAACACATTGTGATAATGTACCAGAAAATCATGGGCTACACTGTTACATTAAATCACTGAATGAACACATTGGCTGATAATGTACCAGAAAATCATGGGCTACACTGTTACATTAAATCACTGAATGAACACATTGGCTGATAATGTACCAGAAAATCATGGTCTACACTGTTACGTGAAATCACTGAATGAACACATTGACTGATAATGTGCCTGCAGATCATTGTCTACACTGTTACATGAAATCATAGAATGAACACATAGACTGTAATAATGTACCAGAAAATCATGGTCTACACTGTTACATGAAATCACTGAATGAACACATTGACTGTAATAATGTACCAGAAAATCATGGTCTACACTGTTACATGAAATCATAGAATGAACACATTGACTGTAATAATGTACCAGAAAATCATGGTCTACACTGTTACGTGAAATCACTGAATGAACACATTGACTGTAATAATGTACCAGAAAATCATGGTCTACACTGTTACATGAAATCACTGAATGAACACATTGACTGTAATAATGTACCAGAAGATCATGGTCTACACTGTTACATGAAATCACTGAATGAACACATTGTGATAATGTACCAGAAAATCATGGGCTACACTGTTACATTAAATCACTGAATGAACACATTGGCTGATAATGTACCAGAAAATCATGGGCTACACTGTTACATTAAATCACTGAATGAACACATTGGCTGATAATGTACCAGAAAATCATGGTCTACACTGTTACGTGAAATCACTGAATGAACACATTGACTGATAATGTGCCTGCAGATCATTGTCTACACTGTTACATGAAATCATAGAATGAACACATAGACTGTAATAATGTACCAGAAAATCATGGTCTACACTGTTACATGAAATCACTGAATGAACACATTGACTGTAATAATGTACCAGAAAATCATGGTCTACACTGTTACATGAAATCATAGAATGAACACATTGACTGTAATAATGTACCAGAAAATCATGGTCTACACTGTTACGTGAAATCACTGAATGAACACATTGACTGTAATAATGTACCAGAAAATCATGGTCTACACTGTTACATGAAATCACTGAATGAACACATTGACTGTAATAATGTACCAGAAGATCATGGTCTACACTGTTACATGAAATCACTGAATGAACACATTGACTGTAATAATGTACCAGAAGATCATGGTCTACACTGTTACATGAAATCATAGAATGAACAGCATAAACTTTAATAATGTACCAGAAAATCATGGTCTACACTGAATGAAATCATGTAATGAATACGTTGATAATGTGCCTATAGATCATGGTCTACACTGTTAAATGAAATCATAGAATGAACACATTGACATTGATAAAGTGCCTGTAGATCATGGTCTACACTGTTAAATGAAATAATAGCATGAACAGCATATACTGTAATAATGTACCAGAACATGATGGTCTACACTGTATGAAATCATATAATGAATATATCGACTGATAATGTGCCTATAGATCATGGTATACACTATTACATGAAATCATAGAATGAACACAGACTTAGAATGAATACAGACTTAAATGATAATATACCAGTAGATCATGGTCTCTACTTTTTGGCAGTTGGGCTTGCGTTTAACAACAATATGGTACATCAAAGTCACTTTTATTTACAAGTACATGCTATATCCAAAAGTCCCATTTGCTTTGAGATAAAAAGTGAATTTATTTTCAAACCCAAGACGTGCTATTGTGTTATCAAACTTGAAAATTGAGTTATTTTTCAAATTCATACATTTGCAGCTATTATAACTGTTGTAACTGATTTATTTGGATTGCAATCCATAGCTTACTTCGCAAATCAGCAAACAAATGGGGGGAAAAAAGAGATACATAAGAATGGAGGGCTTTGATTTTTTTGTAATCAAATAGTTTGATCAGTTGTAGAGAACAGATTTGAAAAGATTAATCACCAATGTGCTGGGATGTTAAACACTTGACTTTTTCAGTGAGAAACAACTTATGTAACTACTACAACAAATATGTCAATAACTATTTCCAAAGGTCAGTCAGAATGGTCTGTTTTATAAAATATATTTTTCAATATTAGTAAGGAGATGGCATGCATTTATCTCACTTGTGTAGGTGAATTATCTCTTCCACATCAATGATGCTGAACCCATGCCTATCACTTGACTTTGAGTGGACTTAAGGACTGACCATTTAATTTTCAGTAAGTGGCAGGGTGAGTTGTTGAAAAAATGTCTGGCCCCCAAATACAGACCTCTAGCATCCATTACAATTTGATTATACATCTTCTTGAAATGACCTTTAAGATATGGACTTACATAATAGCAAAGATTACAACAATGCTGTCAGATCCACATACTGGCTTGTCTACATCTTCGTTAGCCAAGGTTCTGATATGTTAACCCTATCTGCATCTTGGCAGATTGACCAGCTGTTTCTGTGCTTTGGATTTGTGAGTTTCATTGGATGCAGTGGCAAACCACTCATCCAGTCAAATTAACTTGTTCAAATTTGAACACATCTCTTACATGATTGAGACAAGGGGAGCACACAACTTAAATAGACTCCTAAATAAGGACTACCGGTATGTGTTTGTACAAATACTCATATACAACTGTAATATGGCTTCTCTCTGGTATGTAATAACATTTTCGATGTTAAACTTAAAAAGTATTCTTTTAAAGTCAAATGGCTCTTTCATTTTTGGCCAATATAGAATGCATTACTGTTATATATTATTGGTCAGTTGATATTACATACTAAGGAAGGCAACTCATGAAATCCAACAGATGTCCCTAGCACAAAGTACTAAAATGTCTGATCCACCAAGGTATAGAAAGTCTTAACCCTTTGAACCCTAATCTCCCCCATATTTCGGCACATTAACCCGAGCCTCCACGGCAAATTTTGACAATTTTATAAAAAGTAAAAGTTTGCAAAATAAAAGTGATATTATGCCTTAGAATGATAATCCACTATGATATAACAGCAAATATCAAATTGTCTCTTTTCAAACATGCTTATAAAATGCTTTTTATTACTATGACTATGTAACAAACTGTCCCGAAATTTTGTTCATGTTGAACCATTCGTGCAAGATCTATATTTCACTGACCATCTAGCGAATAACATAACGCATCCAGGATACCGGCCTGTCGGGTTAAGACTGTAGATAGCTAGGCCGGTATACCAGCCTTTCGGGTATATACACCGTTACAACCGGCCGGTAAACCGGCCTCTCGGGTTCAAAGGGTTAATAATATCGAACCTTGGCTAGTGAAGATGCCTTACTTTTGTTTGATCAGGACATTTTGTTTCAGTTAGATTCAGTGGAGCCAATTACCTAATCTAAATTTTAAGCTTCAGATGCTTTAAACCTTCCTATATCTTTAATGCAAAGCATCTGTGCGATCAAGTTTATTGTGGCATTTTCTATAAATGATGTCCAGCGAACAAAAATACTATGAGGGTGAAAAAGAAAATATGCCACTTAAAATATTAAACAGCATCGATTTGTTATTGTTTTGGGGTTTAACACCATTTTTCAGCATAATATAGGCTATACATGGTGGCCAGTATTAATGGTGGAGGAAGGACCCGGAAAACCCCAGAAACAACCACCAACCCATGAGAAGCTACTGGCAAGCTTTCTCACAAAACAAAACAGCATAGAAGTATAAAAAAGAAATGTTCAGGTTCTTTAAAGGAAAAGTAGGAAAGGCAACAATTATGTTTACTGGACATATTTAATGTTGATTTCAAATATGTCCCATGATGAGAAAGATGAATGCTCTTGCCACTTCAAATCGAAGAAGCAAAAAAAATCCAATGATATAGCAATAACAATTTTAGCTCCATAAGATTTGGACCTCCAGTTTCTGAAGGTGTGCTGAAGTTAACTATTAAAGACTAAGCATACTTTGAAAACATTTTTAGGTAAACATAATTTTTGCCTTCGCTGCATTATTCTTGAGCGAGTATTCCATGTTAGCAGTGCATAATATTTCATTACACCTCACTGATGAAACTTGTCCTAACTTAGCAGGAAAACATCACCAAGCTGTTGTCTTGCAAGTGATGGCTGTAGGACTGCTAATAACTTGAAGAAGAAAAAAAAATTCTCTTGCTCTGATTTGTAGAGAATACAGAATTATATATATCCATTGTATTTGTTGCAGAAAAAATAACTTTGTGAGGTAAAAGAAAACATCCAAGTTAAATAATACAAAATAAAAAAAAATCCTTGACCGGTTACACCCTACTATTAAATGGTTAGTCCCTTTGTATCGTAAATGTCGACAAGTCACGTTGAGCTACTGTTTTACTGACATAAATCATGTTTACTGTTATGTATTGTTCATGTAATTGTTTTATTTATTCTTAAATTTTAGCATGTCTTCAGAAGCTGGACAAACTTTGGAGGAATTGAAAAATCTCTGAAATTCCATTCTTAGTATTTTTTGAGACAGACAGACAGTTACCTCATTTTCAGTTGTATATTTTAATGTCATTTGTTATATCTTACATAATTATTCAGATATTTTTCATTCTTTTGATGGGAATGTGTAATGAGTACAAGTCACAGACACCTGGCCTTCAAAATTATATACTGGCAAGACTTGGGTACCCTCATTGCTATGGTAGTGGTGCACTGATTAGACCCCGTACTGTCAAAATACTTGCTTACAAGTTGGGTCCAATTGTAAACATTACATAGACACTTATCTGCTAACATATAATGAGCCAGAAGATCAGAATTTCTATTATTTGCTATACTACTCACTGCATAGATCCAGATTGGCAAGTACATTATGCAATGGTATATCAGGGTCTATGTAATTTACATTTGGATTTGAACCTTAAGTATGTTATACATATCCTGTCATGTTCATAGATGGGAAAGCTTATTATGTATGCACCATAAATTAGTCTAAAGCATGATGCCTACCCACACCCACCCACATTGAAAGGCCCAGAGAAATATGGATTGTACATTATGTAAAAGTAACTGTGTGCATGTTTCCCAAGTACCACTAACTGTACATATTTGATATTTATACAGTGAAGAGAAGGATAACTCTGTTTTAGGATTTTGTTTCAGTAGTAAAGTTATATAATGTTTTTAAAAATGTTACTCGCATTTATAGAAATCCAGTTAATGTACAATATATACATATTTGAAAGATCCAATTAGACTATGATCTGTCAATGTATAATGTACTGGCAGATTATGGTCTTTGTTATTTGTTCTGCTGATTAATTTTGAAAAACTGCATTCACCCCAATCTGTCATTGCTTTATGTGCTGTGAGATCTGGATCAGGGCAGTTTGCAGATGTATCAGACATTTAAGCGAGTATATATGGTACAGTGTACCTTGATAATAAGTGAACATTAACAACTTTGTGTCACCAATGGTATCGAATCTGTACAAATTGATTGAAACAAATTCTTTTGCTTGTTTTCAATCCTTGTCCATGTTTGCTCACACTTGAATACCATATTTTGTTGTGTATAACGCACTTTTTTACCTAATTTTCTTATCTTAAGTCGGGGGTGCGCGTTGTATACAAGAACTAAAAAAAAAGATTTTTTCCAGGTCGATCTGAAGAGGATGAAGTCACTCACTACTTGTGAAATATTAAATCCATTGTACAATGCATTGTAACTAAAATTTTTACCGGTACTAGCCGTATTAAAGAAATAAATAATGCTTACAAATAGTCTTGTTCTTTGATTGCTTATGTTAATAAACTGGTTTCATTTCACGTCACTGTGTCAAGTTCTGTTCTGTGCCACGGCCGGAAATACATGTACATAACGACTGGCAATTTGTTCCAAAGCTGTGCAAAGTGCCGCATTGGAGCGGAACAAATACCACTGTGTTGATTACCGTACTTGTTCCGTAAATGTTCAGTACCGTATTCCATAACTGTTGATCTAATCGAATTTTTTTTCATTTATTATTGGTCGAATTGAAATATAATATGTGTAGAATTCAACTAGTGTTAATGTTCTCATCAGAGCATCTGTTGGGGACATATATATTTTTGCGACTACGGGTTCTTTCTTACGGGAACACTGATACGTTGTGGAACAAAATAATCAATGTATGAAGTCGGGAAACATTTTTTTCCTCTTTGGAAAATAAGCTTGTTACTTAGTTTTATTTCTCATCTTAAATCATAGTATTTGAGATATCTTTGCGATTATACAGTGATCAATGGCTTCAATGCTTCATCGACTCGGTGTGGTCTTTTCACGGTAATCGGCGCCAGGTAAGCTTTGATGCGCTCAACATAGTTACAATGCTTTGTCTCGGTGAGCAGTATTTAATTGATTCAGGACATACAGCGACTTTTCGAAAGTGATGAAGACAAAGTGGAATTTGAGGGATTTGATGCAATAGACTGCGTCAACTAGACGAACATTTAAAGGGCCCTTTTAAGGGCCAACAATAAAATCGGAAAGATACAATATCAATATTGCCACTTTTTCATTCACTATCTAAAATGACCAACTGTTGTTGCACTATGAAAACGGAGCGAAATAGCGGTAGTCAAAATTTTAAAATGCATTATATCACATGCGCGTTATATGGCAGAACTACGTTTTTTTCCACTTATTTTGGGTCGAAAATCGGGGTGTGCGTTATACATCGGTGCGCGTTATACACACCAAAATACGGGTATATGCTGTAATTTCTGCATGCACATGAAAAAAAAGAGTATCATGCGAGAAACACTGTCCATTTTACCAAAGGCTTTGATCTATTCTTCTGGCCAGTGTATCATCTGAGACTTAACAGAGATTGCCGTTCTCAACTTCGTTGACCAAAAATATTCTGGGTAGTTCTATTATAAGTTTACAATATAGACCAGAATGTGATGTTTTTGTCTGTTTCAGATACTTCAGGTTGCTGACTATGAAAACCGTTTGCACACACATTCTGCAGGTAAAGTACAACCAGTTTAAAATACCTGTATGAATTTTCTAATGCTGAAACTTACATGACAGTTTAAAGATTTCTTCTTTAGTTTCATTGAATTATACATCAGATAAGATAACTCATCCTGTTAGTTCATCTTAAACAACGAACAGCATGGATTTTGTTGTCAGAGAATATACATTGATCAAATTAATTACATTGTGGTGATTGGGTGGTTTTAACTGCACTCTTAATTGGGTGGCTTTAACTGCACTCTTGATTCTGTGGTTTTAACTGCACTCTGGTTAAGGTGGTTTTAACTGCACACTTGATAAGGTGGTTTTAATGCACTCTTGATTGGGTGGCTTTAACTGCACTCTTGATTGGGTGGTTTTAACTGCACTCTTGATAAGGTGGTTTTATGCACTCTTGATTGGGTGGTTTTTACTGCACTCTTGATTGGGTGGTTTTAACTGCACTCTTGATTGTTAGGTTTTAACTGCACTCTTGATTGGGTGGTTTCAAGTGCACTCTTGATTGGTAGGTTTTAACTGCACTCATAACATATTGTTTGCAATATCATGCCAAGGACATGGGAGCCCAGTGCATTTTAGAAAGAAACACCATGTTATGATTTAAACCAACATGGCCAGGCTTGGGCAGTATTAAATCTAAAAATAATTTGGATTAGGTCAAACGACAGATCAGCAGGAAACAAAATTTGTCATTGTAAGTTGCTAAACATGGAAATTTTAAGAACATTGCAAAATTTTATTTTTGAATTGGGCCCACTGACGTTTGAACTTGACCTAGTTTACACCAATTTAGGTCTATATTTTGGCTCCTGAGGATGCATATTCCTACTCCCAATCCTTAAGCATTGATGTTAGAGATGGGGGGAAAAAAATCATCGTAGATTCAGATCCAAAATAATTCCAAATACTCGGGTGCATAGAAAACAAACTCTGCAAAATCTGGTATAAATATACACCTGAGCAAAGTCCTATTTTTTTAAAACAAATCATGAAGTGTACACTTTAGTCTATCAGTGTTGCTGTTGTTGTCATATGGTAAGTTCATAATGACAGATTAATATCCAGTAGCGAAGTGGATAAATCTGATTTTCATGATATCTTATTTGATTGGCAAGCCAGTAAAATGCATTAATTCTGAATGTGTTCTTTTTTACCACGCCTGCATATAACCATACATACTCATTTCAGCATGTTTATCTTGATGTAAGCTGATGTATAATCATAGTGTTATAAATATTTTAACTGCATGGTAAATAAAAGGAATATGTCAAAGTTATGAATATCATTACGCTGTACACTCGAGTTCTATATTAGTGAGCAGTGCATAACTTTAAAGTACTCCCCGTGCATCTCTATGCCATTCTCGGTCTGAATATCAAATTATTAAATGCCATTTTATATTCACTTTTGCTTGTGTTATTTGTACCTTGGAAAACTGTGAACCAAAGTATACAATAATACTTCATGTAATTTGCTGCAAACACCAAATAATAAACAATCGTAACAAAGTTATAGACTATGATAAAGTAACTTTTCTTCAAAAATTATGGAACTGCCATTATACACCATAAGGCTGTCTCATATATTTTGTATTATTGTTCAGTAGTTATTCCGCTGAAAGTTCATAATAAAATTAATGGCTGATCATGATGCTTGCTTCAGACAATGGCATGGGCGACAGACCTGACACAGCAGACATCGAAGTTCTGAAAATCCAACAACGGGGATCTGGCAGCCCCACCCCCTCCTTGGCTGTCACAGAAGGAGACTATGGAGCACCACCCCCAGAGCGTACTTCAAGGTCAACACTTCAAGGGTTAGTTAGTTTCTTTCAAATATTTAACTATATAAACATGGCACTTTCTGAAATCTGCATACCCTAAATGATTTAAAAGAATCTACCATGAACTTTTTTCCCGTTAGCACATCCATAAATACATAAATTTGTGCTTATTCCATATGAACAACATGTTGAATACATTTTTTTTTTCATGTTTGGCTTGAAATCTATTTTAAATTAACAGTTTAATCTGAACATAGGTCTTTAATAAATGTATTTAAATTATGTAATTAAAATGCAGGCCAAACCTATTTTGATGGTATTTTGAATTACATATTTAACATGCAGTCCAAACCTATTTAGTGGCACTCAAATTATGTAATTAACATGCAGTCCATACTTATTTTAATGGCATTTTAATTACATATTTAACACTCAGTCCAATTTTTTTAATGGCATTTAAATTATGTAATTAACATGCAGTCCAAACCAATTTTAATGGCATTTAAATTATGTAATTAACATGCAGTCCAAACCTATTTTAATGGCACAACTGTGTTCAAAATTTGATTGAGGTTATATTGCAACAGAATAAAACATGCTTTTTTTTCTTTCTTTTCAGTACTGTATTTTAACTTGAATTTGAAATTGTTGTCATCAGTTAAATACTATAGTTTATTCTTTTCAGAGTGATTCGAGGTGTTGGAGAAGTTGACATAAACAAAGATAAAAGCAGAATCCCACCACCTGAAATATTGTTTGAATCTGGTAGTCCATACTTGCTATTAGACATACGAGATCGTGATGCTTACGATCAGTGTCATATAATTACAGGTGAGAATTCACTTTCATGCTATATGTATACAGTATGTTACAGATTTCCTGGTTCATTTTTCCCATGACTAGACTATGAAAATGTCACATAGATTGCAATATCATTCACCCGCTTACTGATATTGTTCACCTAGTACACATCTCTCGATTCAGGTGGTTGTATTAAGTCCCTTCAAAATGAAGTTGGCTGGGCTGTATAGTAATTATATCAGTCCATCAATAATTTGATCCACAGAGCATTACTTAACATGGTTTGTTGCATCTTAAATGAATTTGACATCCAGCGTTCAAGGGCATAATTTACAGGAGTTATGGCCCCTGATTCCAGTCCTGACTTTGGTATCTGCAATCCTTACTTCCCAGTGATATTGCTTTCCAATCAAATATGGCATGCTGATTTATATTAATGAGACCTTTAATAAGTTTGATTGCCAGTATCAGAAATTAATTTTGAGGAGTTTTAGCGTTAGAATTTGTATTCAAACCTTTTAATCGAGACCAGTCCTTTATTTATGGCCATGCCAAGCAGAGTCTCATGAGCAGTACAGGATAAAATGTACTGAACTAGTGCCAAAATAAAACCAGTTTTGTATGTAATGTACAAGCATTCGAAGGAAATGGAGTGGGGAGGATAAAATATTTAAATTTTCAGTAATAAGAAACAGGTTCATGGAATGTATATGTATATTCTTAACTGACAGTGTTAATTTGCTAACAATGGTAAGAATTGCACAACAAACTTTTGTTGACCTTCCAGGGCCTTCATCAGGTCTTGCTAACAGAGTTACATGCATTGAAGAGTTTTTTTACATAACAAAATTATTTGGTATATTATGTATGTTGTGTTTTTTTTAATCCATATATTTTACCAATTCTTCAGAAGGGATAACCTTTTAAAGATTGAAAAATTTCTAAAACTCCACTAACTTGGTCAGGCCCCATACTAAACATTTACTCATCGAGCTATTATCATCATACATTCAATATCATTGTCGTGATGGCTGCCATCAAAATTTTACTATCACTACTCCCCCTAAATAGATGGTCATATTGACATTAAGTTTTCACCAAAAGACTTTCAATGAAGAAATGAAGAAAGTACCAATGATGGTTACTTGGTCTTAAATTAAAAAAGTACCAATGATGGTTACATGGTCCTAAATGAAAAAGGTACCAACAATGATGGTTACTTGGTCCTAACTGAAAAAGGTTCTAAAGATCGTAACTTGGTCCTAAATGAAAAAGATACCAATGATGGTTACTTGGTCCTAAATGAAAAAGGTACCAATCTAACATCCAGCATGTCAACCACAGAAGATAATTTTGAAAATCTTCTTCTCGCTGAAGAATAATAGATACGGTTTGAATGCTCATAAGTAAAAAGAAATGGTCTTACACTGAATTCCTGAAAACTCATTTGGACCAGTAGAACATCAGCCCCTTTGAGGGACTATTCTTTAAGCAGTAAGGGAAGGACAGATGCACATGGTCAGAATTTCATTTCAATTATATGAAACCATTCCTAAGATTGGCATGATTTCAGATTTAATGGGTGCATTATTTCATCACAATAATTGTTGTTATTGTTAAAATTACATTTACTTAATGAAATACCTATTTTAGTTAATGCACATGATTTGCATAGCTCACTGTTCATTCATTCATTCATAGATGACGATGATGCATTTGTGGTTGTGGGGACCTTGATGGTGATGATGTACTTGTGTTTGTGGTAGCTTTCATGTTTTTGATGATGATGATAATGATAATCTTTTGATCTTGTATTTGTTGAAATTGTGACTTTTAAGATCGATGATACAGATTAATTTCGTGAACACCTAATTAACATTGATTTATATTAATTTCTTGAAAGTTTGATTAAACATTGATTTATAGTAATTTCTTGAACACCTAATTAACATTGGTTTGTATTGATTTCTTGAACATCTAATTAACAATGATTTATTGAACACCTAATTAACATTGATTTATATTGATTTATTGAACACCTAATTAACACTGATTTATATTGATTTCTTGAACACCTAATTAACATTGAGATATTTTGAGTTTTTTCAACACTTGATTAAACATTGTTTATCATAACCCATCATAAGACACATAAGCATATGTTAGAAATTAGAAACTTAGCAGTTATTTTAAACTTTAGGAGAGGCACAAACGATTCTGAAACATTTTTTTTTTCAGCTTTGAATTACCCTACAGCCATGCTGTCAAGATCAGTCAATTATGAAACCAAAGAGATGTTGACTCATGTATCCTTGGCACAGTAGATAAATTTGTGAGGTTTGCATAGTTGAGGCTTTGTTGAGGTTTGCATAGTTGAGACTTTGTTGAGGTTTGCATTGTTGAGGCTGTGCATAGTTATGATCAAACATTCCAAAGGTCTTCTTTACAATACCTTGAAGTGTTTGCTCCTGATAACTCCTAACCGATCAATTTATATTTATGTTCTGCTGCTTTGCATTATTGTGAGGAATATATGAAGAGAAATCAATTCATGTTCTGGTAACTGAAAAATGGATACAATTTAAGAATTATCCAATGTTTTTAATTGAAAGATATTCTAATTTATCATATGTTTATACCCCACCACTGAGAGTTATAGGCTATCACAGCTTACCATTGCTATTCCAGGCAGGGGCATTTCAGCTTTGGTTTTGAAATGATAACATGTTCTGGTGAGCATATTTCAACAAAACTTGGTACATGTATTTCCCTTAACCCACAAAAGAACCCTGTTGATTATGTGATTGGTAGCTTTAAGGTCAAGGCCATTATTCCTAAAATAGATTTTGGTATACGTCTATTTTAGGATGATTACTTAACTTCCAGTAAACAGATTTTTTAAGCATATATTTCTCTTAATTCATGGCTAAGCCCTAGAGATTTTGGGGTCATTTGATTCGAGATCTAGGTCACTGGCTAAAAAATAAATTTTAACTAATTTAAATTTCCAGATGATAAATTTAGTTCAGATGAACAGATTTCAATGCAGTTCGTTTATGTGTTTCACCTAACTCAAGCCAGACCCCTATTGTTTTTTGGGACGAGTTGTACCAAGGTCAAGGTCACTGTTTCTAAAGATAGATTTTATATGCATTTCTATTTTCAATGATATCTTACTCCCGTGTGGACAGATTTTAATGCAACATAGTAAATCAATTAGCAGCTGATAAAAACCGCAGGATTTGGGGGTTAGTAGCTCCAATCCTGTGTCGCTATCGTTGAAAGTCTTTTACCCCTGCATTTCATTTCTACAGAGTAACTTAAGTCTATACTTAACAGATTTCTTTGCAACTTGATGCAGGTGTTTCCTTTGCCCCCAAAATAACCATTTTGATTTGGGGGTCGTGTAGGATAATTTTAATTATTGTTTGACTTCGTTGTTTTAAAGCACAACAACACTTGAAAGATTAGGTCATGTTGAGGCTATTAGAATAAAATGCCTTCCTCAGGGAGATAACATTATGGCTGATCCAGGGTAGATCTGATGGAAGGATTCAATCCTGCACCAACCTTATATTTCGTCTCGCACACCAATAACAGAGCCATTACATCTCCAATGTTTAATTTCTGCTCTTTTTAATTTTTTTTTGGGGGGGGGGGCAGTAGTTTCAAAGTCATGGTAACTGTCACTAAAAAATTGATTTGGTCATTGCATTTTATTTCCAGACAATATCTTTAGCGCCACACAACACTTGTATATGAAACATTTTTCCCTTTGCCCAAGAAACACCCCTGTTGATGTAAGGGTGTTTACCTTCAAAGTCAAGATAAGATAACTGTTACTAAAAATATGAATAATCTTGGCATTTCATTCCAGACCAAATTTTAAATTCTCTGAAACATATTTCAGTGAAACTTGGTATATAAACAGTATTATAGTCCATGTACCTTATATTTGTTTGAGAGTGAGTAGCTTAAAGTTGAAGATCAGTCGGTGCTGGTAACAAAAAAATATTTCTCGCTTGCTTCTCATTTCTAGACAGTAACTGAGATTTTCCAAAACTGATTTCAAGGAAACTTATCACACATGTTTCCTTCTTCCTGAAAATAAACCCTGTCTATTTCAGAGTTTGTTGTTTGAAGGTCAAGATTACTGTTACTAAAATTAGATTTAATCCTCGCATTTCATTTCTGTACAAGGACTTTGTTTCCTGTACTCTTGTTAAAAGTAATAAGGAAGCAAAAAGAATGTTAGTATTTTGTGATTGGGTTATGAGGAATTTTGTCTTTTGATTTGACATGAAAGGCTACTTGTGTTTGGATAGTGGGGAGTTTTGTCCTTTGCTAAGTTATGAAATTCTGCTTGGTACAGTCTTTGATATAGACTTCCATGAATAATTCATTTATTTTCATGAGATTAGCTTATTTATGAGCCTGGATCATCCCACATAAAGACATTGTTTTATCAGAATCACGTGCATTTCCTGTTTGATTCTTAAACATCGTGCATGCAACTTTGTTCCTTCCAGCTTGACTCACCATTCTAACTGGAGTACTTACATAGTTTTAATTCTAATGCTGAAATTACTACTCGTGTTCATTGCAACCATAATTTGTCTTGACCATTATTAATCAAATCATTGATGTGTCTGTTTTGGTTTGTGTCAAACATGGTCTCTTGTAAACTTATGCACATTGACTCATAAAAAGCTGTCATGCAGTCATCATGATGTCCAATAATCCAAACCGTTTCCATGTCCCCGTTGAGTCAGACCGTTTCCATGTCCATGTTGAGTCTGGATAATGTTAGTATGATACTTGTTTATGTTCCTACATGTAGAGGTCTTTCAATAAATAAAATTCCTTGACCATCGTAAAGAAAAACCAGCCCGGTAAGATTATTTTAATATATGATGAAGATGAAAGATCAGCGCCTAGTGCAGCATCCACCTTAGTAGAGAGAGGCTATGATAATTTATTCATGTTATCAGGAGGTAAGATTTGTCTAATGTCACCTTAGTAGAGAGAGACTACGATAATTTATTCATGTTATCAGGAGGTAAGATTTGTCTAATGTCACCTTAGTAGAGAGAGACTACGATAATTTATTCATGTTATCAGGAAGTATGATTTGTCTAATGTCACCTTAGTAGAGAGAGGCTATGATAATTTATTCATGTTATCAGGAGGTAAGATTTGTCTAAGGTCACGTTTTGTCTCGTAAGATTTATCTTTTATTTCATACCCATTTAATCTTTCATTATTAATCCAATGTTTGAAATGGATGTTCAGTTTGTATTGCTATATCGCATATCGGTTTAGATGTTTTCACATATTTATACACTGTCAATATATTACTTTTCTAAATTTCCATTTTTTATTGAGCTGCAAATATTTCCAGAGCATAAAAGAGTGGTATACAAAATTACATTCATGTTTAAAAATTGGAAATTCATGAAATTTTACCAATGCTGAATTTTTTCCTTATTCAGGATTGAAAATACTATTAAAGAAAACATATAAATAAGTGGTTCAAATGGTCATACTCCAGATTTTTTTATTATCCTGGCAGTTAAATAAAATAACACTTTGGATGTAATTGTCCAAACTGCTTCTCAGGTTAGATAAGGTACGAACATTTATTTCTGACTTATTAGAGTGAATGCCACCATTTTTTCATATGTTCCATGAAGAGTAGTTATCATAATTTAAAACAAAGATGTATGTAATTTACACATGCATGGTGAACCATTTTGTGATGAGACAATGTTTAGTGTAATGTCATGTCTTAAAGCAATAACTGTTTGGATGTCTAATTTCAAAACCAATTTGAATTTCCCACTACTCTCACAAATATTGTTAAATATTGCATGCTGAAAAATTCATGACTTTTGATCTCAAAGTTGTGTATTTCAGTGATAAATAATGTCAGCAGATAATGTTCCCATTTATGTCTGAGATAGCTACTGTAGCTATACAAGTAGTCCACTAAGAGAGATAACTGCAGTTATTGCCCTTTTCAAGTTGACAATACTTGGTGATCACTGTTCAAAATGGCTAAAAATAGCACTAGCAAGCATAGTGGCTGGTAATATGGAAACTTTTTCTGACCAAAGGCTTTAATTGTAATCTTTATGTAATTTATATTACTAATATAAATAATAATAATATATTACTGAAATGACTGTGAGCTAATGTGCATTTTTCTGATGCCATTGCAGTCAGACATTTAGAGACAGAAAAAAATGGATTTGGGAGATCATCCACTTGATTTGGTTTCTTCTTTTCATATCATTCGTACAATTAACATATGGAGGTTAAAGATTTTAAGTACAAAGCTACATGTGATTGATTTGATTTTGATGAAATTGATTTTTATTTTAAATGTGTACTGATCGTTAATTTTTTTTTTCTTTTCTTGTTTTGTTTTCCTCTAGGAATGAGAATAGCATACAAATCGTTTCCAGAAGGTTTATTCACAGGAACACCAAACCAGAATGTTACAGAGTCATCCAAACCACCAGCAGAAAATCTACCGGCCACCAAGAAAACTTTTGACCAGTCAGATCTCAATAACTTGGGCCTCTATCTAGATAATGCCCTCTCTGACAGGAGTGTTGGAAGTAAGTTAAGCTGTGTTTCCAAGGATATATTGGCACTAAATGGCGGTCTGGACATTTGGCCCTAGCACTGAGTTCCATTACTTTATCGTCTTATAGAATTTACTTATTGCAAACGTTTTGAAAAATAAGACATACTACCAAGAAATTGTACAATTATTTTCTTCAGTTATTTCTTACCGCATATCAAGTTATGATGCATGGGGATGAGTTAATCTACTTTGTGAGACTTCTGAATCAGAATGGGGAATAAAAATACAAAATTGTTAGGTGCACTAAATATGTATTGACTTGCTGATGGATCTGAATAAGTGAAAGTAAATAAGGAATCAAGATTTCTCTCTATGAGCTGAGAAATGATTGGAGAGCATGGTTGTGAAGATTCTTGGAAGTGTTAATTTAATGAATCATATTTAAACCTCCAGCTCTGAGAAATTATGAAATCCAACAAGTTGTCTTTGACCTTAGTAATTAGCATTACACTTCAGAAGTCATAGATCCACATTGAGTGCTACTGTGTCCTCGTCTAGCTGTGTTCTGGTATAACTAAGACTGAGAAGTTTGATGTCAGATATTTCTTAAATTACTGAAGACATTTCTATGACATTTATCACATTGCCTACTTAAATCCAAGAAAAACATTTGTAAGGCTTTACAGACTAAAAGTATGATAGTTACGCTATTAGTGTATAATGATTTGTTGTTGTTGTTGTTGTTGTTGTGGGGCTTAATGGCATTTATCAGTACACAGTAGGCTCTACATCACAGCCAATATAATTGGGTAAGAAAAACCTGGGAAAACCTTGGGAAGGATCACCAACCCGTGCCCGTGGGAAGCTAACGACAAGCTAAGTGTATAATAAACATTCAGCCATGGACACCATAGATCAAGGGAAAGCAATTCGCACTGTAACACCCTGCATTATAACAGTTCCTTGTTAATAGGCAGGTATCATCATTAATCCCATTTCAGCAAGTTTTTGGTTTGGTTTGGTAATGTTTAATGCCATTTTTCAGCATGATAGGCTATACAGGGAATTTGGTGGAAGGAGAACCCAGGAAAAACGATAGGCCCTATGGAAGGTACTGGCAGGCTTTCTCATATACCAACATTGGTCGAGGGGCCCTGAGTGGCCGAGTGGTCTAAAGTGCTGTCCGTTACAGATCCCTGCCATCTCACCTCTGTCTGCATGGGTTCGAGTCAAGGATTCGGCCAATGTGGGTATGTGAGAAAGCTTGCCAGTAGCTTCTCGTGGGTCGGTGGTTCTTTCCTGAGTTTTTCCGGGTTCTTCCTCCACCATTAGTACTGGCCACCATGTATAGCCTTTATTGTGCTGAAAAATGGCGTTAAACCATAAAAAAACAGACAATCCTCCACCATTAATACTGGACGCCATGTATAACCTATCTTGTGTTGCAAATGGAGTTAAACCATAAAAACAAACAAAACAAACTAACATTAGTCGAGCCAAGACACCAACTCATGTGGACAGAGGTGTGGTGTTTATGATCTGTAAAGCAAAATGCCTTAAACCACTCAGCAAGTTCTATGCATCATGAACTTCATTTTAAGGATGATTTGCAATAAAGCAGTGGTTCTCATTCTGTGTTTCTCATGGATAGTCTTATATTTAGGGAATACTGTACTTCATTTTAATGAGATGCGGGAAGTTGCAGGTGTGAGCCCCAGCCAAGTCATACCAAAGACTTATAAACATGGTACTTGGCACTCAGCATTAAGAGGTTATTGTTAGGACTGGTCAGCCTGGTGTCAGGATAATATGACTAGGTGAGACATGATGTCTGCGGTATGATGATACAGTCCTAGACTTAACTATAAACTGCCACACTGTAGACTGTGGCAGTATGACTGAAAATATTTTAAATCTAAAAATCCAAATCACATGCACATTTTAAGGATGATTCACTATAAAACAGTATGATCTGTGACTTGCATGGATATTTTTATAATGAGGGAGTACATAACTTCATTTTAAGAGGATTCACTAGATGGCAGATTAATCTGGTCACCATGGATACTGTTATAATGAGGGATTACTTTATCAGGTAACAGCAAATCAGGTGATATGTTTTGCAGTTGAAGTCATAATTATGACATATTATTGACCTTGATCAGCCAGTCTTCTGTGATATGGTACTATTATTTTTTAATTGTATGTGTATTATATACAAAACAATATGATAGTTTAGTACAGGTGTGTTGCTGCATATTTTAAATCAAATAAGTGCAGGACAGGAATTTGCTTTACTTTATGTCAAATATATCAAACTTGAAATGCAGGATAAATGTCTTAAAAGTGAACATTTAAAATTCGAAAGATACTTTGAAATAAAACTGATGCAGTTAATATTCTCTGAAATCGCATTATTGACATGTTCTTTTATGTTGGATTTTTATCCATAGTAAAACAGTTATAATAGTTTTTCTATTGTAGATAATTAAATTTATTGGAAATACAAATTTTAAAAAAAGTTTACATTTATACAGGGGCTTTGTAATAGTTATTATTTTATAACACTGTAGATATAAATGAATGTAGTTTAAACAAAATCTGGCTTTAAGACTTTTTATCAAGGAAAAGTTTTAATTAATAGCTATTGACTATTAAAGGTTTTACTTAAATCTTGAGAGTTGTTAAGGTCATCACTGCTACATTATAAGTTAATAATATAATTCTTTATGTCTGCAATTTTGTAGGTACAAAACCAGGTACATATACAAGTATTATTTTTAATTAGTATTTTGAATGGCATTCAAATGGTAGAGGCTTTATGCAAGATAGCAGCGGTTACATACCTATGAAACATTATGGTGCCAAGGATTAAATGTCTCTGCCCTGTTCAGATTTTAGGTTGCCATGCTCTGATACATTGGTGACATTTTAGAAATTGAAACTGGAAACCTATAGAGTGTAAAATTAATAGATGACAAAGAGTGATAGTTTTAGTTTGGGTAAATTAAGAAGTAATTATTATTATTATTATTATTATTATTATTATTATTATTATTTTTATTATTATTATTATTATTATTATTATTTTTATTATTATTATTATTATTATTATTATTTTTATTATTATGATTATTATTATTATTATTATTATGATTATTATTATTATTATTATTATTATTATTATTATTATTATTATTATTATTATTATTATAAAAGCATGAGTTTTTTTAACATATTAGGATCAGATGGACAGAATTCAATAGTTGTCTTTTTCAATCAATTTAAATTACTATCTGTCTTCAAATTTAGTAAGAATGGGCATTGAACCTAATTTTCCTTTGGTGGTAGCTTATGTTAATAAAGCCTTCACCATATCTATGTTTATGATAATCACACTCACAGCAATTTTAACGCAAATTCTTTTGTATTCATCTCCACATTCTCTCTGATCTGTACCATCATGCCAAGGTTGATTGTACATGATATATATTAGACAAGTTGTTAGCCAGACTTGACAAGTCTAAAGATGACAGATTAATGTGGAAACTGTAGTCTTATAGTGAAAATAACTTTTGCAGTGAATTAAATTGCATGTGATTTTTTTATAGCTAAAATTTAGTATATACTTACAAATAGAAAGTATTAATGTTTTTTTCTAGTTGATGCATTATGATTCTTAAGCTTAAGGTCAACACAACATGTTACAATTTTCACTCATTAATGCCAATCTTTTGACCAATTGTGGCAATTTAACTGATAACTTGGCTACTCAGTTTGTAAATTTATTTTGTTTTCTCTCGAATTCAACAAGTTGGGCATTGTAATATGTTGCCTGTACATGCTCAAAAGAACCAGCAGTGAAAATCAGTGCACTAGGAAAAATGAAATATATTTTTTCTTCTAGAATTTAATATTTTATTAAGTATAACTAATCTTATGTGTATTTAATTAATTATAACGTCCATTAGAAAGGAATTCAATTTAATTCGTGTGTCTTCTAGTATTTGTAAAAATTTTAAGGTAGCTTGACAAAAATAGATATGATCCCAACCACGACCACAAAAATCAACTCTGTACATAAGAGACAGTAACCAAATATGACTAATGTTTGAGAAGATATGTGCATTTATACTCTGAGGTCTTTTATGTTTTGTTGTTTGTTTTTTAAATTTAGTTATTCATTGAACACATTCAGTAAATGTTCAATTCTCCTTACACAGATCCTGGATTCTGTTACAGTGAAATGGTTATCTCCCTTTCATTGTTTAGTCCAGGAGCTGCCCATCAACCAGTGGAGAAAGAGAAGAAAAAAAGAAAGAAAAAACTTTGCAGCAAAGTTTTATATTAATTTCTATTTACTAAATGGTACATCGTTATAAATGTACTCAAAATGGCTTTAGCACTGAACTCAGAATGGAGTTCATTTTCTCTAATCACTATAAACTGCCCCACTACAGACATCATAGCAGTATGACTGAAAATTGTTATAGCTACGTTAAAAATCCAAAACATGTACATACACATACCAAAGTAATGTTTTTCAGGAAGTCCATCTTGTCATAAAGTTATGAAACCCATATACAGTAAAGTAAATTGGTATGTTTACACTAACTGTGCTTTGACCACCATGACAGATAATGAGATTCTCGCAATAATTCATTTTCCAACAATGCTTTGTTAAATCATTGGGGACGAGGGATTCTTTTATGATATGTTACTCAATGAATGCCATAATTACTTCATGTTTATGTCATGGAGGGGGGGTTTATGATATGTTATTCAATGAATGCCATAATTACTACATGTTTATGTCATGGGGGGGGGGTCTTTTATGATATGTTATTCAATGAATGCCATAATTACTGCATGTTTATGTCATTGGGGGGTCTTTTATGATACGTTATTCAATTAATGCCATAATTACTACATGTTTATGTCATGGGGGGTCTTTTATGATATGTTATTAAATGAATGCCATAATTACTACATGTTTATGTCATGGGGGTGTCTTTTATGATATGTTATTCAATTAATGCCATAATTACTACATGTTTATGTCATGGGGGGTCTTTATGATATGTTATTCAATGAATGCCATAATTACTACATGTTTATGTCATGGGGGTGTCTTTTATGATATGTTATTCAATGAATGCCATAATTACTGCATGTTTATGTCATTGGGGGGTCTTTTATGATATGTTATTCAATTAATGCCATAATTACTACATGTTTATGTCATGGGGGGTCTTTTATGATATGCTATTCAATTAATGCCATAATTACTACATGTTTATGTCATGGGGGGTCTTTATGATATGTTATTCAATGAATGCCATAATTACTACATGTTTCTGTCATGGGGGTGTCTTTTATGATATGTTATTCAATGAATGCCATAATTACTAAATGTTTATGTCATGGGGGTCTTTTATGATATATTATTAAATGAATGCCATAATTACTGCATGTTTATGTCATGGGGGGGTCTTTTATGATATATTATTCAATGAATGCCATAGTTACTGCATGTTTATGTCATGGGGGGTCTTTTATGATATGTTATTCAATTAATGCCATGATTACCACATGTTTATGTCATGGGGGGTCTTTTATGATATGTTATTCAATGAATGCCATAATTACTACATGTTTATGTCATGGGGGGGGGGTCTTTTATGATATATTATTAAATGAATGCCATAATTACTGCATGTTTATGTCATGGGGGGTCTTTTATGATATGTTATTCAATGAATGCCATAATTACTACATGTTTATGTCATGGGGGGGGGGTCTTTTATGATATATTATTCAATGAATGCCATAATTACTGCATGTTTATGTCTAGGGGTATGTCTTTTATGATATGTTATTCAATTAATGCCATAATTACTGCATGTTCATGTTTCCAAAGATGGATGGAATGTAGATATGTGACACCAAAAATGAGGCTGTAAACAGATGTAATTCAATGAACAAATATGGCACACAGAAAGTTTTGTATGATGATAAATAAATGCTATGTTTCTGTAGTGAAATTTGTCAATACTGATATTAAATAAAACCAAACATTGTTTAAGGATATATATACTATATATACATACAATATCTTGTTACATGTACACTGATAAAGCAAAATGTCTGAATAAGTCTGAATCACACCCAGCTGCACCATTAATACATGTAGTAACATTTCAGTTCATGAAGTAAAAGTACTAATATTTTAGCACTAATGATTTTTGTTAGCTTGTTAAAGGTTAGAATTTCAAAATGAGTATTGAGTTTATAATATCAAGGCCTGATCACTGGATTTTATACTCATCCTGAAGTCTGGTATACCAGGTTAATGTCCAGGTCAAATTTCTTGATTCATGATTTAAATTGAAAATTAAATTAAATCCAAACTTAAACTTAGTTGAGGAGATTAAGGCCTGATCCAGAGTTCTCCAGAAATGTCAAGCACAAGTCTCAAGTTAAGCTCCAAATCTCAGAATTTTGACAGTCTTCAGTTTGGATGACTGAATCTATGGTTTGGTTTTATAAGGTTTAATGCCTCATTTCAACACATGATAGGCTGTATACTGTGGCCAGTATATTTGATGGTGAAAGAAAAGATCCCAGGAAGAACCACTGACTCACATCAAAGCTACTGGCAAGCTTTCTGACATTCTCACATTGGTAAAGCCACAACCCAAGCAGACCGAGGTGAAATGTATGTGATTTGTAATGGTGTGTGTGTGTGTGTGATTTGTAATGGTGTGTGATTTGTAATGGTGTGTGTGTGTGTGTGATTTGTAATGGTGTGTGCCTCAGACTACTCAAACACCCGGGAGCCCCATACCAAAAGTGAAATCAGAAAAATAAGCATTTTTTATATGTTAAACTTGACTCCCTCATTTGGTCTGCCAAAACATTTCTCTGCCCTTTTGTATGGCTCAAGTGCTATGTCTGAGTGAGGTTTTGAACATGAGATACGCGTCATGCTAACACCATGTCATTGGAACTTTCTGAATACAAAAATCATGCTCATGTTCATAGTTGAAAACAGGTTCTGTAACTTGGATCGACATGAAAATCAACTCATGGAACTTTCAAGAGCTTTTTTTATTGTGGTTTTAGCAGCATTCTAAGTTTCAATTACTTTGACATTCTCCATTAGTTTCAATCTGTTTAGGCACTCAGCTGAAGTTGAAGTCAAAATACTTTGAGAACATGGGGCCTGAGAAATAAGAAAGCATAACAACTAGGATATTAACAATTAATCATTTATTCCTGTAAAACTAACCAACAGAAATGATTCCTTTCATAAGATTTGATTAATGTTATGGTAACAGTCTTAGCATGGTATTGTTACATAACAAGATAGCAAATTATTGATTTGAAATAAAAAGTTAAATGGAATAATTCCAAAGGTCTTTAATTTTAGAGTTAAAAGCATTGAACCTTTTAATATTAAATATGTTTACAAAATTGCCACATTGATAGATATACTTTCATTTCTGTTTTTTTTAAATAGTGTACTGGTATTTTTATTTAATAGCCATGATTTAAAAGTAGTGCTAATAAAATGTATGTTTCATATTTACTGGTTTTCTTAATGACAAACCTAGATTTTAAAAAATCCTAATGGATGACTGAGAATTCACTGGCATGATCCACATTTTTTCCTTTACGATTACAAGAGTTTTAATTTTCAGCCATATTTCATATCCGTACTAGTAATAATACGGTAGTAAATTGTAATAGAATTTGGATATTTTGTTGGGTTTTCTTTTTTACTTTATATAATAATTTCATAGCACAGAGGCATTCTAGTTCTAATTATATAAAACATCTTGCAGGCCGATTGTCCAAAGCCACTACTGCCTCAAGTAGAATGAGTGGAAGTTACTCCCAGTTATCAGCCAAAACAACAGCAAGCACTGGCAGTGTGAGTGGGAGGCCACCATTCAAACCCTAGCATCCAGAAGTGGAAATTGTTCAAGATTGGAAGGTAACTTTTACTTCAAATAGGAATGTGGATTACTGTCATTTTTCATTCATGTATACTAATTCTGCAAATGAAAGATATTACAAGGTTTGATTTTCTTACTAATTTTTTTATCTCGAATAACAACATGTAAGATACAACCCCTGTCCCCCACCCTCTAAATAAAAATCAGTCTTGATTTGACAGTGAATCTTACATGACATTGAAATTAAATTTATCAAAGAAGTAAAAATAATCTCTCCCTATTGCAGGCCTTGACCTGATTGGCATTGATGATTGGCATTTTTAAAATGAAATTCATCAGCTTCAAGTAAGATAAGCATGATGCATATCAAAGATTTATTCCAAAAATGTAAGAATATTGAGTTGAAAAGTCTTTGAAGTATATTTGGACAACATGGATATTTCACCTTTTGCCTTTATGACATGAACATGGCATCATTGTCACAGCCTGACATTATACATATCTTTATGACATGAACATGGTGGCATTATTCATGTTGTCACAACCTGACATTATACATGTCTTTATGACATGTTCATGACATCATTCATACTGTCACAACCTGACATTATACATGTCTTATATGTATACAGAAATAAAATTAATTTATGAAATGTGATATCAGTTATAACATACGATAACTACTTTTATTGGTTTTTAGAATATTTGATTTTAAAAAAAATGAATTAAGTTATATTGCCTGTAACAGATATATGTAAGGATGAGTCATAGCATTTTAACTGCACTATATATATATATATATATATATATATATATATATATATATATATATATATATATATATATATATATATATATATATATTGTTTGGTGTTATGCCCCCAAATACCATATTTGTGTACCATATATGCTCATGTATAAGTCAAGTTCAGTTCAAATGCACACAACAAAAACAGACCCTGGTCTGCATCGCATAATGTTCAAGGAAATCAGGGTCTGTGTTGTTTGTTCTCCTGATATTTCCTAACAAACTGCATAGCTTTGATCTTCAGGCAGATTATGCTGTAGCAGATCTGGGTCTGTGCAGTTTTCAGTTGGATCGAACTTCTAAACGAGTTTGGGTGTATGACCATTTCACATCTGTAGATTGTCAGGAGATTGCATATACATTCAAACTTGTACTAGAAACCATTCCTCAAAGAAACAGCTTGATTTAATTTCTGGCAAATGTACAGTGCAATAAACGACCTGCATCTTGCCTATGAGAACCACACACATTAAATTTGGACATATTATGTATCAAACATTCCACTAAGAAAAGCATTAGTATTCAGTTTTAATAAATGTGTAACAGATTCACTCTGCTATTGATCTAATCAAAAAGTTCCACAGTTCCTCGGATCAAGCTTAGAGTACCATGATCAGAGTACACCTCCCTGCTGCTCTGTACCCTACACTGGCCATCCATTCGATCCAGAAACAAACTACAAAATTTTGTCTCTGTGCTACGTTTCACTGACAGACTCCAGTCTAACATACCTATCTGGCCTCACCCATGTGTACACACCAGCAAGATACTTATGCTCCTCTTCTGACAATCGTAAACTTATTATTCCCACTATGAAAACGATATAATATTAACAGTGTTCTTTTGCATACCAGGGCCCAGCAACATGGAATGAATTGCCCATTGAAATTGACACTAAGACAAATTAATGCCTTTCAAGAGTGTTCTTAAAACTCACCTGTTTCGACTGCAAGAACAAACTTAAAGACCTAATAATGTTTCCCACCTTAAATATTTTCAGCATTTTTTATGTATTCTAACTTCATGGTGTTTTGTTTTTTGTAGTCATATCATTATTTATGTTATAAAACTCGTAGAGCTTCTGAAGATTAGGTGCTATACAAAGTCCTCATTATTATTATTATTATTATTATTATTATTATTATTATTATTATTATTATTATTATTGAAGCAGTTGTTTTTGGAGACTACTTATGATGGTCCCTTAGATAACCTCTTATGATACATGTCACAGCAAAATTAAATCTGCCTTTGAGGCCACATATTAAGACCCCTACCACCTAAATATAGCAGTTATTGTACAAGGTCCCTGTTTTTGCAATCCAATGGTAGAGTCAGGCTTGACTGCATATTTATGTGGAGATCTCTGTAGCCAAATGACTTGAAAGCCAAAAGTCGTGAAAGCAGCTAGCAGAATTCTTTCATTACAGATTTTTCTCTTATTCTATTTTTCAGTTCAGGATTTAGATCTCATCAAAAAGCTACAAATGATTGAAACAGTCAGTATTAATGGATATCAGAGCATATAACAATTATAACTGTGAGAGAAAACGAGTTTGAGTCTGGGATGTGATTTTATTCTGCTCCACGTGTACATTGAGGCATCCGTCCAAGATTAAATGCATGAACTATTTGACCTGTGCTTCATATTTAATAAATATATGATAAACATGTGCTTTATATACATCAAGTGTTCCAAAGTCTCCAAGAAATGAGGATTTTTATTATTATTTACCATAAATCACTTTATATATAAGTAAATTTATCTGAATTAATTTTTTTACATGAAGCATATATAGTGATTCTTTAATAATGTTTTCATTTATTAAAAGTCATGCCATGAAAATGTTATATACAAGTTCTACTTACTATTACAGTATGTGAGATACTGTTTTACAGTATGTACGATTCTGTCTTGCAGTATGTACGATTCTGTTTTACAGTATGTACGATTCTGTCTTACAGTATGTGAGATACTCACTCTCTCTCACAATAATATGTGAGATACTCTTAGCAATTTCTGAGAAATTCTTTCTTTACTAATTTGTACTATAAATATATAGTATTGCAAATTAGATGAGATTAAACATGAATGGAAATGTTTCAGTAAATTTTAGGGACATGTAGTATATATTTATCTTTAGCCTAATCAATTTATATTTTAATACTATTGTATATTTTTTCTGTTGGCAGTAACCTTGCTTTCATTGTTCAAAACTAAAAAGATATGTTGATGCTTTCTTATTATATATATATATATATATATATATATATATATATATATATATATATATATGCCCTTTGTACTCATATATTAGTAGAGTCAAACTGCATACAACAAAAGACACTGATCTGCCACAGCATAATGACCCTGCAGACCAGGGTCTATGTTGTTTGTTCTACTGATTACTATTTACAAACTGCATAGACCCTGATCTGTTCATGCATTATGTGCTGGCAGACCTAGGTCTGTGAAGTTTGCAGTTGAACTCAAAAGCAAGTATGTAGTCATATATCAGTGAAGTAGTTGTAAAAATTCAGCATATGCTGATAGATTAAGACAGTTAATTTAGTAAAATACTTTCAGTAATTCTTATTTATCTTATATTCTTCAGCAGTTGTGGTAAATGATTTGATAAATAATGAAGTAACTTATGGTAGATAGTAGGTACTGCATAATTGATAGATTCACATAAACATAAATCTCCATTATTGTAAGATTGACATGCTCTTTTTTGTGAGACATAATTATTCACAAAGGCGATTGAATAAATGTAGTGTGGACTTGAAGATGGAAAAAAGACCTTGTAATTGCAGAATGTTTTTCAGTGCACACTATTGAAACTAAAACTCAAATTAAAAAATTTGGGTTTATTGACATTTTTACTTGGAATAATGGTAGAGTTGCCAACACTTTGAAACTGAGTTTGGATTATTCATTCTTCATAGTTGGAGAATTCTACCAGTGTTTTTAGACTCTAGATTTGGGTTCTTATTTTGAAGTTTTTCATCAATATGAAATTATTTTACAAATTTGTATTTGTGACCACTGACTGAATCAGAGTGAAAATAAACACTAGTGAATATGTATTGCAACAATGTACCATTGTTCATTTTGGCATGTGACACAAAAAAGTAATAATTGGCAGCACAGTGTGCAGTGGTAAAGGTCTAATTTGCTCATATAGTCTTATTATTTTTTCCTCTCTTTTATTATTTCCTCAACTTAAATTACCTGTTGAAGTCACCATCAACAGGTGAGTTGGGTTGAGACAGCTTAAAAGATTACTGTTTTTGCTGACCAGCTTTTGCATGGTATTATATAGCCAGGATTGTGCTGATGTGTTGTAAAATTCCACACACACACACACACACATACATACATACATACATACATACATATCTTGACCATTATATACACTGCAGTTTTTCACATGTTATAAGTGCTTATGTTGGAGGAATGAAATGGAATGACTATTTTTGTAGTGTTGAGGATGAAATGCTTCTTTCAAGCGATATGCAAGGTACTCTACCTCATTCAGCACCATTAATGTGTTAATGTTTTTTAAATTTTCAATAACATTCAAATCAGATTTTGTGTAAGCTAATTCTATGTATACAGATTTTTCTAGACAACATCAGTTCTGAAACTCGTCCCAAACATGTTACTTGCATAAAAATCTTTCAGTTAGTAAAATTTCAAAGACTAAACAAGATGCAATTTTCAAACCAAATATTTGTGCTGGAACTTACTGAGTACCGTTACCTATCCCCTGTATTTGTTATCTATCCCCTGTATTTGTTATCTATCCCCTGTATTTGTTATCTATCCCCTGTATTTGTTACCTATCCCCTGTATTTGTTATCTATCCCCTGTATTTGTTATCTATCCCTTGTATTTGTTACCTATCCCCTGTATTTGTTATCTATCTCCTGTATTTGTTATCTATCCCCTGTATTTGTTATCTATCCCCTGTATTTGTTATCTATTATCTGTATTTAATTATAAGTGTAAGATTTTTGCCCATTCACCTGTTAAGTCCTCTCATCAACATATTGCTAAAGGATAATTTGTGGCATTACTATGCCATATAATTAACATGTGGCATTACTATGCCATATAATTAACATGTGGCATTACTATGCCATATAATTAACATGTGACATTACTATGCCATATAATTAACATGTGGCATTACTATGCCATATAATTAACATGTGGCATTACTATGCCATATAATTAACATGTGACATTACTATGCCATATAATTAACATGTGGCATTACTATGCCATATAATTAACATGTGACATTACTATGCCATATAATTAACATGTGGCATTACTATGCCATATAATTAACATGTGGCATTACTATGCCATATAATTAACATGTGGCATTACCATGCCATATAATTAACATGTGGCATTACTATGCCATATAATTAACATTATTTTTAACTAGGGAATTTTAAACCAGTTTATGCATCTTAGTAATGTGATACACAAATCTCTTGTTAACGTGCCTTTGCAACTTAAAGAGGAATTTTTGTACAACTCTTTACTGTTGGCGTGTTTTTAATTGTTTCCATAGCTGATGACAACAACTTGATTGATTTTCATCCATAATTCAGTTAATATGATCATCAAAATAAAAACTTAAAATCGATGAAGAATTTACAGTGGTACTTTACTGTGAAGAATTTTCAGTGGTACTTTACTGTGATGAATTTTGTGGTACTTTACTGTGATGAATTTACAGTGGTACTTTACTGTGAAGAATTTACAGTGGTACTTTACTGTGAAGAATTTTCAGTGGTACTTTACTGTGAAGAATTTACAGTGGTACTTTACTGTGAATTTTCAGTGGTACTTTACTGTGAAGAATTTTCAATGGTACTTTACTGTGAAGAATTTACAGTGGTTCTTTACTGTGATGAATTTACAGTGGTACTTTACTGTGATGAATTTACAGTGGTACTTTACTGTGAAGAATTTACAGTGGTACTTTACTGTGAAGAATTTACAGTGGTACTTTACCGTGATGAATTTACAGTGGTACTTTATTACTGTGATGAATTTACAGTGGTACTTTACTGTGATAATATTGCAGGCTCTAAGATGTTTTTTGTTACTACAACAAAAAGTTTCTTTTATGCAAAATATTTTCTTATTTAATCCATTACAACATATTTTGGACCCAGGAAAGGCACTTTTCAATGTGGAGTAGTCACCAATAGATGCACTGTCGAATTTTGAGTCATTTGGACATGAATTGTTTGACTAATCAAAACATAGACATATTTATGTTTAGAAATGCCTTCCATGGGTATTTAGTATGTTAAAATGGAACAGTTCTCCATGTGTGCTTTGGAAGTCAAAAAGTCCATTGCTTCATCCAGTATTTTTGTAATACTTTAAAGTCCCAAAAGGCCTTTGTTTCATCTAGTACTTTTGTAATACTTGAAAGTCCAAAAAGGCCTTTGTTTCATCCAGTCCTTTGTAATATTTATTTATTTAGGTATTGTATGATGACAGAATGTTGTACTTGTTTTAAGGAAGAATCGGTGTAAGCCATGAGCAATCATATAACAAGAGGATGGGGTTTCTGGTTGTGTGAGTGTACTGTATAATAGGTCTTGTTATACTGTGAAGATTTCAAATTTTGCACAGAATTCCAGTTTTTCCTATTTATTGCACCACAATGGTTCTGGAATAAAACAAATATATATCAGAAGAAAGACTCTGAATTTACCTTTTTGTATTTAAATTTTTTTTGTTTTATTTTCTCATTCAGATAATACCTGTATTCATGCCTGTAACATTTAAAGTTTTGTTTTCATTTGCTAGTTCCAAGTATTTAAAGTTTACATCTGTACACTCCTACACTGACATCTGACGGATGGGATTAACTTGACTTGCCAGTGAACGAAGTAAAATACTTCCATATGAGTAAAAAGCCATGATGAATGACCCAAAAATGGCTGTATATTACATGTTTTTGTCGAAGGGACGTTTTTCATTAGGAGAGATTTGACTTGGATAAGAAATACTGCGTTGAGAGCAGAGAACTGAAATGTAATGAAAATTTTCTGTAACATAAATTCAGTGATCTACAATGGTTTACAAAATCTTTCCTGACCTTGAAGAGGAATTTATATATGGTGAAGTCTGGATCAATAGTGTATTTATTGCAAATATGTCCCAATAGCTTATTTTTATGGTCCATTGTTTCTCCATCAAATAATTACTGGATAACTTTGTGCAACCTCCAAATCCAGCCCTCTTGGAAATACAAGTCCTCTTTCTGCCTACATAAAATGGACAAATGGGAGAAACTCTTACAGGTTAACTCCCCTTTCTACCTACAGTACTATGTGGTCCCAGTTATATCCGGATGTGACAATTTTGCCATGATATGATTTTCCTTTAGACAATCCATTTAAATTCTAGACAATTTACAGCTTGAATCTGATCAATCCCCATTATGTTTTCTGTAATTTTAAATGGTGCATACAATTATTTTGTAAAATCCGGTGAATTTGTTGATGTTTTTGCAGTATTTGTATCGTTCGTTATTTTCACATGAATTTGATCAGTAACATTCAATTTGACCAGAGAACTATCAAATGCTATACTTCACAGTTTACTGTATTTGTTGTATGCAGTTGCTTGTTCCTTTTCTTCATCACAGAGATGACAACCAAGAGCATGAAATGTAATCAATTTATGGTTGTGGAACATGGGCACCAGATCTCAGCAGGTCGTATTTGCAGGCAAGCAGGTTCTACTTCCTCAGGCTTTCCGTCAAAGATAAAACGTCATTACCGCGCTCTGGGGTCCCAACTGCGGCACCAGATTGCCACTCGTCATATTTGGACCAATCATTCTTGCAAAATGATGGAGATTCCAAACCGTGTCGGAGTGTCTCTGGAATTCAAATCATAACCCCTTCATTTTCGTTTTCCTGCCCTCATGAAAGAACTCTCAAGATATCCCATGAAGAGGATTTTTTTTACTCGAGTTCTGCTTCTAAGGAGCGAAGTAAAAAGAATCAAACACACACATGACTTCTTCTACTCTGTAGCATGAAAGGCAACGAAGCGTAACGGCAATTTAAACCTGCGATAGAGATGCGACAAGTACCTTGACATGTTCGACGCGTGTATTTGCATATATTCATATGGCCGCAGCGACGGCCACTTACTTATGCTACACATCACAAATGTTTTTTGGTAAATTTTGTTTCTAGTTCACGACTAAAATAATATTGCTTTCCTCGATGTGTGGTGACTAATCAGGGTCCATAAGTCGGACCTGTTCCCTTCTCAATATTTTTGTTGATCTAGGTCTGGGGTCTGGAACCCTTAAGTATCAAATTGGCATCTTTCTTCCAAACACATGAAAAAAATCAACTTGGCGTGTTCTTTCCCATACGTACATCGTGCAGACTTGAGGGGGTGGGGGACAATCACCAGACGTTTGCATTACAGTTGTAGAATACCTTTTTGGTTACTCCCAATGTAAGGTAAGGTTCAAGTTTGACATTTCTGTCAAGGGAAGACAACTGTTTCATACAGATTTGTCCGCCTGATGCTTGACATTTCTTTTTAATTTTTTCCCGACCCCAGAAGTATGGACCGTGCATGCTCTTACAGTCGTCTGGGCGATAATATGGGCATACACGTTCCCTCGGTTAGTTTTGATTTTGAAGATAATTAAGAAATGAGGGACACAATTGAATGATCTTCTTCATTTAGTGATAGACATACCCAGACGAGTCACAGTGATCTGCATTCAGTTCAGGCAGTGAGATTGCCACTATTCCTTCTATGTCCAGGGAATTCCTCTTTCGATCAAAGAGTAATTTGGAACTTCAATCGTGGACAGGATAGCAACACATGAAGATCCACCACTTGAGGACATATAAGGGGAAATATTGTATTGTCAGTGACTGGTGTCACATTAATGACGTCACATCACTCTCGGTACCTTTTATTCCGATGGCTAACTTCTTTATTCTCCTTGGTTTTCACATGACCAAACTCGTCTTAATTAAAACTAGAAATCCAATCAACGATAATCTCGGAATTGCTTTTCAAAACCCCCACATAATTTATATTTAATCGGATGAAGAACGCTTTTGGTGTCTACACGAATTTTTTGGAAACCCATTAGACATTGTGTCCGCAAAATGTGATTTGGTTTTAACAACGACATTTTTGGCGAAACATTTATATTCGAAATGCATACAGATAAATCAAGCAAAGTATTCATCATTACAGGAAATAGTAAAACAAATAAATACAAGATGTAAATCTGTCAAGGAATACGTTTGTGTTTCCGTTTTTCCGTTGTTGTCCCTGGGTCATGAAAATAAATACAAGTTGTAAATCTGTCAAGGAATACGTTTGTTTCCGTTTTTCTTGATCAAACCATAACTATGTATTTATAACAAATCGGAATATGACTAAACTTTATATTTATTTTAAAATATTCGAAAGTGTTGTAGAGTTTAACGCCATTTTTCAGCACACGATAGACTATACATGGCGGCCAGTATTATTGGTGGAGGAAGAACCCGGGAAAGAACCTGGAAAGAACCACCGACCCACGAGAAGCTACTGGCAAGCTTTCTCACATAACAACATTAGCCGAATCTTAGACTCGAACCCACACAGACAGAGGTGAGATGGCTATTCGAAAGTGGAAAACGTATTCTCTTGGGACGGCCTTCAGTGACCCGTGTAATCTTAGCGGTTCCAGATATAATCGAGTCTCTTGACTGTTAAACAGTAAAAGTGCACCAAATTGAAACAACAGCTTTTTGCAAACTATACAGAAGCGGTAGGTCGTGGGTTCGATCCCCGGCCGAGTCATACCAAAGACTTTTTAAAAAATGGTACTTACAGCTGCCTCGCTGGACGCTCAGCATTAAGAGGTTAGTGTTAGGACTGGTCGGCCTGGTGTCAGGATAATGTGATTGGGTGGACATCATCATGCTACATGTCTGCGGCATGATGCCACAGTGCTAGACATCACTATAAACTGCCTCACTGCAGACATCGTAGCGATATGACTGAAAAATTATTAAAGCTTAGTGGGAAGCGGGGATGATAAATAATGGTATCGTTGATTCCTTTTCCTCTCGCTGTATTTAACACATTTTAGGTATGGTAGGTTGGTTGAGCACAGGTGTTTCTGTGATGTAATATCCGATTTAATAAGTCTTACAGTTGTGTATTGTCATATTTTAACGTTAACGATGCAATGAGTATGTTTTGACAAATTTACATGTACAAATCGCTTAAAAGGTAACTCGACAAGACAAACATACATAAGAAAAATCAATGATATTGTCTTTCTTAAATAAATATGGGGAATGTATGAATTATTTGAAAGACGGATATATACTAAAATTGACGAGAGAATAGATACCCGGTTGTTTATGTAATATGAATCTGTAAAGAAAACAGTTTACATTGAGAATATTAATCGATGTCATTGGACAAAAAACAGTGATCAACATACCTGCAAATCAATACCAAAAAGTGTTATCTAGTCTTGTTGGAAATTACCTCAGCTGCCATCCAATAATGTGAACAATAGAAAACCCATCTGAAGATCGAACCAATGTATTTTTAATAGGGGATGACATGTTCTTTGTCACTATGGCGAACGAAGCGAAGAGTTTGATTATTTTGTCGTTGGAAGGCTTTGTCTCTAATTTAGTTTTATGACACGCGATAATACAATGTTTTAGAATAAAAGTGTCAGTCATAACGTTCGTCATCACTAATTAAAACATGTAAGTTGTCAAATACATCGGTAATCAAAGCTACAAATTCACTAGACCTATGCGTTTTTGTTGGAGACTTTCCCAGTGGGTGTTTATGTCGTCCGGTTTCTGGCACATTCAAGACAACCACAGTGTGCAAGTGGACTCCTTCACACGAAGAGAGTTCTAACATTCAAGATAATAACAGTATGCTAGTAGGCTTCGTAACACGTAGACACAGCCTACACATTCAAGACAACAACAGTATCCTAGTAGGCTTCGTAACACGTAGACACAGCCTACACATTCAAGACAACTACAGTATGCTAGTAGGCTTCGTAACACGTAGACACAGCCTACACATTCAAGACACCTACAGTATGCTAGTAGGCTTCGTAACACTGTGTCTACACATTCAAGACAAACACGGTGGGCTAGTGAGCTTCGTACACACAAAGACTAACCTACGCACTTTTGACAAGCCTACACACTCAAGACAAGCATGGCGTGCTAGCTGGCTTCTTAACACGAAAACAGCCAACACATTCAAGACAAACACAGTGTGCTAGTGGGCTTCGTAACACGAAGACAGCCTATTCAGTCAAGACAAACACGATGAGCTAGTAGACTTCGTAACACGAAGACAGCCTACTCAGTCAAGAGAAACACGATGGGCTAGTGGGCTTCGTATACGAAAACAGCCTACTCAGTCAAGACAAACACGGTGTGCTAGCTGGCTTAACACGAAGACTTCCTACACATTCGAAATAAACACGGTGTGCTAGTTGGGTTAAAACGAAGACAGCCTACACATTCAAAACAAACGGTGTGTCAGTGGGCTTCATAACATGAAGACAGCCTACACATTCAAAAGAAACAGTGTGCTTGCGGGCTCCTTAAAGAGAACCTACAATGCGTACGTTTTAGTCTTTCCATTTACCAATTGTTGAATAATGAAATCTCAAGCTTAGTGTCGTCGAATCTCGATCGAGGGGATCAACATATACTTTTTTTTGTCCTTTGTTTCTTGTTAGATTTTGTTCTCACAAATATTCCAAAGAAGATTTTTAAAAAATTAAACTTGAAAAAATTATACTGATTGATCGAGTGAGACTTGACATATACATGTACTTACAAACGTTTCTGTTGCTATGGTGACCCATGTTTCTGGAAGATTTCTGATATTTCCGAACTTCTGACAAACGAGAACGATTTGTTTCCAGCTTTGCCCAGATAGACTGTATGAAATGATTTTTTTTTAAAAAAGGAAAGCCTTGCAGAAATAATGTATATGGAGGACGCATGATGGTTTAAGTGGAATCTTTCTCTGAACGGCGATGGTGCAGAAACAATGTCATTGTCCATTTATCTGCGTCGGTTCTACGTTTAGCCTACTCTTTTCTGCTTCACTGTAAATAAAGATCAGCGTACAAAAGTATGAAAGGATTCTTTTCCGTGATCACCAAAACATTAACGAATCGTGACAAGGCAAAAAGCGGAAGAAAAAAAAATAAATAATGATATCTCCAATCTCCCAACCAAATTCAAGTTCAACCGCCCTAAATCTGACTTTGCTTTCGAAATGAGATCTGATGTGGGTTTAACGTTTCATAGCTAACTCTATAACGTGAAGATCAAGTCTTATCCAAAGCTTCATGGAAGTTTCGGTTCTCTGTGACATGTTTCTTGACTGCACTGGTATATGCATCTAAAGTAAGCAAAGTGCATATCCTGCACATATTTACATATTGTGTTGATTTCCTTTTATTTAGGTTCGGGTGGGGTGCTCCCAATATTATTTAAATTATTACAGAAGACCCACCTTGGCTCGTTTGTGTCAGAAATTGAAGTAGTGATAGAGAGATGCAAAGCTTAGAGCCCCCAGTCAGCGGTGCCAACAGTTAAATTAATAAATACAAAATGTGAAATTCAAATAACAATAATTTAATGTAATTCAATTCCAGTCATCTCTCAGATACAATTCAATTTAAAAGACTATCACTCGTCTTTCACTCGACCAAGTAACAACGTATTTCATCATCTGTTTTAGTGTGATAGATTTTCCTCCTGTCTTGTGTTCCTATTCATCTGTATGATCTTTATCTGGAATGGTAATCCAATTCCCTCCAGACCGTCTAACTTCTGCCTACTTTCTTCCTTTTTGTTTTGTCTCCCAGAGACTCAGACCAACTGCACTAGGTTGGCAACTGCAACTTCCCTCTGTTTCCTAAAGTTCCTCTGGTCACTAAAAGCTTCCTGTACTGAAGTTCCTTGTAATTCCCAGAATAACAAGTTTCCCGCCAATTTCAAATGACGTCGAAGTAGTTTATCTTCCCTTTTAATTTCCGCAAGCTGGTGTTAGCGACTACCGACGTTCAGTTCTCAAGATAATATATTTAAGATTGCGATTCTAATGTTGGCGACGCCTTGCTCCATTCCGAATCGATCTTGATTCAAATAATTATCAGACGCTGCCCTCTCCGAACAGTATGTCAATTTTTTTTGACCCCCACTTGGTGTTCCTTTGATCAGTCACCTACCTTTGACAACAGTATGTCAATTTTTTTTTACCCCCACTTGGTGTTCCTTTGATCAGTCACCTACCTTTGAAACATGTGATGACGATTATTACGTAACTCGCTTGCCCAAAATAAGGCGCAACGATTTGTATGGCAATGTCAAATAACTGGCTTGACACTTCCTTGTTCGCCAAATTGACCTTCATACATATTTAAGGCGAGAAATTATTAGCCTCAAGGTCTAACATATACATAGTGATATCGGGTTAACCCTTACAACGTGACACATACTCTGTAGGTCTACATCTTGCTTCAGTCTATTCAACCTTATTGACGATACAGTATAATTTTATCCCTGGTAACCATTTATCGTAAGCTGTTAAAAAGGGTAATTTATTTGCTCTCTCTCTCTCTCTCTCTCTCTCTCTCTCTCTCTCTCTCTCTCTCTCTCTCTCTCTCTCTCTCTCTCAAACAGTCCCAGTGGAGTGAAGATTCAGGATATCTCTCTCTCTCTCTCTCTCTCTCTCTCTCTCTCTCTCTCTCTCTCTCTCTCTCTCTCTCTCTCTCTCTCTCTCTCTCTCTCTCTCTCTCTCTCTCTCTCTCTCTCAAACAGTCCCAGTGGAGTGAAGATTCAGGACCGACGAAGCTCTAAGTCCGTACTCAAAACAAGTAGAAAACTTAACATTCCTTTGGGCGATTCCTTTGGGCGTTAATGATTATTTCTACCTGCGAACAAAGTTAACAGAACATTTATTCAGACGTTTTGGATTCATGACGTAAGTGAATGTTACGTCTGACTCGTAAAGATATCTCAGAAGAGAATATGTTCCTCTTGAAAATTGGTATGCACAACAATTACACAAGTTCATCTAACCTCCCCACCCCACCCCAGTCCAACCCGTGGGCTTTTATTTCTCTGATGTCTGTTTAAATGCACATCATTCAATCAGCCAGTCAATATTTGTTCATTCGTAGATTCATTTATTCCGTCTATCCAAATTTATTTTCCTATTTCCATACGCTCTTTCATTCCTTAATTTCTTCCTTCTATTTGTGGCTATTTTTTCATCCAGTAACCTCTTAATAAATGACCTTTTCTGAGGTAGTATGATTCATACGAATCTCCTGCTTACAACCACCACCAACAGCAACAACTGCATTAATAATAATAATAATAATAATAATAATAATAATAATAAGTTATGATAATGGTGATATTATTTTTATTATTAATTTATTCTTATCATGATTTATTATTATTAATAATTTATTATTATTATTATTATTGTTGTTGTTGTTGTTGTTGTTAAGTTCTCTAATCATAATCACCTAATCACCAGATTGACTAGTTGTCACTATAATCATTCTCTTCCTCATCGTCTGCATCATGTGGATCTCAGGTTAACATACTGGTTCGTAGACCCTACATACCATGAAGTTTTCTGGTATACATACATACATATATTCGCGATAAAAGGTGCAAAACCTGTCAACACATGATAGAAACCAGGACTTTTTCTAGCACAGTGACGGAGAAAAACTAAACATACATGGTCCAAACAAAACGTGCAAAACAGAGAATGTAATTTATCTCATCACATGTAAGATCTGTAGCCTGCAGTATGTCGGAGAAACTGAGAGGCTACACAAAATGATCAACCTTCATAGATCTGATTGGATACAAAGAAGCTATACAGAAGTCCGGTCGCAGAACACTTCTCCTCCCCTAGCCACACCTTCAGTGATGTAACACTTATTGCAATTGCACACAACCACAACTGGAGCTCCGAAACCAGGAAAGAAAAGGAATCTTACTGGATACGACGCCTTCGAACATTGAAACCAAGCGGTTTAAACCAAGAAGACTAGAAAAAGACAGCCATGCACAAATGTAATTATCTTTTCCAGCTGACACATTTTCTTTTAAATAATTCTCTAAATTTGCTTAATAGCCTCTTACTACTAATGCAGACATTTTACAGCATCCGCAACAAGTTGAAAGAAACTAGTTGTAACATAATAAATTTAAAGGTTGAATTCCTGTAGAAACAGACATGTAAAGTTTTGTAAACACGATTTTTGTATTTTACTTTTCTGTCTTGTCTATGTTCTGTATTTGCCTTTGATAAAGACTCATTAAGAGCCGAAAGCGCTCAGGCTAGAGTGATACTAGTTCTGCACTGTTGTTTGTCAGTTTTTTGCATTTATATATATATATATATATATATATATATATATAAAAGTGACAGTAGTACACATGAATCAACTGAGAGTTTTCATTACTCAATAGGAGCTGATGCTGCTCAGTACAAGGGTGCGAGCTTGGTCAGTCACTATCGTGTCTCCTTGGCAAAACATTTCATTATATTTGACTGCCTGTTATAACAACATCCCACCCACATAAAGGAGGTTGGGGTATATAGTAGTCGTCTGTCCTTCCGTCCGGCACTCGTTAGCGCAACCAGTCCTGCAGTTTTAATAGGCTGACATTACTGCTGGTAAATATAACGAGGATGAGCATGGCTACAAATCATTTTGCCACGTTAATTTGTGTTAGAGTTATTTCCCTTTTATATCGTGGCATGGAACACTGTTAGAGCAACTAATTCTGCAGGTTTTGACGGATTGTCAAAGATTGTATTCATCAACTGATAACCTGCACATCGACAAATTACTTTACAGTAATTTTTTATGGAGCTTTTTTGCCTTGTAGCTTAATGATTTGTATGGTCTGAATCTCGTTAGCACAGCTAGTTCAACAGTTGCTGATTAATTGCTATGGCACTTGGCAAATATTATAGTCGTTACCTGGGGATGTGCATATCAACAAATCACATTGCTCCGGAAATTTTCAAAGAGCTATTTTGATCATTTCTCTCTTATAGATTCGTGCAATGTGTGACAATCTCGGAAGAGACAGACCATTTAGTGTTGGGGGTGGAGCGGGATGACGATATCAAGCATATTTAAAGAGATAAAAATAAAATGTGGAATACTGCAAAATTATAAAGCTAATCTTTCAATGTACTCTTAGAGTACAATTGCATACCTGACATCATATAGCCTTTTAACAGGCATCCCATAGGCTTTTACCGGATATAACCTGGGGTTTTACGTGGCATAAACCTGGGCTTGTACCAGATATCACCTGAGCTTTTACCTGAGATCACATGGGCTTTTATCTGACATCACATGGGCTTCTATCTGACATAGCATGAGCTTTTACCAGATATCACATGGGCTATTACCAGACATCACCTGGGCTTTTACCAGACATCACCTGGGCTTTTTTTACCAGACATCACCTGGGCTTTTACCATATATAACCTGAGCTTTATCCTGACATCACATGAGCTTTTACCTAACATCCCATGGGCCTGTACCTTACATCACATGGGCTACCTTACATCACATGGGCTACCTTACATCACATGGGCTATTACCTTACATCATATGGGCTTTGACCTTACATCACATGGGCTACCTTACATCACATGGGCCTGTACCTTACATCACAAGGGCTATTACCTTACATCACATGGGCTTTGACCTTACATCACATGGGCTATTACCTTACATCACATGGGCTATTACCTAACATCACATGAGCTATTACCCTGTACTTTCATTCACATGGGCTTTGACATTACATCAGATAGGATATTACCCGACATCATATGGGCTTCGGCCTTACATCACATGGGCTATTACCCTTTATTTTACATCATATGGGCTTTGACCTTACATCACATGGGTTTTTACCCTGTACTTTACATCATATGGGCTTTGACCTTACACCAAATGGGCTCTGACCTTACATCACATGGGCTATTACTTCACATCACATGGGCTATTACCTTACATCACACGGGCTTTGACCTTACATCACATGGGCTATTACCTTACATCACACGGGCTTTGACCTTACATCACATGGGCTATTACCTTACATCACACGGGCTTTGACCTTACATCACATGGGCTATTACCTTACATCACTAGGGCTATTACCTTACATCACACGGCCTATTACCCTGTACATTACATCATTTGGGCTTTGACTTTACGTCACATGGGCTATTACCTTACATCACATGGGCTATTACTCTGTACTTTACATCATATGGGCTTTGAATTTACATCACATGGGCTATTACTTTACAAACCTTAAAGAGTGGCATGCTGAGGCTCAAATCATTGCTAAATCATTTAAATTCTTTTAGTTAGCGAATAGCACATGCCTACAGGAAATGTCGACTGAAACAATCTACATTGCGAAGACAATCTTATCAAGCGTATCATGATTCCTATTGCATGCGTTGAAAAAGGCATAGAAACTTATAATGAGTCCGACATCAAGCTTTGATATTGTAAACTACTCATTCCAGTTTCTTTCAACCTATTCATTATTAACTTTCAGCCTGTTCACTATTGCTTTTTCAGCCTATTCACTATTGACTTTCAGCATATTCACTATTAACTTTCAGCCTGTTCACTATTCACTTTCAGCCTATTCGCTATTGACTTTCAGCCGTTTACTATTGACTAATAGCAAATTACATTTTACAGGACAAAATGTGTTACTTAATAAATATAACAGCTTCGGTCTGCATATTTATGAGTAGTTTCGGCCCGTAAGATTTAAACCTCTGGCCCATGCGCAAAGCACAACTATATTTCTGTTGTGAAAGAAACACGCAAAATGTTAAAATCGGTGTTAAGACGTTGTATTTTGGACGAAAAAAGTGTTTGAGACAACGTGTAATAAAGTAACATAGAGCAGCGTAGCAATATCTCCCATTAAACCACACTAATAAACAGAGATTCAATACGTCTCTTCCCTATATATAAATAAATGAAAAACCAGCAGTTATAAAATAAATTTCCAATTGCCATGTAGATAACTGGCTTAATCCGATATTACGTGATCAGCTCAGCAGCAGAGAGGGTGAATCCTACAACATTTTTTGTTTTTATTTTTGATTATACCCCTCCAAATAACACTAGACCATTCTCGCGAAATAACTAGAAAAAAAAAATGACAGTGATTGTTGTCTGAAAACATGGGATTCGCATTCGCGTTTTCGTTGATGAATCATAAATGTCACAATGATGTTGTCACTCACCCTCTCTGCTGCTAAGGTTTACGGTGATTTTAACCGAATATTTGATCTAGTCCTTACTACGACGAAAATCCTTTAGGATTTCACAAATAGACTAATTTGTAAAACCTCCTCTTGTAAATCAATCAGATTATTAGACTGGTCAGTGAGTTTGAAATTAATTCTGGTTAATGAATTATTATGACATCGCATATAGACTGGATTCACCGGGGACTCAATTATTAAAAACCCTGGAGGAGCTATTGGTGCAAATGAATACAAAATATATCCTTGCTGAGCTTGATTTGATCGTTCTAAATTTATTTGATAGCTTCCTTCGATCACATCACATACTAAATTGAGCGCAATCACCGTTGAAATATTCACATTGAACGGAGCAATATGCCTGCCACCACCATCTGGGTCATTATTGTGTGTCAGGATAGTTGTTTCCGGTGATGTTGTTTTTTTCCACGTATCATGAATTATTTTAAAACCGACATCGATGGCATCACTGAGAGATTTTTGTAGTTCTAAGAGATTATATCTTGGTAGATTGAATTCGGAAATATTTTCTACGCTTATATGATATTTTGTCGTAAATTCTATTTTCGTGTTAGGGTGGCTGGCAAGGGCTACCTCTCGTATAATTAGTGAATGAAATATATAAATGTCACTGAGGATTCTGTTACATGTTTCTATGACGCTGATAAATTCATCTCGGGTGAGAGAGCCGGATTTAAGGGATATTAACAACAACGAAATATCGTTATTGAACGCTGTGAAGTTTTCAGTGATTTTATCCTGTCGAGTTATGTAGTATTTCTCCCCTCCCTTATCTATCTTTTCAGTGAAAAAATTTAATTTGTCATAATCGCTATAGCTTTTTACTGGATTATCAGGTTTTGTCCTGTCTGTGACATAATCAGTTTTTTTTGGTTCTGGTAATTTAACGGTTTTTCCACCGGGTGGTAATTCAGGCCATCCTAGTACGGTTCTAATAGAACTTTGATAGATATCTACGACGTATCCTTCTGTGCTTATTTCAATGGCAGATGATAGTGTTGGTTCATGAACTGTTATAGCTATTTTTGACTCTACTCCAGTAATCGATTTTATTCTACGCGCGAACTCATTATTGATTTGTTCGATTTGGTATGATCCGGTTGGTATGGAAACAACATTCCAGTCTGGGGTACCGTCGGGTTTATTCTTATTTGCAAATACCAGTGAATTATTGGGTTGTTGACCACCAAATGATTTTGACCTAATATTTGGCCAACTGTGGTATACTCGTAATTTTGCTAGCGCTATCTCCTTCACTGGGACCGGAGAGGGGAAATTCACACTGAATTCTGGATTCGTTGAGGTTATTGAGATCATGCTGGTTTGTACTGGGTTTGTGTTCTCCACTATTTGTTGAAGTAATTCCATCTGTGTTGTCATTGTTATTATACTCATGATGTATTTCTAATTTTGACATCGCAGAATTATATATATCTACCATCGCTGAAAACTCACTCTCTGATATAATTGTATCATCGAGCGATGACGATATCAATGAGGATAATTGCGAGTATGCAGTGGACACAACATGAAATTGAATTATGTAGTCTTGTAGTTTCCGTTGGCTGCATGAGGATATTTTTTTTGTGATTATTGAAATTATTCCAGCGATTGTTGTTGCCGCAGAAATGCAAATTGGAACAGCTATCGGAGCCATCATTGTCACTGAAGACAGTATAATACCAGCTCCGGTGATTACACCACTCACAGCGTACACAGTAACATCAATTGCGGTAATTCTCCTGCGATATTTTTTAATTTTCATTGCATACTCCTCAGACAGGGTTTTGAGTCTAGTTTGATATTCTCTGACCTGATCATAGCGATATTGCGATGATGAAATCATTTTTTATTTTAACAACGCTAGCGTTTTCAATTACGATTTACTTAAATCCGCTACGAATTCCACATACCAGGTTACTGAAGCCTTAGTCAAACTTTTATCAGTATATGTTATAGTGAACTTTTCAGTTGTATCCTTGTCGATGATCGTTGAAATCGTATTATTGACCCCGGATGAACTCGACGATGATATATTAAATTTAGTTAATGGTGTTACTAGTGTTAATCGATAAATACCTTTAACGGTTGCAGTGATATCTAATTTGTTGTTTGTAGATGACCACTCAAATGATCCGTGTTGGATTGTGTATACCACGTTGTTGGTTTTCTCATGAGGAATTTTTGTTTTTTCAATGATTGTTATCATCCTCGAAAAATCACCTTTGATGGCTTCGATGAAAGTTTTCGTCTCATTGATGGATTTTTTAATATCAGGGAGTTTTAGTTCAATTTTATCGAATGTAGTTCCAATAAATTTATCAATGATATTTCTACGAAATGCGGTAAACTGTTTTATGTGTTCTTCGGTTTTAGATTGAAGTGTTGCTAGTTCTAACGCAGAATCGTTGAGAGTTTTAAATCGATCTGTAATCGTCGAAAAAAGTACACCTGGTTTCAATTTACCCTGATCGGAAAATAGCGCGATAGTATTCTCGATTGCGTTTCGTTGTTTAACTAAAATATCATCCAACGACACATCACTGGATTTCAATTTACCCTGTTTGTCTTGAAATACAACTATTTCATTAGGATCAACACTTATTAAGTTCAACGTCTCAACTATTTCATCTTTGATTAGTTTTTTTACATCCTTGACAGAATCAGGTGGTGCAGTGCCATCAGGTTTGGGTTTCAAAGATCTCCCCCAAATATCAATCATGTTATTGTAAAACTCTTTCTCTCTCTAAAAAGCGATTGCTGGTGTAGTCATTTACGACAATATGAGGTGGTTTTCTAGATGCTGAAATAGCGTCAAGGACATTTAATACTTCACTGCCGCATATTGGTGGGTCATTGATTTGTTGTGTTGGTAGCGTAGAATACCAAGTCTTCATTGGAAATTGTTTTATGTAACGCATAAACTCTTTTGGTGGGGCTAATCCATATGAATCAAAATAGACAATCCCACGTGGATCAATAGCGTATGCAACCCAGTGAGTTCCAGGTCCGGTGCTGTTATCGAGATTAATAATACCTGTTTCAGTTTTGTTTGGTTGATGTGGTAATTGATCTTTCATAAAAACACCTCTGAAATTTTTAATCACTAGTTTTTTAGCCGCATCCATTAAATCAAAATTGGACATGGGAACCATCGAAGATTTGGGAACCATAGGTTCGGAAATCGAAGATTTCTGAATTAATAAACCGTTCCTGGTAGTCTCAGGCCTGATCCGTGAACGGATCTCCCGCTGTACCATGAATACGGGGTTCCTGGTAGTCTTAGACCCTTTCCGCTGTACCATGAATACGGGGTTCCTGGTAGTCTTAGACCCAATCCGTGAACGGATCGTCTCTTTTTTTTATATCCCTTCCCAGTTGCCTTCTTTAGTGCCATTCCTGCTGCAGTACCAACGGCTCCTAACGCCGCTGCTTTAGCCACTGCTGGGGCTGCTGCTGCAATCAATGCTGGTATTGCAGCTAACAATGGAAATATACCGCCTGTTTTAATCATATTTTTGATAGCAGCCGCAGAAAGAATAATCTGGACACCTTTTTTGGCTGCAAGTGCATCATTGAAATGTTTCACCTGACGAGTTGTCAGCGATAATTTATTTGCACCACCAGTCATTTGATTAGGTTTCAACGTGATTGTGGTTCCACATTTTTTAGCTGATTCCGATTGCAATTTTTTGATTTGACCAGGAGTTAACGCAACACTAATAACACTATATGACATTATACATAATAGATTGATTCTAAATCGTAAAACGATTCAATGAAAATATCCTTCGGATTTTCAATTACATGTTTTCTACCGGGGCATCTACCACTCTCATTCTTCCTCCAACACCTTCAAGTAGCATTGATTTATCACTGAGAATGACAGCAACCGCTCTATAATTCGGGATAAGGATAGGAGGTACCCCACCAACTGGTGCACCAGTCGGACGGGTTACACGGGCTCTAAAGTGTATATCAACAACTGACTGTCTTGTCAAATCGAGATGTTCCAATGAAAAGTAATAAATCGGATAGAGGCTTTTAAAATCCAATTGTGATATTTGCAAACCGGTATCCACATTTTGATCACGTGCCATAAATGACAACAGGTTATGATAGACACGTGCAATATGATTCTGACCGTAATCAAGTTGTATATCCTCGGATGGTTCCTGCTGTCCGTTTATTCTCAGCGAGACTTCATTAACACCTAACTGATCAAATATCATATGACTTCGTTCTTGATTACCAACTCGCGCAGCATTCTGTAACGCAATAAATATATGACGTGGAGCTGAAACCCCTTGTTTTGATGCCAGGTGCAATGTGAATGTACCATCAACATTACCCAGTTTAATATCCGTAGTCACTGATAACCAACTCAACAATGATTTCCCCCCTGATCCATAAATGATAGTAGTCGCTGTTCGTCTGTGATTGATGGAGTTAACACTGGCATCCATAATGATAGTTTTGTTAAAATAACTTTACCGTCAGCAACCCCAGCATTACGCCAGATTGCATCATCATCAGTACCCCTTCGTACAAGTGCTACTGTATGCTTCGCTCCATAAATAACTTTTCGGACGTTTCTACAGAATCCGAAAATATGATGCAGTGGAATCGCACATGAAAATCGTCGACGCTGCCCATGCAACGTTGCTACGCGTGTTGCAAATCCTAAATTGAGATTACCATTAACGCCTCCGAGAATATCAAACGCAGCTCCGGGTCTAGTTCGACGTTCTGGATTAGCTGCTTCTTGTTGATTGTCTTCTGCAGTACCCTGTGCTGTTAACACTTTAATGAATTGAAGGTGATCAGCGTTATCAGAGGTATCCTTTGCAAACATCATAGATGGACCCGCTGATCTTGAATAATCATCAGAATATCTCGCTAACCCTATGATTGTTGTGGCCACATCAACTTCACGGTCAATGGATTCAATTTCTTTTTCATCAATGAGATATCTAGCGCTTTCAAATAACGCCATGATGCCGTTATTAACAAAACCAACTCGGACATTTGCGTTATTGTCATATGGGGTATCAGCTGCAACATTTGTTACAAGTTCTCCTTCTACTTCAATAAATGCCTCACACGGTAGAAAATATTTACTGGTATCATGAACTTGAAGTTCAATTCGCGATCGGAGATCTGGTTGTACTGCGTGATAAGAATAAAATTAAAAATCGCGTACAGAATCATTCTTGCCAACTGGGGCATCCATATCAAATGCTGGATCAGGTGACCTTTTGAACATTTTATTCTATTTATCAGAGTCTAAATCGTGATTTTCATCGTGAAAAACGCTAGCGTTTTCGTCGTGGTTTTTTAAAGCCACTTCCCGCTATCATGTTTGCAATATTGCTTTGGTCCCCTTGATTTACCATCGACGCTAGTTTTTCATCTACTGCGTTATTTATTATTTTACTAACACTTGCAGGCATTTCTGCTGTAGACGGTAACGGTTTCTTTTTTCGCCTCACTAATGATGTTATTTTATCCTTCGCAGTTGAAAACGCTTTCCCGGCAAGATCTCCAACAGCACCAATACCCTTATCACGAATAACATCAATGGCTTTCATTGATAATTGTTTAGCTAACGGCATCACTTTTGGGGCCATTCTTGAAAAGAATCCTAAAATGGTATTGCCGAGGCCATCTCCATAGTATGCCTTATAAACTGGAAACCGTGAATTAACTACATAGACGAGGGTTGGTTTATCATGATTGTAATGGATGATCATTATTATAAAAACAATAGTGTTTTCAATTGTTATTTAATCACTATGATACCCATTTGCTAACTCGTCAATGAAATCTCGATATGTTTTGATATCCATGATACCGCCGGCAAATAACCGTCTACAGATATCAGCTGCTTCATTAATTATTTCTGGAGAGTTATTTCCAGCTCGGAATCATCCTACAAGAACATCTAATCGTGATATATCATTGATAACACTATCAGGACAAGTGTTTCCAATTCTTGGATTTTGCAGTCCACTTCCGCTATAACCAGCTGCTTCATCTAGTTTTTCTAAACCCGTTTCTTGTAAATAATCATCATCATCATCAGGTGGTAGTTGTTGTTTTTTAGGAGAGAAAGATATTTTCTTTGCAGGCTGCTGTCGCCGCTTTTGCAATTTTGGTTGTTTAAACTCTTCGTATTGATTATACACTAGACTCACCGCATCGATATATTCGATGTTTGATGCACTATCTGTCTTAATTTGACTTTTTTTAGTTTTGATTTTATAAAATATATCAGCCCAATGAGCGAAATTCTTAACAAACTTATGATGTTCTGGTTTCAACCATTTTTTTCTGTTTTCATAAGACGTAACAAAAAGCGCAGGAATTTCTGCTGGATCAGTCTTATCAATTTCTGCTAACCCTTCCTCGTTAAATCTCACGCGTAAATCATCTACTGTTCTTTTTGATTCTATTTGTTTTGTTTGTTCAGTTTTCGCTGCTAGTTTTTCAAGCTCACCAATAACAGATTTCCCCGTCTCGGGACCATCTCACAGTAAAGCACGCTCTACCCCCTTCGTTGCTGTGGTTACTGGTTTAAACAATTCTTCAGACCCCAGAGCAAAATCAGTTTGTAAACTTTGTCGTTGTTGCAGTTTATTTCTTACAGAGTCACGAATTGGTATAAATTTCTTAATTGCATCCAGTCGTTCACGAGCCAATCGGGTTGTTAATGCTTCATTGACCATTATTTGAAATCAGAAACCATTTTTCAATTGTAAAACAATTTTCCCCATCGATGATTCCATCCTTAACGGTCCAATTTTTTATTGCTGTGAAATATTTTTATTTTTTATCCATTGATTTTGCCTGTTTTGGTGCCATTTTGGTGGTTTTCAGTTGAAAATCTCAAAGAGATTTTACAGTCAAGTAGTCGATTTTACATGGGATTTTCCATAAGGAAAAGCTGTTAAAACTCATTTTTGATGATTTTTAGCCATTTTTCATCAATTTTTGCCTGTTTTCAGTGATGTTTGGTCATTTTTCATCGATTTTCATCAAAAAACCTCGTAGGGTCAAGTAGTCGATTTTGCATTGGATTTTCCATAGGGAAAAGTTCTTAAAAGAACTTTCAAAGCTGTTAGGATTCTATTTTATTTTCGCAGTGTGAAATATTTTCACTGATTCAATCAAAAAATGACAAAAAAATGAAAATCTCAAGGAGATTTTACTGTCTGACAAAATCTTTTGAGGGTCGGTCAATCAAAATAGTTCATTTTCTTGAATTAACGCTCGTAAGTTTCTAATTTTAGAATTAACTTCCTTTTTCAATTCATATTCGTTACCCAATTCTTTTCGTATTCCTTCCACGATAGTATATAACGGAACAAACACACCTACTTCACTGGAAAATGCAAGAGAGTCTCGAATAGAATTTTGAATTTTTTTGATGAGTGCATATTTCTTTGGTAACATATACTTGTTAGTGCTAACTCCGTATTCTATATCCTGAAAATCCGACTTGATTTGATCAGGATTTAACCCATCTGACAATTTAATATTCTGATTTTTCAATTTTGCAATTTCAACTATGATGCTATTCATAATTTCAGAATTCATATATGATAATACATATTTCTAATTCATTTTTCAAAAATAAATGAGCCGTTAATATTTTCAAAATTCAGTCTGTATATATAAATATCTTTTTTAAAATTCAGTCTGTATATATAAATATCTTTTTTAAAATTCAGTCTGTATATATAAATATATTTTTTTAAATTAATTCTGTATATATAAATATATTTTTTAAAATTAATTCTGTATATATAAATATATTTTTTAAAATTAATTCTGTATATATAAATATATTTTTTAAAATTAATTCTGTATATATAAATATATTTTTTAAAATTAATTCTGTATATATAAATATAAATGCAGACAAAAATAAATAACAACCATGATGAGCGGTTGTCAGTCATTTGGCCCCCTTGATATAGGCCACTGTGTCTCTCATAGGGTTCTTTCTTTGAGTATTTCCATTTTTTTTTCTGAGATTTCTTCGATCTCGATTTGACCCTATTTGGCCGGTAATTCATTTTTGAACACCATACGGGGCTACCCAAATGTGACGGAGAGCTAATTACATCCATGGATGTTATTTATTTTAGGTCATTTATATTTACATTCACCGGAAACATATTCCCCTAAGAGTGAATCTAACTCGTCAAATAACGGGTTAGAATCACAAGAGGGTATGTCTACGTGAAATGACCTAGAGGTTACATATATACGACAACACATCTTTGGAACTCCTTGGTTGCCTTCACATCCAAGTAAGCCCAAAGGAAACCCGAAACATACATCTCCGGAAGGGAGGCCTAACGTGGCAAACGCCATCTTAGACCGCCCAGAAGATATGCTTGGGGTGACGTCACAACATATACTTAATTAAGGACAGCACAAATACCGTATATATCTCCACTCGAGTGTTGTGGCAAATTGTAGGTATACATATACTTAATTAACTTAATTAAGGACAGCACAAATACCGTATATATCTCCACTCAGATTGTAGGTATACATATACTTAATTAACTTAATTAAGGATGGATTATAATTCAATGATGATGTAATGATGATGGGACGGCACAGACATCACAAACATGAAACGACGGGGCTGATTTTCAAAGGCCAATTCGACCAATCAAAGCAACCCATGAAATTAAACCCGGTTGCATGATTGAGAAAAGTCAACCACGCACACGTGTCAATGGCGTGGGTTATTTTTTGACTGGTCGGATTGGCCTTTGAAAGCCCCAGCTTTAAACCTTTCATTTAGTATATAAGGTGACTAATACAGCAGCGTCAATCCACAGAGTGTGTTATTTTATTTTCTTGAATTACTTGTTAATTGTGCTTCACAGTATTTAAATGAGACAGAATATTTGCATAAAGCACTAAAAAAAAGAATATAATCGTTTGAAAACATTTTATATTTGATTTCTTTTCTAATTAATTATAGCCCAAGCCGCTGAATCACAATTTAGGTGGAAATAACCCGACACCATACTGTAATGTAATTTTTATAGATGTAGCCGCCCTCTAGGGGCATTTGTACATCTTTTATAGGTGCCATGTCGGCACCCCTTTTTTTTTTTTTTTTTTTTTATTTTTCATAAAATCTTTATTCAATATTTACATATTAAATTATACAAATAATAGTCAAAACCCCCACCAGCACCCGTCACTCATACACACATTTTCACCACACTCACTACATACAGACATTTAAAAACACTTATATTTACACACAATATTAGAAACATATAATAAAGATATATGAGTAGGTGGGAGGGGTTGTTATTCCCCCCCCTTATCAACCCGACACCATCTAAGGGAGAGAGTATATAAGGCGACTTAATACAGCAATCCGCAAGGTGTGCTATTTTATTTTCTTGAATTACTTATTAATGGTGTTTCACAGTATTTAAATGAGACAGCATATTTGACTTAAACACTAAAACAAAGAATATAATTGTTTGAAAACATTTCTTTTCTTACAAAACAATGCCCAGCCGCTGAATCGCAATAACCCATAAAACAAGTTAACACAATCTAAGGGAGAAAGTATAAAGGTAACTTAATACAGCAATCCACAGGGTGTTATTTTATTTTCTTAAATTACTTATTAATGGTGTTTCACGGTATTTAAAGGAGACAGAATATTTGACTTAAACACTAAAAAAAAAAGAAAATATTTCTTTTCTTATAAAACAATACCCAGCCGCTGAGGGAGATAACTCCCTTGGTTCATTTGTATACTAACTATTGTTTGTCTAATTCATTAATAACATCACTGGAGAATCTTTCAATGTAGTCTTGAGGAGATTTTATGATTTTGTCGCTGACTTTGTCAGTGTCAGGTTCATAATTTCTGATTGATTGTCCATTTTTTATTCGTTTGTCATAATAGCGTTTTAGTTCCCTGTATCGTTTGCCGCCATACCTAAGACATAATTGCGACCTTCCCCTAACCCCAACCCCACATCGAATACAGGGTAACGGACCAAGGCTTCCACGACGAAAGCTTTGCATATGATACCAACAGAATTCATTTCTGCATGATTTGTTACACGGTGTCACTGATCCAATCATAAGCCATTTGCAATGATTCATTATACTTAAATCTTTCATTTAAATGCTTCTTTTAATTATAGTATGGAGGAGTTCGAGAGATTATCGAAAATTAAGCCCTGGAAAAGTGTTCAATTCAATCTTGATAGAGTTTCTGATACACCAAAGAATAAAATTCTTGATAGAACCTTGATTAGTAAAATCAGAGACTGTTTTAATGAATTCAAGCGTGATGGGGCAGCTCATTGTTGGTCAACATTTCGAATTGATGGTGTTGTTGACGCTACCATGAATGATGAAAAAGCAGCAGTGATAATCTCACGTCTTGGGGAAGAAAGAAATTTTTTTCGAATAAAATTCCTTATCCGTGATAATGGAAAATGGATCATTAGGGACAAATACGAGCCTATTCTTAAGGACAAAAAAACTGTCACTGTGACTCAGGATTCAAAACCAGGAATTTTGACTGGAATTGACAAACCCTACTACGAAAGATCTTATCCTGTCACAGCAGTTGTTTACGGGATATATCCGCTCAATGACAAACCTGATATTGCAAAACTAGCACCCATGAAATATTCGACAGGGCTCAATTGTGTAGCAGCACGAATAATGGAACACTTCACAAATGCGTCCCGGGGAAATAAACTAACTGATCTAAGACGAAAAAAAATAACCGAATGGGAACTGACAGTGAAACAGCATGGGGCAACAATTCAAGATATAGCCAAATTAGAAACATCATTGAGATTTCCAATATCGGTAAGGACAATCACCGGTGAAGTATTATACGAATCGAAATATAATAAAAATGGAACCCCAATACAGATTATTGATCATAACGAACACGCGTGGTCATCTGCAGTAACAATATTCCCACGGGATAGAACCGTAAAATATCTATCCCAAACCGAAGAGTTTTTTTCAGAGCAGAAATTATTTGATGCTATTTACCATTTGAGTAAAAACGATCCTGTGTCAGTGTGGCTATTTCATAGTACTTCAGACGAAGAATGTAGATTTGATCAGTTTGTAAGGCCCAACGGAGAATTGTACCGTACTGATGAACTACATAATCAAATGAAACAACTAGCTAGTGAGTTTTCTCTGGAGGAAGACAACGATCAATTATTAGCAAACTGTTTTACACTTCCATCAGTTGTAGCACATTTTGCTAGGAAGAAAAACGCGTGGAAACCAACACGAAGTGAGTTCTTATCAGAGGTCAAATTGTCTTGTCTTGAATACGGCCATGGAGGATTATGGAACACAAAATACACCGCTGATACCGTTATTTCCGTTGATATGATTGCGTGTTATCCAGGAAGTTTTCTTGGGTATGGAGAATGCGAGAAATATTTCAAACGATTTGGACACCCTACACACGAAATGACCCGTGTTGCTATTAATGGACCACTGCCACATTTCGATTTAACCGGATTCGCTTGTGTAGTATCATTTGAAATGGCTGAAGGACTTCATCAGTGTAGTTATCTTTGGATTGGTAAACACATGTCTGAAAAACACTGGATGCCAATAGTGTTATTACGGTATATGCTTGATTGTAAGATGTTAAAATCATTAATTGTCAGTGAAGCAATTATATCCTATCGAGCACAGAAATCAGTCTGGTTACCACAACCTGATCTAGAAAAAATAATTAGCGAAGAGCGAAAACTGTTTCCAAATTTCAGTGAACAACAAATCATGGATTGGTCCCAACAGTTATTTGAAATCAGAAACAATGAAGCAAAAGACCTTGGACGAAGAATAATCGGTAAATTTACCCAAGGTGGTAAAGATGATAATACGAGATATTCTTCACGATTGATTATAGACAATGCTGAATACGATTTTGTAATCACGGATTTAACGAATAGGGGCCTATATGTCAATCGTAAGGACGCATTTATGTCCGATGGAACCAAATTGGGTACAATTGTTACTTACACTGATGGATACAATCCGCAGTACACACATTTGAGAGCTTCTATGCTTGGTTATGCTTCTATTAATTTATTTTCAATGATCAATAGATTTCCTACCACCGCAGTTAGAGTTGCTACTGACTCATTTTACACAAATAGCAAAATGGCTGATTTTAAGGCTACTGGCAACGAGAATTGGGGGTCATGGAGAATTAAGAAAGAAATGCTTCATGATTATATTCCATCAGCAGATGTTACCATTGAAAATAATTACTTAGAAAGCAATCAGTGTTCAGAATTTTCTAGTGCACCACCGATTTCTGATCCAATATGCCTGTATAAAACAGTTTATTTAAACGGTTGTGGCGGGTCAGGAAAAACAACCCGGGTAATTGAGTTATTTCGTGTTTCCAATCCAAACATGATTGTGCTAACACCAACTCATAGACTTGCAAGAGAAATGATACAGAGAGGGGTAAATGCTTGCACTTATCACAGCTTTTTCCGATGGAAGGGAGATAAATGGACTCCTGAGCGCATGGGAGAGAAATTTATTCCTGAATTCATCATGTGGGATGAAATAGACACAGTGTCCGAAGATGTCTTAAAAATATTTCTTGAGTGGTTGTTATTGAAGAATACAAAAGTCGTCATGTGCGGTGATCACGGGCAACCACCACCATTTGTCGGTGCATCCCCCCATGAATGGCTAAAGGGTTTTGTAGACTATTATGAAGAAATTGATACCGATCATAGATCACTTGATGAAAAATTAAAAGAGTTTAAGAAATGAATTAGATTACAACCGGATAAAATCCAGTGTGAAATAGCCCGTGAAATAATTTCGGAAACTCCCATGAATGAGTTTTGGGAAGCGTGGAGACCAAATGATTTAATCATTGCAAGTAGAAAAATAGTCAGGGACACACTTCAGATGAAGTTATTTGAATTGCATAAACAAAAATTTGCAACGCTTCCAGTGCCCCTCTGTTATAGGCCATCGGATACACGAAAACAGAACATTGAAGTTGATATTCCAGGCCTGACAGAGTCAGGGCGTGAAAAGAAGATTCTCGTATTAAATGATATTGTGCTGGTTGATATCAATGTCGTTGAAGATGCATTGCGTGCTAATAAATCCCCATGGACGCTAGGTTATGCAGCAACAATACACTCTTCACAGGGATTGACTATATCGGATACAATTGTTTGGATGGTAGATAATCGCATAGAATGGTCGAATTTAGTCTATCTCGCAGTGTCTAGAGTACGAAAAATAAATCAACTTCGAAGAATTGTCCTGACAGAGTCAGGCGATGATGAAATCATTGGTGGCGATGATGAAATCATTGGCGATGATAATGATATTATTGATAAAAAAACTCTCCGGTTACAAACAACAAGACAAAAAAAAACAACGAGAATTTGATATTGATGCTGAATTAATAATCACTTTGAAGCAACAACAAAATAATCACTGCGCAAGTTGCAATTGTATAATGCGTTGGCAGTATTCGGATAAGGATCCTCGCCAATTCACCGTTGACAGAAAAAATAACAATCTCGGTCATGTCAGAAATAATGTGATGTTGACTTGTCTTGAGTGCAATAGACGCAAGGGTGCTAGTTAAGCCCATGCGGTGGTAATTGAGTATCCTCAGGTATCACTTGTAATTGTTGTCTAGTAAAACCCCGTTGAGGGGCAGTTGAATCCAGTTTATAGATTGGAGGTCTACCCGTAGATCGTGTTATACTAGATATCTTGTGTGCAGTAACACTCCAAATAGGATCAGTAGCCCTTTTTGTGCCACCCTCAAGCTCTCCTGGTTCGTATAAGTACCTCACAATGACATTACTACCAAGAATTGGTTGGGAAACGCTAAAATCTTTTTGAATTTCCATTTCAGGTATTGACTTCTTTTTAATCGCATTGATAGGTTTCATGTTGATGGTTCTAGTAATCTCGTTATTCAGTGCAGTAATCACAGCTGGTAACCTTTTAACCCATTCACGGGATCTTTTTTCTTGGATGAATTCTTTTGCGTATTGATATCCAAATAACCGTTCAGCAAGAGTCCGATTAAACCGTTCTACAATTGCCTGATCACGATGTAGCGCAGTATGTCCTCGTCTGATAGTGACTTTATGATTTTTCATTATTGATAACACTGCACCCTGAAATTCCTTGCCAGGATCAATTTGTAATAGATTTGGCCAGTGCAGAGGACTCCTTCCATAAATCCTTTCAAATGCAGAAGCCACTTCAGTGGCTGATTTTGTTTTTAACGGTTCTGCTTCTTTGTATCGACTTGCAATATCAACTACGGTTAATGCGTATTTGTAACCACGATCATGTGGCAGAAATAATAGATCAGCCTGATGAACTTCATTAGGAACTGTCACATCAAAATGCGAGAATTGAATTTGTTTAGGCGGTGGTAGATAAATTTGCCATAGTGCCTGTTTGGATAACCAATGAGCCGCAGTGGTTTTTTTTTCACTTTTGCGGCGCTAGCGAGTTTATGGATTGCTGATTTACCCCTCCAGTATCCTCTTGGGGAATAATAAATAGATTCCATGTTGTTATTAATTACCAGCACCTAACATCAATTTACTTTTCATTGCCGATTTTATCAAAAAGGAAGCCAATTTTTCTTTGAAAAATTTATCAGAAATAGCATTTAACGCATGAATTAATTTCACATCTGCTAGATGCCTGTGCTGCAGATTACTGCTTTTATAAGATACATCATGAAGGTGACAGGCCTTATCAATAGCGTTTATTGGTTCCTCACCGGGTCGGGGCTGATTTTGATCATTGAGTCTGATATCAAGTCTTGTTCCCGGTCCACAGTAGCTATATCCTGGAAGGTGCTTTTCTCCAGGGTATTTTGCCCATGGGGTTCCAGGGAGTTTAGTTAGCTTGGCTGCGATATCACCTCCTCGTTTTTTTTTAAAGGTTCCTTGAGTTCCTTGGGTTTAGAAACAAATCTAAATTTCTTTGTACTACATTGTACGCATTTACCAGAAAGCGCTGATCGGTTATTTTTAGTTGTAATCGTCGTCAAGTCATCTGTGCCAGTACGTTTTTTACACTTCACACAATATAGATCCATAATTTATATATAACGGCATGAATATAATTGATTATTCAGCTACCCGACGACGGGAACCTATTAAACATCATGAAATGTTGCCGAATTCAATTAGAATGATTATAATCGGACCATCTGGAAGCGGAAAGACACAACTGCTACTTAATTTGATAACGAGATGGATGAAATGGAACAAATTGTATTTAATAGCCCCGAGTGTAGACGATCAGCGATGCTATGAAGTGCTAAAGGATTTTAACGAGAAAGCAAAAGAATTTCAAATTGATGAAGATTTTATTGAGTTTATTACTGATATAGAGGAAGCCCCGAGTATTGATGCTATTGATGGAAGTATTAACAATTTAGTGGTATACGATGATATCATGTTAGATAATCAAAAAAATCCTGCTAGAATATTTTCCCGAGGCAGGCATAAAAACACTGATGTGATATATGTCACTCAACGATACGCTCAGATACCAAAAGTGATCAGAGATAACTGCAATGTGTTGTGTGTATTTAACGGCGTTGATACTCATACGCTACGAAATATTCATCAGACCTGGTGCAGCGGTGATATGAATCATAATCAATTTAGAAATTTCTTTAGTCACGCTCAGTCAAAACCACACGGATTTGTGACAATAAATTTAGCAGACCCTAGGACACGATATCGTATCGGACTTGATCAAATATTCGGTTAAAATCACCGTAAACCTTAGCAGCAGAGAGGGTGAGTGACAACATCATTGTGACATTTATGATTCATCAACGAAAACGCGAATGCGAATCCCATGTTTTCAGACAACAATCACTGTCATTTTTTTTTCTAGTTATTTCGCGAGAAGGGTCTAGTGTTATTTGGAGGGGTATAATCAAAAATAAAAACAAAAAATGTTGTAGGATTCACCCTCTCTGCTGCTAGCTCTATTCCGCTATAAATAGTAAATGTGCTATTTATTATACAGCATCACTTACATGGTTATGTATGTATAGATCTGAGCTTAGCGTGTGGGTCTGTGCTTGCGTGCTTGCTCGTTCTCGTACCTAAATGAAACGCCATTCCTCGTTCTCACCCTGCCATTTGCCAAATGAAATGCAGGTCGTCATTCTCACACTAACATTTACATCAGATACACATTTCAAAAGTTACGTTGTACCTATTAATTATCTACAGCTACAAGAAGAGCATGAAAGTATTGATCATTTGCGCTATTAATTACTTATAATGATAATTAAATAGCAAAGTAACGAGGGATAATTTAAATATAATCGTAGCATCGTAGAGTTTGCGTTGTAAATGTCATTCTTGTATAACGCGTTGTAATGAGAGGGAAAAAACAGCAAGAAAGCAACACATACATATTTTCTATCCAGAAGACTCAATAAAAAATATATGAGAACAACTTAATAAGGACTGAGAAAAATAAAAATAAAAATCGTAGAAAAGTGCCCCCAAAAAATCCAAAAATTAATTGGCACTGAATCCTGCCAAAACAAAGAATATTGAGCACCTTAAAGCATTAAATTACTTGATGTCATTTTCTTTTTATTATGAGACGATTGAATGTTAGAATTTTTTTCTTCCTTCATATATTTTGATTAGATTTGCAGACGACACAAATGTGATTCCATATATATATGGACAACTTAGAAATTACTTTATATGCATTTATCTGAACAAAAAGTTTCAGATGGTGTAATTTTTGTCTCGATTCCATCTAAGACGACACGTGAAAATAACTGATGGATTTCTTTAACGGTTGTTGCTTTCAAAAGCTCAATTATCCGGGTATGTGGGTGTTTCTCATTTTGCTTTTTTGCCGAGAATTGTTCGAAAAATTTACATCGGTGCTGTGCGGAGCTGTGAAAATAGTTATGAAAAAATATTGCAGCACAAAACAGACTTATTCAAAGGATTTTCTGGTGTGGTCGTCTAGTTTTTAAGAAGTTAGCATTGTCTGTGCGAGGTCTGGTGTATTTTCTTGCACTTGGACAGTTCCAGCGGCATGTGATGTACTTTGTGAAGAAAAAAGTGTATATCCACAAAAATAAACGGAAAGTGTGACCATGTATCGGCTTCTGTTGACTCGTTCTTATATGCATTATGGGAGAAAACAAGAAGACGATAAAACGCCATTGAATCTCAAGTGGACCCGATCAGTATTCATTGTGTCACAGCGTGCATACCAACCATTTCGCTTCATTGGTCGGAGTGAAAAGAAAGTCAAGTTTTCAGTTAGTAAGTTTTCAAAATTCCTTGCGCGTGTCTCTTTCCTCAGTTTTTGTCTCATATATATATATATATATATATATATATATATATATATATATATATATATATATATATATATATATATATATATATATATATATATATATACATGCCCAAACGGAATTTACTGCATCAATATTAAATTAGACAATGTTCACATAAAGTAATTTCAGAACATTTACAATAATTCATTACAACTTTGAGTGCAAATAGACAGTTAAAACTTTGGACAACATATGGACATTATAAATAGTTATGTGTTTATTTTAAAATACAGTTGGAATCAACATTCAATAGTTTGCACTATTGTAAGTTTAAATTGTCTGTGTCGTCTTTGCCCCGTCTTTGCCGTGTCTTTGCCGTGTCTTTGCCCCGTCTTTGCCGTGTCTTTGCCGTGTCTTTGCCCCGTCTTTGCCCCGTCTTTGCCGTGTCTTTGCGCGTCTTTGCGGTGTTTAGTAGGACGCTAAGGGACTATTCAGTAGTTTGGAAATGGGGCCGTGACTTTGGAAACTAAGTACATGCATTTCGAGTTTATATCCGATATTAACTTCTTTAGTTTTGTTTTTTCTCCGATGGACCACCCAACAGTTTGTGCAGAAGCCTTTATCATCTATGGGACTCGATATTTTTGATAGCTAGCTCAACTCATATTCACAGCGTACATATGGATGGGGGTTTTCTTTTCTTAATTAGAAGCAACTTTTTTTTTTTTAGGTACTATGGCTTACTCGCTGGTCCTGAATATTTGACCTGTTTGCACCCACGGGAAAGTTACCAATATGGAGTTTGTTTTATGTCAAGTTCCAAAGACATAATCCAGTCTTTCCTCATCGTGAAGTCCCCACCGCTAATACAGAAGACATAAAAAAAAGTTAACCTGTACATGTCATGAATCAGCCCCGGTCTCCAGACTGTTAGTTGGAATACGTCAAGTAGAAAACAATTTTTAAAAATCGTCCTCCCTCTTCAAATATAAGAGGCAATTAGAGGTACAAACTATGTGACTGTTAAGTTGTGTCGAGATAACGTTACCCGGATAATATTCAAGGTAATCAGATATACAAACTATGTGACTGTGTTAAGTGGTGTTGAGATAACTTATCAGTATAAATATTCGAGGTAATTTAGTCATACAAACGTTGTAGCTAATAAGTGGTGGCATGATAACGTTGTCAGTATTAATATTCTAGACTCTTTCAACATACTTGACAATAAAACGAGAAAACTGTGTTCAAGTAGAATGACTGTGCCTCCATTTTCTTATGATATGAGGAAATATATGTTACCATTTTCCCCCATCCTCTTACTCTGTGATTTTACAATTTTCCCCATCCTTTTACTCTGTGATGGAATGTGTGTTACAATTTCCCCCAAGTTTTTACCCTGTGATGGAATGTAATACAATTTTCCCCGTTATGAAATTTGTTACAATTTCTCCCATCCACTTACCCAAAGTGGAATGTGGTACAATTTCCATCACTTCCGTACCCTGTTATGGAATGTGTTACAAATTCTCCCATCCTCTTACCCTATGATGGAATGTGTTACAATTTTTTTCCCAAACGCTGATCTTGCCGGGGGGCAGGTTTGTGAAAATGTAGTTCAGATAGCGATCATCTTCATCAACAAATCCTCTTTTATTCTCCAGAATAAATTCAATGCAATCAATACATCATATCGTTTCTTAACGCCCCTGTATACAGACGGTTCGAAAGATGCCGACAAGGTTGGAACTGCCAGTACGATATTTCCATCAAATTACCGGATAAAGCCTCCATTTTTAACCTGAAATAGCATTCATTCTTAAATTCTCTAACTACACTAAAAACTCCTACTACTTATTAGTTCTTATATATAGATATATATATATATATATATATATATATATATATATATATATATATATATATATATATATATATATATATATATATATATATATATATATATATATATATATATATATATATATATATATATATAATTCAATAGCAATGTTCTCTGTCCCTAATCATAATTATATTATTAGTATACGTTCCATAGCAATGGTCTATGTCTCTGTTCCTTGTCATAACTCTATCGTCATATACTAAATAGCAGAGTCTCTGTCTATGTCCATTGACGTTAATATTATACATTAAATAGAAATGCTCTCGATCTCGATTGTAATTGGCTCTGCCACTATGATTCAATTTGAGCTTTTGTCTCACCATCAGTACCAAGAAGACTGTTCCGCCAGCACCTGGAAAGCCCAACATCACCGTGTCACCTACCTTGGCAGCACACTGTAACAGAGCGTCACTATTGACGATGAGTTGAACCTTCGCATTGCCATAGGCAGCCAATGTTTGGCAGTTAGCATGCCAAGGTCTGAAATATAAGAGGCATCATCATCCAGACCAAACTAAAGGTCTACATGGCAGTTGTGCTCTGCACACTATATAACGCATGCGAAATGTGGACTGTGTACGAACGCCACGCCATGAAGATGAACCACTTTCACACCACAAGTCTCAGGAAAATCCTCAACAACAAGTGGCAGGACAAGGTTCCAAACACTGAGGTACTCGCCCAAGCAGGTCTCCCAATGCATGCTAGACCACCGGCTGCCAAAGAGACTCTTCTGTGGCGAGCTTCAGCAAAGACAGCTATCCCACGGAGGTCATAAAAAACGCTTCAAAGGCAATCTGAAAGCTGCATTGAAAGCATTCAACAAAAACCCTGATTCCTGGGAGCAAACAGCAATCGAGTCACTTGGCGTTCTTCTGTACACAAAGAATCCAAGTTGTGCGAACCTAGCAGGACAGCTGCTGCAGATCTAAAGTGGCAAGCTAGAAAAGCACATGCCTTCAACCCTCCTGGATATGTCCCACTCATCCCCTTTCCCTTTTGCAAACGAGCATTCCGTGCAAGGATTGGTCGTATCGCCCACCTGCGTACGCACAGAACAGAACCAGCCCCTTTAACCTTCGGATGACTATCGTGGTCCTCGTCGAATCGACGAACGAACAACAATAATTCAATATCAATGGTCTCTTTCTCTGTCCGTTGCTATAACTCTGTCATTATAAACTCAGTTGCAACTCTCTCTCTCTCTCTCTCTCTCTCTCTCTCTCTCTCTCTCTCTCTCTCTCTCTCTCTCTCGTCGTTTACTTCATTATATGGACACGTTTTAATGTTAATATGCCGTTTTCTATATTAATGTTTTGTTTTTCTTTTCTTTATACTACTAGGCTGTACGAATTTATCCTCTAACCCTAAATTACTCATTTTTACTTTTTCTTAAGGAAACAAAATTTTAAAAAAAACAGTGAAATATACTTTTATTTTTAAATTCCGAATCAATTTTCCGGACCAGTTAGCATGTAGTTGATACGTGTTGGACATATTGAATTATTCGCATATGCGTAGCACGACCTAAACAAACCAGAACTATTGCTTTCCGTGGTCGGCATGACGAGCGTCACGGTTTTAATAACAAACAAAAAGCTCAGTTTGCCATAGGAATATTTATTCTTCAAGATGAAACGGACAAAACATGGGTCAGATGGTTTGAAGCAAGTATGTGTACTTAAAACTGTAAATGTGTTATACCAATGGTGAAAAGAACTAAACTAGTGCATGTGTGTGTGTGTGTGTGTGTGTGTGTGTGTGTGTGTGTAATTTGGATATTAGCATAGCTTTAATAATTTTCTGTCATATCCCTACGATGTCTGCAGTGTGGCAGTTTACAGTAATAGGCATCATGTCGCACATGTAGGATAATGACCCACCCAGTCACATTATCCTGACACCAGGCCGACCAGTCCTAACACTAACCTCTTAATGCTGAGCGCCAAGCGAGGCAGCGTTTAGTACCATTTTTGTACGTTTTTGGTGCGACCCTGCCGCTGTTCCAATTCCGACCTCCCGCATCAGAGATGAATTCTCTAACCACTAGGCCATCGGAGTGGTCCAAGTGACCAACAGGCCACCGGAGTGGTCCAAGTGACCACTAGGTCATCGGAGTGGTCCAAGTGTCAAAATGGTTTGAAGCCAATATATTTAAAACTGAAAATGTGTTATACCAGTGGTGAAAAGAACTAAACAAATGCCCGAAAGTTGTGTGTGTGTGTGTGTGTGTGTGTGTGTGTGTGTGTGTGAGAGAGAGAGAGAGAGAGAGAGAGAGAGAGAGAGAGAGAGAGAGAGAGAGAGAGAGAGATTTGGATTTTTTAAGGTAGTTTTAACAATTTGTCAGTCATATCGCTATTATGTCTGCAATGTGGCACTTTATTATAATGTCTAGCACTGGAGTATCATGTCGCAGATATATACCATCATGTCACACCCGGTCACATTATCTAGTCACAGGCCGACTAGTCCTAACACTAACATCTTAATGCTGAGCGCCATGCCAGGTAGCTATTAGTATAATTTTTATAAGTATTTGGTATAACACCGCCTTGGTTTGAACCCACGACATCCCGCATTTGAGGTGGACCTCTTTGTTAAGAGAAAATGCACCCTTAATATTTGTAAGTTTTCCATTTATTTTGTTACCACAATGACATTCAAATAGTGCCTCCTTAACGGGAAAAATAATTTAGATTAAATAAATATTTTAATAAAGTATAAGGGTTTCCAAACTAAGTTGATAAAAAAATTTAATACAGTCAGAGAACGATAGTAAATCCCAGATACCTACACAATGTCAGTGAGCCCAAACTCACTCGGTGAAGGTGGGGTATACCCAAGTTTGTGCACTTTCTTAAACCCCAACCCCTAAACGAGTTAGATACAACAGAAACATTTCCTAGATTCAGTTTTCCTTACAGATAAATGTTTGCCCTGGAAACATTCCAAATGCATATAATCCTCGTCAACTTGCTTCTACACCTACCTAACCGCCCGAACGATATTTCTGGATCCACAGCTGGTTTTTGTTTGCAAAGCATGTTAGTAAAACAAATAATTTAAAATATGAACGAAATTTTGTCATAATATGCCAGTGTAAAATGACTGCAACGAATTCTTTTCCAACGATATTTTTTTCAGATGTCAATGGAAAATAATTTCTTAATATATATGGAAACATTTGAACAAAAATATATGAGAGATTTGTTTATACCATAAGTCCATCACCTGTCATCAGCTCTAGATATACAGATCAATAACAACTTTTACCGTATACATTGTTTCTTAACATGTATGTAAAATAAACTCTGCAGTTCAAACCTGTAAAATAGCAATACACGCAAACCCCCACCCCACCCCATTTTGACTGTTTCTTTGACACAGGAGAGACCTGAAAAATAATGCTAACGAAATATGTCGGTTTTTTTATATGACTGTCAAGCGAAAGTTGATTATCCACAAATATGAAAACTGATAGTCCTAGGTTACCAGTTGACTAAAAGTTCCCTCATTTAAGCATTTCGTGTGCCCTATGATCTGATTCAGAATACTTTAAAACCTTGAATTTGATAGATTTATCATGTCCATTGAGGACGCCGCCATGATTTTCCTATGTATACCGGTAGGCAGTGTAATTATTATTTTGCACTCCTAGCATATTTCGTACAGTCGTTTTTCGTGACGTGTTTGCGGTTCGCTCCTTCGAAACAATAATGATTAAATGAACGCAACAGACCAAAACAAGCAAACACCAGACCAAAACAAGCAAACACTTCTCAAAACAAGCAAACACTTCTGCAGTCAATTAGACTGAGTCGTATCTTTTAGTTCTTGTCACTTTAGAAGTTACACATGATAGACAAAATGTCAATTTAAATTCGTGATTCTCGAGCTAACTATACCGTGTACATTTACAAAAAGCGAATTCTTCGGGTTCTGTTCTAAAACACTCTTCAGTCACTTGAAGAGAGTGGCTTGTATTGATATATGTATATATATACTGATGGAGGGTCATAGAACCTTCCCCCATTATATAACCGTTATCCTCTCATTTTTCGTTTGTGCGTTCGTTGTGTTTGGCGTATAGGACATGTCACGTGAGCATGTTTGGGATGATAGTTGCTAAGTACAGATAAAACAGTATTAAAAACGAGCGTTCTGTTTTCTTTTCAGTTATGCATTTTCTATCTTTGGACATTTGGTGAATGGTTTACATATACAGACTGGTCATTCATGTCATGGGTACCCTACCCGGTTATGGTTGACGGTACCTCAAGGATCTATCTCACAAAGAAGTAGAAATATGCTTCAGGATTGCTTAGGTGGGCAAGCTCCCATACAAACAAAGCCAGGTAGTCACGAATCAACATATCTGACGTCATTTCTTCCCTGTGTCTCGTAACTATAGCTATTAGTCTAGAAATACGTTCATACAGGTTAGAGAATTCTTAATTCGCACTCTACGGACACGCGAATCCAGATCCATGTGTAAACAGCAAACTGGGTTCGATTCTCCATAGCTTGCGAATTCGCTCATTCGACAAGGTAATTGATGCTGCATTTGTACTCCCCACATCTTTTAACTTTTGAAAAAATATACAATCATTAAAGTGTCATGGTTTATTTTATTTTTTCAAAACATGTTGATCGTGATATCATAACAAAATCCCATTCCCAAATTGTTTAAGCTTGATTTCAAATATAACGTAAATTGATATTATTATGATGAGATAAGGTCGGAGTAAACAATGTTTACACCAACGGGAAATATTATTCTGGCCCGTATGTCATGGATCAAACTTTGGTTCCAGTTCCGGACGTTACTAATTTCAGCTAGCGGCATCTAGGTTTGGTACTTTACTCGTACATGTCAAAAAATAGTTACCTCCGTTACAGATCACTTTCAGCTCTGTCTGCGTGGGTTCGAGTCTCAGATTCGGCCAATGTGTGTATGTGAGAAAGCTTGTCAGTAGCTTCTCGTGGGTCGGTGGTTCTTTCTAGGGGTTTTCCAGGGCTCTTCCTTCACCATTAATACTGGCCGCCATGTATAGCATATCGTGTGCTGAAAAATGGCGTCCTACAACAACAACAACAACAACAAAAGATAGTTACTGAAATTCTAATTAGAAAATAATAAAGAAAAAGAATATTGTATTACATTAAAACTTAGGGCGTATATTTTGATTTTATCTGTTTGTCCATACTGATTACCTTTATGTGATTACTTATTTGATTATTATTGGATCAACTCAAATGTAGCTGATGCTCCTTGTATATTAATAAGGGGGACTTTTTTTTTTAAAAAAAAAATATTTGCGCTTGAGATGTAACTTTTGATGGACTCGAAAGCTCTTAACTGCCTTACTTTTGGCTCTTTGCTTACTCAAAACGAAAAGTACATGTACTTTTATTACACTACTGAGTTTACCGCATATTGGGTGTTACTGTAAATAAGAATTAGGACTTAGTTTATCACTTTCAAATGACCGATCAACAAGCCAAACTTAAAATGTTTATTTAATGGACATAGAACTACGCCGTTTGTCTTATATACCACGATTCAGAGGTAGCAACAGATATTTTTCTTCTTAGGTAAAAAGAACAGATGATATAAACTATTATAATAGACAATTTCATGTACCTCCAACTACTTTAAACGATTGTACGTACCTCCAGCTAATTTAAATGATTTTACGTACCTCCAACTACTTGAAACGATTTTACGTACCTCCAACTACTTTTAACTATTTGACGTAAATCCAACTACCTTTAACGATTTGACGTATCTCCAACTACTTTAAACGATTTTACGTACCTCCAACTACCATTAACTATATGGCGTATCTCCAACTTCTTTTAAAGATTTGACGTATCTCCAACTACTTAAACGATTTTACGTACCTCCTACTACCATTAACTATATGGCTTATCTCCAACTACGTTAAGCGATTTTACATACCCCACACCAATACTAATACCAATACTTCGTAGCTCATTATTGTCATGCTATGTTATAAACCTTTTGCCTGCCGGAGAGAGAGAGAGAGAGAGAGAGAGACAGAGAGACAGAGAGAGACAGAGGGAGGGAATATTGACTCAAAGTTTCATTTACATTGCTTCATTAACATGTAAATTACTGTTTGTGTGCGTTAAGGCTTCTCGTGAGTGCCTAACTGAGATAAAGGAACCAATGCACATTAGACTCATTGTCAAAACCATATACTGTGAATCAATGCATGGTGTGGTATTTCATATACTCTTTTAGTAAAACAACAATAAAAGCATGATAAACGGTTGCTTCAACAATAAAAGGGGATGTGACATCTATAATTGTATACCAGTTACAGGTTTTGTTGTCCTTTCGCGTTGGGACTGAAAGTGGCCAAGTGTAGTCTTCTTCGCGGTAGGGAATTAAATTCTCTATAGCCGTCAATTTACTCTTAATATTTCGATTCCAGACACGTTTCACCCGCTCCACTATCTAAATAAAGATATCCAATTAACGGTTCAACCATCCTGATATAGAACCTATCCAGGGGACTAAATTCAATGCAATTGAATTGGATGCGCACACTGAGCTGAAGTGAAATATGAATTTATCTCCACTCATCCAAGGACGGAAAACCCTTGCAAAGCTCCATGTAGAATAAAGTGGGATTATCACTACAATGTACATCTGAAAATCACATAATATATCATATAAATCGCCGTACCAGATATTAAGCCATTGGAAAGGCGGCAAAAGCATGTTGGGCGGACAGGTGCAAACGATTTCGTCTGCTGCGAACAACAGGCAAATGCCCGTCATATAATGTCCGCGTCTGAACATAGAGTGTAAGGTAAGACGATGACGCTCTCTCTCTCTCTCTCTCTCTCTCTCTCTCTCTCTCTCTCTCTCTCTCTCTCTGTCTCTGTCTCTCTCTCTCTCTCTCTCTCTCTCTCTCTGTGTTGTTCAAAGTAACTTCTCGAAACGGAAAGATGCTATTTTCGAGTGCGCTACAAATTTATTACAACTCATTGTACATGGAGGTTGTTTACAGTTCGGGAAAATTACTTTTTATCAAATCCAGAAGGGGCAAACTGTGTCCACCTTTATGTACCCAGACATTTCCATAATTTTCTCAGAATTTGTTTTGAAATACTGCGTACCTTAAATGCTTTACCAATTCAACAAATATCACCTTTCCCGTGATAGGAAACGCTACATGGAGACCTTCCGCCCCAGGTACAAACACATCTTTAATAGTCAGTTTCAGTACAAATATCGTAGGTCAATACGAATCAGCCACTCTTGGTTGCGACAATCTAGCCAGTATGGTGATCTCAGGTTTCAAAATATTGTTATTTTGCTGCATAAATTTTGATGTGATATTTTGCTTCAGTTATTTATTTTGATGCGTTTCCTTAAACTATGTCTGCTTCGAAGTCTTTGCCACAACACCACTAGTGCCATTTGAAAAGGTCAAAGGTGGACAGATTTGTAAATTATTTCGAACTGATGAGACTGTACATGCACTATACATTTTCCCCAGGTGAATTCAAGCATTTATTTTATAATGGTAATGACGATACCATATGAACTTTACGTTACCAATTCTTCACTTGCACCTCAACACGTATACAAATGCAGTCAATTAATAAAAACCAAAATTAGCCATCTGTTTCTTGTATATCTATAAGCAAGAGCCGTGTCTCTTCGCTTCAAGTACCATGCGCTGTGACATCTGTCTTTCCACCCGAATGCATTGAAGGTGACAAGGTCTATTTGTGCATTTTTAGATGATTTTAAACACGAGATCCGGTTTCAAATAATGTATTTGGTGTCCGCAGCCCTATTCTTTGTGGTGATCATTGCCACTCAGACCGAGTGAAGTTGAAGTTTGTCCACAGATATTTGAGATGTCAATAAAATTATAGCTGATAATGATCCGATTGTTTGTTGTAAGGAAAATCCATAAAAATCGCATACGTTGCCTACATACGTACGAATTTAAAATGACCTTCGCCTGCCCCCCCCCCCTCTCTCTCTCTCTCTCTCTCTCTCTCTCTCTCTCTCTCTCTCTCTCTCTCTCTCTCTCTCTCTCTCTCTCTCTCTCTCTCTCTCTCTCTTATTCGTAGTAACAAATAAGCAATAGGAAATTTAAGGTCAACAAGAGCTAGCTTATACCAGTTCTTGGAGGGTGTGATTTAATTAAAAGTTGCTGGAAACGAGGGGATGAATTGCTCACGTGGTTTAGAACATTTGCCCACAATAAGGATGCAGCGCATTCGTTATCTACCCTGTACCGGCACCAATCGGGATCACGCATTAAATGTGTCGAAGTTTGTCCACAAATATTTGAGGTGTCAACAAAATTATAGCTAATGATGATCTGCTTGTTTGTTGTAGTGAAAATCCATAAAACATCGCATACAATGCTTACATACTGGCAAATTTTAACTGCTCCCCCCCCCGCCCCCTCCCTCTCCCTCCCTCCCCCCCTCTCTCTCTCTCTCTCTCTCTCTCTCTCTCTCTCTCTCTCTCTCTCTCTCTCTCTCTCTCTCTCTCTCTCCACACGCTTGTCCAAAAACTTAGGATGAGTGATATGTATATTTATACATATATTGGTACAAGGTTGCAAAAAAAAGTCAAAATGTGCTGGACCGCCCCAGTGGTCTAGTGGTTAGAGTATCCGCCTTGGATGCGGGAGGGCGTGGTTTCGATTCCTGGACGAGTCATACCAAAGACTTACAAAAATGGTACTAACAGCTGTTTCGTTTGGCACTCAGCATTAAGATGTTAGTGTTAGGACTGGTCAGACTTCTGTTGATAATGTGATGTGGCAGTTTATAGTAATGTCTAGCACTGGGGTGGGGGTGGGGGCATCATGCCGCAGACACGTAGAATCCCATGCCATATTATCCTGACGCCAGACATACCAGTTCTAACACTAACCTCTTAATGTTGAACGTTCAGCGAGGCAGCTGTTAGTACATTTTTTTTTTTAAAAAAAGTCATTGGTATGACTCGGCGGGGGTTTGAACCCACGACCTCCCGCTTCCAAGGCGGACGCTCTAACCACTAAGCCACTGGAGTAGTTATTCGTGTCGTACAAAACATAGTAGTTTAATCTCATTTATTTGCATGATTTTAAATTGCCCACCCTTCATCATTGAACGTTTCTTTGATTCTTTAAATCATTTTTGTTCTGTTGCTTCTGTACATGGGTAGCTTTTATTTTCCATGGATGGAAACCTTTGAAGATAAATTAATTGGAAAAGTGAAAAGAAGCAGTTTGGTAAATTCGAAAGCAACCCCAGTTAGTTACTGACAGAACAGACCGTAGTTTAGGTCAGTCTTATACTAGTCACCCATCCCCACCCCGAACAAAGTTGCATGACAACTAATTGAGCATGCACTTTTGGCGGCTTTGTTTTAACCTTTCCTTGTTGATAGTAAGTCAGTATGTTTTGAATAATACTATTATCATCATAGATAACTCTGTTAGAACACCTTCTGCTAGTTGATATGGCGTGGGGCTTGTAATCCATGGATAACGGGTTCAGTACCCGCCCATGTAAGCCAGGGTCGGTTGCCAAAATGAGACTTTGGGGAAGGCTCTAATTTTCTCTGAATGATATAGCAAATATGTGTCAAATGTGCCTTTAAAAACCAACCACCAATAGCAACTATTCTCTGGGACCATAATAGGAAACATCGTATTCAAACGAAGCAAAGCCAAAGAAAATACAATGATATTCGCTATTAACACATTTATGTATCCATTAATCTGGATTTTAATTTTCTCACCATTCAACTTGAATAGGAGTTTTATCTAATTGGTGTTATTGTTGTCGTATTATCTAATTGGTGTTATTGTTGTCGTATTATCAGAGTATTGGTGTTATTGTTGTCGTATTATCTAATTGGTGTTATTGTTGTCGTATTATCAGAGTATCAGCTTTCATTTTGGACTAACACGGCCCTACTTAAGCAAAACATTGAAAACTGTAATTATTTTGATTTTATTACGTTAATATTAAGATATGTAATATTTCTATAATGTTGCTTTTACAAAAGATAATTATATTTTTGCCCATTGTATGCAGACATGGAATTATTGTGTTGTTTTGTTTTCTCTTGTTTTTATTTTTTATTTTTTGGGGGTGGGGGTGGGGGTGATATATCAACTATTTGTATGTAAGATTTTATTTCCTCGGATTCAAACATTGTGTTGTCGCAGTAAAATAGCGTTGGATAATGGAAATGTTAATTTTAGCACAGTGAACGTGTGTGAGTTTTGGACATTGTTTATGAAAATAACGTATAATTACAGAGATAAACTTTTTTTTAAAAGAATGGGAAGTAAAGAACTTTGTGAGCGCAAAACCCAAATCAGAACAAGCTGGATGGTGAAAATTAATGCAAATTGGTATTTGTTTGTTATGGGGCCCCCCGAGTGGCCGAGTGGTCTAAAGCGCTTTCCGTTACGGATCACTGCCATCTCACCTCTGTCTGCGTGGGTTCGAGTCTAAGATTCGGCAATGTTGTTATGTGAGAAAGCTTGCTAGTAGCTTCTCGTGGGTCGGTGGTTCTTTCCGGGGGTTTTCCCGGGTTCTTCCTCCACCAATAATACTGACCGCCATGTATAGCTTATCGTATGCTGAAAAATGGCGTTAAACCCTACAACAACAACAAATTGTTTGTTACTGCCCTAATTTTGTGTCGATAATGCGTACCAAACTGCACACAGTGTAAATCTGTCGCATGTTCTAATGGAATGCACGAATAATCACGACAAAACAGGCCAACTAACAAGTATGCATTTTGAGTGTGCCTGACCAGCTAGTAAACTGTTCATTAACAACAAATTATAACTCCCATAGGGCGTTTTACTGCTTTGCTTTTGTTTTTAAGTTATTTTAAACATTAACTAGAAGATTAACGATGGTAGCCATTAATTTTTAAATCACTAGACCAGGCAAACAATAAGGTAAATTAGTAAAAATGATCTGCTGTCAGCAGTGCCCAGCCAACGCCATAGAAAGCAAACATGTTCTAATAGTGTACATGTATTTTTAAACTGTTAGAACCTGTTGGGCGTACCGTATAGGATTACAGCTATTTGTACTATCATTGCAATATATGCAAATTTGCCTACACAGTCAACATGAACTGGTGATTACCACCATTACGGTTTTGGTATAAATCACCGCTTGCTTCTTTCAATGTGAGAACATTTCATCATTTTTTTTTTCTAGATGCTAATTAGGTCTATGATTTGCCAGAACACTTATTGACGATGATTAAGTAATGCTTAATTTGAAAAATATGAAAATCAACTTAGCAAAACCAATTTACAGTGTTATAATTCTCTGACTGGATAATGTATGAATTATACGACAAGATCAAATATCAATACGATGATATAATAACTCTTAACTGATAATATTCACTGTGAATCTATGTTGAGAAAGAACCCTTCTATCATATGAAGGATAACATCAAGTTCTAAGAGTATACGGAAGATAACAATAAATATCCAACAGAGGAATAAAAAGATACCCGTCGTTTTCGAAGATAAAGACATATATATATATATATATATATATATATATATATATATATATATATATATATATATATATATATATATATATTCAAATTTCAATAATTTATTCACAACGGACGATGAAGCAGAAAAATTTGTAAAGGAATTTGTTTTAAAATATTTTATCAAAACGGAGTTTACACCACGAAGCGTAAAAAGATGCTTATTGAACCACCAGGAAAATTGTCAGAAAATTAATTTATTTTAGTGTTACAATTATGAGATGGGCACAAATAAAATTGTTTTGTTTCTATGTGACAAAATTCATCTTTTGGCTAATACAATAAATATATCATCTTAGGAACACGTGATCACGGTATCTCGTGTTGGCTGATTGGCTATCATCTTAGGAACCCGTGATCACGGTATCTCGATTTGTACAGCGTATCTTCCTTCGCAGAGACTTCGAAAAATTCCTTTGACTTTAAACTTTCTTCTCTTCATTCATTTAAAAAATATCTGGTATGGCCTTTATGTTTTGCAAAGTTTATTTGTTTCCTGCTTGTTTATTATTTATTTTCACCCCATATATCGCTTGTATCTTTTTATGTGGTGTACTTGTAGATGATGAAATGAATTCTTGATTTTTTTTTCTGTCACCGACCGCTTTGTGTATCATGCCATTAATGCCGTTGAACCTACTAATGGAAGAAGTTAATATTTTCATCATGTTTTCAAATTGCCTTGTGGATCAACATTTTCTTAAAAACAAATTCTTAAAATACTGCTCCAAACCAAAACGGTTAGCCAATTCTCGAACACCTAATCCAGCTGCTGTTATTCATATACGACGCAAAATTGTAGGCAAGTTACCATCGACTCAATTCATTACTTTGTTCGCTACATTCTAATCTGGTTCTAAAACAATGAAAGTACTTCGGCGATGGAGTATAACATCAGTGCAGGATATAAATTAGGTGCACAGTGCCTTCAAGTATGGAGTATAACAGCAGTGTAGGATCAGGTGGCCATACATCACAATTAATTTGACTATATGTTCTCTACATATATTTCATAGCACTGACCTTTCCACAGTGTGACAATCAATACAAATCATATGAAAATCTAAAATACCCCCAAAGATGACTTCACGGTGAAATTCTTGTCAAGGGTTGACCGGCATTTTTTTGAGCTGCTGCACTGTAAACATAACAGCATGTACACAGACTACATATTTCACTTCCGGATCATTACCAAGGCCTTATTACTCCATGTGCACTGTCGCCAAATTACACACTGACAACCACTCTCTCTGCTCCTATTCTCAAGAATAAACAATTACCTTTAAATCCCTACCAAATATGCATCAATATAACTCTTCTATCACCACCAAAATGAGAGAGGAAAAAATGTTCTAAAAATAGACTGGAACTACATTCGTGGGTACTGAACTGGAAGTATTAATTGTGATGTGATTCTTGACAGGCCCAACTTGTTGGGGCAAATTTTAGTAAAACTTTTATATTTGAATGCCACACCTATTTGAACTTTATACATGAAGTCTTTTTGAATTTCCTTGCATACAAGACATGTGACACCTGCTGGAAAGTGTGTAGTGCTGGTATTCCACAGGGTGTAAGTGCTGATTCATGTGCTTTTGAGAAACCAAAACTAAATTTGCTATATCTTCCTTAATTATAGGACTTTTTCAATTCTGTAAAAACCTAATTGTACTACAAGATAAGGCCTGTCTGAAAATATGTTTAAAGTTTATACATTTTGATCAATTAAAATTTTAATGGAAATTTAAATAAACATTTAAATTTATAAACTAAATTTTATTGAAAAATTAAATTTTCATAAAAGTTTGAAAACAGATTTTGTCAAAGTTTAGACAGAAAAGTTGATCAATCAATGGTCTTTAAAATAAATGGTGGTTTGGGTTTGTGTAACTGAGAACATTTTTCTCAGGGGTAGTGAAGTAGCATGACTCATAGTGATTTTGGCAACAAACCGCAATATGCCTGTCAAGGTGCATATATGTGTACACACTAAAGAAGCGACAACAGGTGCTATGTTCCATATTTATTGTGTCAGGTATTTAGGTAGTTATTTGTATAACTAATAGTGCACTCAGATTTAAACAATCTGATGGGACCACTTCCATGTTTTATAGGAAAATTGCATTACATTTCAGTGTCGATAACTACAAAAAGTGACAATAAGATAGGATAATACAGTTTTTAGGCAGGCTTTACCTTACTGAACAATGGTGCTAATCTCTCTCATGAAGATCTAAGCCATGTCCTTGAGGTGCTGTATATTAGTATGGTGATATCATGATCACTTATGGCAGTACACTGCATATGTCCTTATGAAACCTTGCTATCACCACCAGACTACTGGAGAGCTTCCAAGCTGATCCACCACTAACACTTTGTTCCAGATACCAGCCTAGACCTGAAAAGATATAAAATATTTCACTTATATCTAGAAAACAGTAAGATGTATGCAAATGAAGTTAAAATGTGTTAGATATAGTGATTTCCAAATAACATTCAGGCTGCAAGCATAGGAAATAAATATTAAACTTGACAGAGTGACACTCAGAAATGTGAAGTAATAGTAATTAAAGTAATAAATTCATCCTAAAAGTATATGAAGTTTCTATAAGCATATCTGGTCATTTACAGGTTAAATAACTAATCAGGTAGACTATGCATCACAAACTTTAAGGAAATGCGGGGACGGTGAGGTTTGATCATTGGTGGAAACATTAGTACATGCCAGTATACAGGAAAGTAATGCGACAATGTAGTAATAAAGAATATATTACTATAAGCAATCTTATTCATGAAGGAAATAATAATTCTGGATATTGCAAGAGAATACAGCCAAATGTGGCCACACATATCAACTACAGGTACCAATACATCCTATATCATAAACTAAATGTGAAATTCTGATCCCCAAAACATGTAAACAAGAATGGAAATTTGCATATGTGGGACATATACAATGTAATTGTTATGATCAAATATGCAAAAATAATTTCAATGATCTGTTTGAACATTAAAAGTGTATTTTTAAGGGTGTTTGATACCAATTATTAACCTCAATGGTTCAATAGAATCAGATATCAGCTGATATTACAATACCGCACTCTATCCAAGTACTGAATTGAAATATGTTACCATACATGGGCATATTAATGAAGAAAATAACATTTTGGGATACATTTAGTGCACACATCCAGAAATGTGTCTTACAGATTCACTGTAGGTACAATGTCAGCCTATATGATATACTGAATGTGAACTTTGGATCCCAAACATTCTAAAATATGTGAATATTTGTTCATGTGGGATATGTAACCATGCTAAGATCAGTTGTACACAGTTAAACTTAAAATATCTGTTTGAATATATCTTATGCAATCTTTAGAGTGTCAGTTAACAAATATTATTAGTAATTAACAATGCATAAATTAAGATGGATCATTAGAATTCACATAACATCATACAGGCCACAATGCCGCACTTCACTAATCAATATCTTAACCAAATAGAAAAATAAAATTGAATGCATTTTGTGTTCAACTTACATCATTTTGCTGTTTTCTTACATCCAAGGGTAAATACACCTGTGGAAAGTATATTTTATCCCTTCAGCCTGCATTTCATTCTCAGAAAGTTTAAACTGATTTAGTAGAGAACTTGAGTAGGTTCTAGTATAAAATTTGCATCACTGTCCTCTCACTAAACACCCTGTAACTATATTTGTTAACAATTACTAAAGGCTATATAAGCAGATATGTGTTACTCAGGAAGTCACCCCATCATAAACACATAAATTAACTGATTGGACCCCTAATAAATAGTTTGAATGATCAATACAAAATAGAATCTGTCTCTCATACATTTTAAATGTATGACTCATTTTCACTTACAAAGATATTTTCTCTGACAAAATTTCACAAATATCCATCATTGTAGCTTGTATATGGTGTAGGAGTATAAACATGCTGATATCATTTGATATAATTTCCAAAAATATTATCTATGTGCTTTTTGAAGGGCAAATTTTAATTTTTTAATTTTTTAAAAAAAAATTATTAAAATTTTAAAAAATAAAATCAATTTTTAAATTCTAATGTCATTTTTCTATTTTAAATGTTAATATATATAACGCCTTCAAATTTCATGTGTTGATCATTAATAATAAAAATTTTATAGCAATTTAAAGTTTAATAATAACTGCCTGTACAGGCCATACATCACAATTAATTTGACTATATGTTCTCTACATATATTTCATAGCACTGACCTTTCCACAGTGTGACAATCAATACAAATCATATGAAAATCTAAAATACCCCCAAAGATGACATCACGGTGAAATTCTTGTCAAGGGTTGACCGGCATTTTTTTGAGCTGCTGCACTGTAAACATAACAGCATGTACACAGACCACATATTTCACTTCCGGATCATTACCAAAGCCTTATTACTCCATGTGCACTGTCGCCAAATTACACACTGACAACCACTCTCTCTGCTCCTATTCTCAAGAATAAACAATTACCTTTAAATCCCTACCAAATATGCATCAATATAACTCTTCTATCACCACCAAAATGAGAGAGGAAAAAATGTTCTAAAAATAGACTGGAACTACATTCGTGGGTACTGAACTGGAAGTATTAATTGTGATGTGATTCCAGGTCACTTGGTACTTTTTCTACTATGTACATTTGCCAAATTCACAGCTTATCTTTTAAATGGTAAATGATTTTGCCTCTGGCACACATTGTCTTGGACACGATTTCAATGACCCTATAGATGTTGTATGTGGTGCGGATATTTTGCTTAGTTGAGGGCTGCTTTTTGTTCCTTATAAACATGTCTTCAAATTACGATTGTAATATTTATCTTTGACTTGCCTTTTAAAAGTAAATTACATGTTTAGCAGACGTAGTCCTTTGCAGCAGGAACACTCATTTGCCTAACAACAGTTTTGTGAGGAAAAGGTTCAGTGACTATCATGTTCTCAATATGAACGCGTTTATTAACTGCGATGATTATCTTTTCAATTTCTCCAGTAGTAATGATTAATGGTGACCGGTTGTAAACCCCAATACCTTTTTCAAACGTATGGGGTATGCTACCGCACAAGAAAGTTTAATGTTGCATGCGAAACTCTAATGGTATGTTCTTTTTTCAATTTCAGCAGATATTTGTCAGTAGGTAAAACCTATGTTATTTATTATTTTACAAAAGTTAAAGCAATTAGCAATATAAGTTTGATTTTACCTTTGCATAGTGTTAGCAATTTTATAGAAGAAAACGCCAGTATGCTTTATGGTAATAAATTATGGACAGAGTGAAAAGTTTAATAATTAGTCTTGTCACTTCTCCAAACTATAGTAATGTTTGTTGGTGTACCTATTGACATCTTAAAAATATCTTCCTAAGCACTCAGTTAAGCATATGTAATTGCTGTATGGTAAATATAGTTTGTTGTGTGGTTTATATATATATATATATATATATATATATATATATATATATATATATATATATATATATATATATATATATATATATATATATATATATATATATATTCCTTATTAGTGGTTTCTTTCGTCGCCGAACTAACGCTAGTAGTTTTTCTTTAGCCGCGGAAAATGCTTTCCCGGCAATATCACCAACAGCGCTAATACCCTTATCACGAATAACATCAATAGCTTTCATTGATAACTGTTTTGCGATTGGTGCTATTTTTGGAGCCATTCTTGCAAATAATCCTGCAATGGAATTGCCGAGACCATCTCCATAGTACGCTCTATAAATCGGCAATCGTGAATTTACCACGTAGGTCATTGTTGGTTTATTGTGGTTGTAGTGTATGATCATCTTATTTAAATGACATTTATCTAATGTGGTGATTTAATCACTATGGTAACGGTCCGCTAGCTCATAAATAAAATAAATAAAAACATAAAGAAGCAGTGGCTGAATTCACTAATTCAAACGAGAGTTGGAGATCATGGAGAATTAAAAAGGAAATACTGCATGATTACTAAAATCAGCAGATGTTACAATTGAAAACAATTACTTGAAAAATAATCAGATATCAGAACTATCTAATGCACCTTCAATATTCGATCCAATATGTAGATATAAAACCAGTAATTTAAACGGCTCTGGTGGGTCACGGAAGACGACTCGTGCGATTGAATTATTTCGAGGGAAATCAAACATGACTGTGCTAACACCAACACACAGACTTTCAAGAGAGATGAAACAGCGAGGAATTAATGCTTGCACTTATCACAGTTTCTTTCGATGGAAAGGTGACGAATGGACTCCTGATCAAATGGGCGAGAAATATATTCCTGAAATCATCATTTGGGATGAGATATGTACAGTGTCGTTAGATGTATTACAAAAGTTTCTTGATTGGTTATTGCTAGCGAATACAAAAGGGATAATGTGTGGCGATCATGGTCAACCACCATCATTTGTCGGTTTGTCCCCACATAATTGGCTAAAGAATTTTGTAGACTATTATGAAGAAATTAGTACTGATCATAGATCACTTGATAATGAATTACGCGAGTTCAAGAAATTAATCAGATTACAACCGGATAGAATCCAATGTGAAATAGCGCGCGAAATAATTTCAGAAACCCCATTAAATGATTTCTGGGAAGCGTGGAGATCAACGATTTGATAGTGGCAAGTAGAAAGATAGTCAGAGACATACTTCAGATGAAGTTATTTAACACGCATAAAGAAAAATTTGCAACACTTCCAGTGCCATTGTGTTATAGGCCTTCGGATACACGAAGACAAAATATCGAAGTTGATATTCCAGGACAAAGTGAAAAGCAGATTCTAGTGTTAAATGATATTGTGTTGGCTGATATCAATGTCGTCGAAGATGCATTGCGTGCTGATAAATCCCCATGTAAACTAGGATACATTCTTCGCAGGGGTTGACTATATCCGATACAATTGTTTGGATCATAGATAATCACATCGAGTGGTCGAATTTAGTTTATCTTGCAGTGTCCAGCGTACGAAGAATAAATCAACTTCGAAGAATTGTTTCAGATTATAATGACACCAGCAACAATGATATTGTCACCGATGAAAAAAAACTCGCTGGTTATAAACAACAGGATAAAAAAAACAGAAAATTTGACAATGATGCTGAATTTATAATTACACTAAAACAACAACAGAATAATCACTGCACGAGTTGTAATCGTATAATGTGTTGGTGTTGGTCGGATAAAGACCCCAGCCAATTTACCGTAGACAGAAAGAATAGCAGTGTTGGTCATACCAGAGATAATGTGATGCTGACTTGTCTTGAGTGTAACAGACGCAGAGGTGCTAGTTAAGACCACGCGGAGGTAATTGAGTATCCTCGGGTATCACTTGTAATCGTTCACGAGTAAATCCTCGCTGAGGAGCAGTTGAATCCAATCTATAGACTGGCGGTCTACCCGTGGATCGTGTTATGCTAGATATTTTATGTGAGGTGACACTCTAAATAGAATCAGTAGCTCTTTTTTTACCGCCTTCAAACCCTCCTGGTTTATATAAATACCTCACATTGACATTGCCGAGTATACGCTGTTTTGAAAAATCATTTTGTGGTTTTATGGGTATATACTTCTTTTTAATCGCGTTGTTAGGCTTCATATTAATTGTTGGAGTAATCTCATTATTTAGCGCGGTAATCACTCCTGGTAATCTCTTGACCCATTCACGAGATCGTTTATCTTGAATAAATTTCTTCGCGTATTGATATCCAAATAACCGCTCAGCAAGTGTCCGATTAAATCGTTCAACAATTGTCTGATCGCGATGCAGTGCAGTATGTCCTCATCTGGTGGTGACATTATGATTCTTCATTGTTGATAACACTGCACCCTGAAATTCCTTGCCAGGATCAACCTGCAATAGATTAGGCCAATGCAGAGGACCCCTACGATAAATCCTTTCAAACGCAGAAACCACCTCAGTTGATGACTTTGTTTTTAATGGTTCTGCTTGTTTATATCTACTCGCAACATCAACTACGGTTAGCGCGTATTTGTAAACACCATCATGCGACAGAAATAATATATCAGCTTGATGAACTTCATTAGGGACGCTGACATCAAAGTGCGAGAAATTAATTTGTTTAGGTGTTGGTAGATAAATTTGCCGTATCGCCTGTTTGGATAACCAATCCGCTGCAATGGTATGTTTCACCTTTGCGGCGCTATCGAGTTTACCGATCGCTGATTTACCCCTCCAGTATCCTCTTGGGGAATAATAAATAGATTCCATGATGTTTTTAATTACCAGTACCCAACATTAATTTACTTTTCATCGCAGATTTTATCAACCATGAAGCCAACTTTTTTTTGAAGGATTTATCAGTGATAGAGTTCAACGCATTAATAAATTTTACATCTGCGATATGTCTGTGTTGCAGATTGCTTCTTTTATAAGCAACATCATGAGCATGACACGCCTTATTAATGGCGTTGATTGGATATTCACCGGGTCGGGGTTGGTTTTGATCATCGAGTTGGACATCGAGTTTAGTCCCGGGTCCACAATAACTATTCCCTGGAAGGTGTTTTTCTCCCGGATATTTTGCCAATGGTGTTCCTGGTAATTTTACTAACTTGGCTGCAATATCACCTCCTCGTTTTTTTTTTTAAATCCTTGATTTTATCAAGGGAAACAAATCAAAATGTCTTTGTACCACATTGTACACACTTACAAGCAAGTGCTGATCTGTTATTTTTAGTTGTAATCGTCAAGTCATTTGTGTTAGTACGCTTCTTACATTTCACACAATATAGATCCATAATTTATTTATAATAACATGAATGTAATTGATTTTTCGGCGACAAAAACACGAGAACCAGTTAAGAATCATGCAGCGGTACCGAATTCTATTCGCATGATTATAATCGGACCATCTGGAAGTGGCAAGACACAATTGCTACTTAATTTGATAACAAGATGGATGAAATGGGACAAGTTGTATTTAGTAGCCCCTAGTGTAGATGATCAGCGATGTTACGAGGTGTTAAAGGATTTTAACGAGAAAGCAAAATCGGAAATTGATGAGGATATTATTGAATTTATAACCGATATCGATGAAGCACCGAGCATTGATGATATTGATGGAAATATTAGCAATTTAGTTGCATATGATGATGTCATGTTAGACAATCAAAAGAATCCCGCTAGGATATTTTCCAGAGGTAGGCATAAAAATACCGATGTGATATATGTCACTCAACGATACACACAAATACCAAAAGTGATCAGAGATAACTACAGTATTCTTGCTGTATTTAATGGAGTTGACACACTTACGCTAAGAAATATTTGGCAAACTTGGTGCGGCGGTGATATGGATTATAACCTCTTTAGAATTTTTTTAGTCACGCTCAGTCAATTCCACATGGATTTGAAACGATAAATTCGCACGACCCGAGATCAAGATATCGTATCGTACTTGATCAAAGATTCGGATGAAACAATTTGTCTCCACAGCGCCATCAGCGCCGGGTCTGTAGCGTAAAATCCTAAAGGATTTCTCCTTTTTCGTCTGCTTGAAATGGTTTCGGTCTGAAATAGTTTCGGTTGAAATCCTTTAGAATTTTGTTTGAAATAGTTTCGGTTTGCTTGAAATAGTTTCGGTCTGTCCACCCTCTTTGCTGCTATATGAAATACATTCATATGGAGATATGATGAAACATACATCGAACCAAAAGGCAGATACGGCAATATAGTCTGACGATCGCGCAAAATGGCGGTAGAATGCGTTTCAAGCATTGTTTAACAATGAGAACAGCAAAACCGTCTGTTTGTTTTTTTTTTAAATTTAAAATAATTTGGATTAAACAATATGTTTCTATTTCCGGCATAACGTATCATTTTCAGTATAGATTAAATAGATTCAACGCCACTAGAGAAAAGTCCAAAACGCAACAGAAATACAAACTCGGACACACTGTTGTATAAAGGCGACTAATACAGGTCCCCGAGAATACTTAGATGCAAATAAGCCGTTTTGTCCAACAGGTAAGAAAAGCCTACAATTTAAAATAATGATTACTATGAACAACTTTCAAACTGAGAACCTCATATTACACTGACGCTATTATTCACCACACAACAGGGAAGAAAATTAAATGATTATGTACATGCTGTTATGTACATGTTGTTATGTACATGCTGTTATGTACATGTTGTTATGTACATGCTGTTATGTACATGTTGTTATGTACATGCTGTTATGTACATGCTGTTGAATCCGTCGATTCACAAGGAAGCCTATGAAACCTGTAATTAAAATGTATTTAAGTTCTTTTTAAAATAAAAAATATAAGCAAAGAGAATATGCAAGCAAAAGAGCTATATTGAAATTTAAAAATCTCACCTACTCAGACATTGTATTTGTTTGAGAGATTATAGATAGTTTTAAGAATTTGATATTTTTTTTTAAAAAATCATAATTTAAAAAAAAAACTTGAAATTATGTGAAAGACTGCAACAACTTTATATATATAAAATATGTGATAATACATGATATAGCCATTGTAATATATAATACTATATCAGCTGATGCTCTGTCTGTATCATTGCAGGAAGTGTCTTTATGGAAGGTAACATAATTTGCACTATGAGAAAAATATAAAAATATTTGAGTTTTGGAAAAAAATGAAATCATCATCAGCTTCACCTGGTTTTATTGTATTGTGCTGATTGCTTACAAATTATTTTTTCCTTGTCTATGGCGTAGTTGAGTTGGTCGGATTGTTTCTTACCGGAACACGTTATTTACTTATTGTGGCATTAGCGGAGTCGTTTTTTGAAACTAATAATACAAGCAAGAACAAAACATGATTGCGGGGAAGTATATTTGATTATTTATTTCATGGCCAATATTATTTGTTGAGGTTGTTTTTTTTTTTCTTTTTTTAAAATAAACTCCTACGTGTAACCTGAACGTCAGAGTATAGGACTGCATGATGCAAAAGTCTATCACATTAGAATGCCTTGTTAAAATCATAATTCGTCTATTCTGTATACATAATTACCGTTTCTTCTTCTTGTGCTCGGCGATTTCGTCTCGCATTGCCACGTATGAATAATCAACCTTTGAAATAGTTCTGTACTACTTTGGTTTGGATGATGCACAGTTTGAACAAGTTGTCGGATTTCTTTAAAGTGGCGTCGCATCTGGCGATAATACCATTGTTCATAATTACGTAACTCTGTATGATCTTATATTAATTCTGGAAAACTGGCAATGAAGTTTCAGCGGAGTCGTGAGCTAGCTGTCTTGAAATTAGCAGTTACATAAACTGTTAGTCAAACCGCTCCGGTGGCCTAATGGTTAAAGCGTCCGCAGCGGAAGTGGTAGGTCGTGGGTTCAATCCCTGGCCGAGTCATACCAAATGCTTTAAAAAATGGTACCTACAGCTGCCTCGCATGGCGCTCAACATCAAGAGGTTAGTGTTAGGACTGGTCGGCCTGGTGTCAGAATAATGTGACTGGGTGGGACATGATACTACATGTCTGTGTCGTGATGCCCCAGTGCTAGACTTCACTTCAAACTGCCACGATGATGCCCCAGTGCTAGACATCACTATAAACTGCCTCAATGCAGACATCGTAGCGATGTGACTGAAACATTGTTAAAGCTACGTTAAAAGTCATAATCACACACACACACACACACACACACACACACACACACACACACACCTGTTAATCGTTCTGAGCAGCGGGAAAGACTATGCAATACTGTACATGTTTTGTTTCCAACTTGTGCGTCTAAGATGCAGATTGCGTCATGACATCTCCTGTGGCTATAGTGATTAGAGCGTCCATATCAGATGCGAAAGTTAGATGGTTCAAACCCCGGCCGAAACACACCAGAGTCTTATTTTTAAAAAAAATGGTACTAGCAGTTACCTCACTTGGCGCTCAACATTAAAAGGTTAGTGTTTGGACTAGTCGGCCTTGAATCAAGATAATAATTGGGTAGGACATGATGCTACATGTCTGTGTCGTGATGCCCCAGTGCTAGACTTCACTTCAAACTGCCACACCGCAGACATCGTTGCAATACACAACAATTGTTAAAACAACATTACAGAATCTAACACATACACACACGCAAGCGCGCGCATCACGTTTGTTTAATTTTATTAAATAAAAGCTTAATCTAAGTTAAACTTCCTAGCTAGAAAAAGGAAGTTCACATTGAAATTGCAATTTTCCAATATGCAAGAAAGGATGAAACTTATAAACAGATTTAACTGAAGCTGGGTCATTCTTATTTATTATATGCATTGATGAAACTCCATGACTAACTATTTGACGATGACAGTATCAAGTTCAGATGATTCTGCCAAGTTAAAATTTCACACTGATTTGTGGCTGTTCATGGAATTAAATTTTAAACATTATCACCATTTTCAAACGGTTTCTATGCGAGAATTTCTGTTCAGTCCATCATGTTTTATTTCATTATATGCATTTACTGTATTTAATTGGTTAAGAGAATTCAACCAATTTAATTTTTTTTTATTAAACTGAATCGCGGAACTAGCGCTAGGTTCTTTATCGTTTTTCCATTGTGTATGGCGCATCCATGTGCTATTCATACTCGGAATGTATATTAATAAGCATTTATCAGTGATGCAGATCATGTTGATTGTGTACGCAAATTTGCATATATATTTTACTGATGCTATAAATATCTTTAATCATATATGTTACTTTTGGCAGTTAGTAACACTGTGAAAATATCCGTTAAATAGACGACGATATTTAGTGTTTGTTGTTCAGCTCGCAGCTACGTTCATCCAATTCTCTTTAATAATCTGTTTGCTTTATGAGTTTTAGAGTAGAATAAATTTTAGACAGCTGTACGTCTTGTAATTAATCATCCACTTAACAAATGTATCGAATACAACGCAGGGCATATCTCCATATTGTTAACTGTAATTAACACTCATAAATCAAATAATTTTAAAGTGTATACTACTTAGTTCTTTGTGTGGCCGTCAACCTTAATGAATCATTGGTGTGATTTAGTTTAGTATTGTTTCGTGATTTCTCTGCATACAGACGTTCACTCTGCGTCATCGCCTCTGCTGTATGGCGATTAACTATCGAATTTTGGAAAATATCCCTACGCACACATTCGGAAAACACGCATGTATATTCAGAGTAACACAATAATTCCGAACATTTGGCCCCTTTGGGAGCTTTTCATGATTTGCTTAGGTGCGTTTAATAGTTTTATAGATTGTAATTAAAACGAAGCAAACGCCTTTAAAAAAAACTGTTATTGTTGTTATTTTGAGTTTTAACGTCATTTTTCATCTAAACATGGCGGCCAGTATAACATGCGGAAGAAGAACCCGAGAAAACTCCGGTATGAACCACCAACCCACGGACAGCTACTGCCAAGCTTTCTCACATACCCATAATGGCCGAGCCGAGATTCGAACCCACGCACACAGAGGGGAGATGACAGTGATCGGCCTTACACAAAATGTAACATGTATTTTTTCAAAACGTTTAGGTCGTGCTTGACTTTTTTTTTGCGCTTTAGTTGTCAGTTTTTCAGATTTAAAGAGGTGAGTTGGTTTGTGTCACGTTCTTCAATTTCGAATGTAAGTAAATATTGAATGTAGTCCGCAATCTCATAATTCCTAACTAGAAGTGATCGGTTTTAAAAATAACAAAAATTTAAAAAAAATATTTAAAAAAACACCAGAACGTTTGAAGCTTGAGATACATCAAGATTACTTAGTGCGATGGAGTAATGTTCCTTACACAGGGTCACACCACTGTAGCAGACACGCTATGGTCAGATTATACGATTCGAACTTGCGCCTTTTAGGTCACGAGTCCAGCATGCTAACCATTGATGATATGCTTCTCCCTGATGAATATTCTTCCACTGCATAAAATGCTCATGACTGGTTTCTGGTAATTACTAGCAATAGTAGTGTAAATAAAATATATTTCCCGTATCAATGCACCTCTCCTAATATGTACACTATTCCATACAATAGTTCCTGGCCTGGGGCAATTAGCGATTTGTTATGAGATGGCGTCACCTTTATTAAGTTTTGACAAGGATCTGAGATACAAAAAAAATTCTGCCACACACTGGTTAAATCACGATATACAATGACATATGCCCTACAACCCGAATTTCATAGAAAGTAAGTTTTTTTAATGCTAGTGTTATTAAAATACGTCTGTGTCTATACAGTGAATCTATTGATGCGATCTTAATACAACGCGCACCTGCTCATATGGAATAACATTATGACGCTGCCTAAATTTGGTTCTTTTGAATCTCTGGAATCTTCCATGAAATCTATAAGAGTATATGCCTGAGCTTATTAAGAGATGGAAATATAATTACTTTATCCAACAAGACAAAAATGCTTATGGGCGTGATATTTTATTGGCTTCGAAAATGTTAATAGAGAAACTATATGACCGTACATAAGATGATCTCTTGATGAACTCACTTGTTGGGGTGAAAAAGGCACCAGTTTTCTTTAAGAAATGGTTTGAACATAGTGTGCTCTACATTGGTAATATGCTTACAGATCAGGAAACTATCACAGAGTTTCATAGTTTTAAAAACTAAATATAGTCTCAACACTATTGTTCTTTTTTTTCAATGTATGATTCAGTGTGTAAGGTTCTTATATTAAAAGCTACGGTAAATACAAATTTCAAATGCAAAGGGATAAATTGTCTTTTTGATATTTAAACGTTGTTGTTGTTGTTGTTGTAGGGTTTAACGCCATTTTTCAGCACACGATAGGCTATACATGGCGGCCAGTATTCTTGGTGGAGGAAGAACCCGGGAAAACCTACAGAAAGAACCACCGACCCACGAGGAGCTACTGGCAAGCTTTCTCACATACACAGATTAGCCGAATCTTAGACTCGAACCCACGCAAACAGAGGTGAGATGCAGTGATCCGTAACGGAGAGCGCTTTAGACCACTCGGGGCCCCAATATTAAAGGGTAGTAAGACCTTTTTACAAACCACTTTTGAAACCGGATGTTAATCCAGAAATGGAATGAAATCTTAAATCTGAATATTGATATATGGCCTAGCGCATAGGCTAAAGTTTTTACAATAACAAGAAACCCAAAACTGCCATCGTTTCAGTTTCGTGTTACTTGAAGGTGTGTATAAAATAGAACAGTCTGATACCATGTACTTTTTGTACCAACAAATCCCGAGACAATACTGCATTTGAGAATTTTAAGTAATGAACAGGCTATGGAATGATATGTCATACTGGATCTGGACTACTGTAACTCCATTGTGGCTGGTTAGTGTCAATATCTACTCCAGAAACTTCAAAAAGTTAAAAACACGGCCACGATTAGAGCACACCTTCCCGCTGATCTGTACCCTACACCGGCTATCCATTCGATCCAGAATCAAACACAAATATTGTTCTGTGTGCTACGTTTCACTGATGGACTCCAGTCCAACATACCTATCTGGCCTCGCCCATGTGTACACACCTGCAATATACTTACGCTCCTCTTCTAACAATAGTATACTCATAACTCCCACTATGAAAACGAGGTCATACGGACAACGTTCTTTTGCATACCAGGGCCCAGCAACGTGGAATGAATTGCCCATTGAAATTAGACACAAAGACACAGCGATCCCGTTCAAGAGGGCTCGTAAAACTCATTCCACTGCAAGAACAAACTTAAAGACCTAATAATGTTTCCCACCTTAAATATTTTCAGCATTATGTTTTCTAATTTCCTGGGTTTTTTAATTTAAAAATGTCATATCATAATAGATATTGTAAAGCGCTAAGAGCTTATATAGATTAGGCACTTTACAAAGTCTTCATTATTATTATTATTATTATTATTATTATTATTATTATGATGATGATGATGATGTCATGCATTGATGTATTAACTGTGGATTCATCAACTCCAAATCTATTCCCATAGACAACATTTACTGAGAAGCAATAATTTGTCTTCCTCTTGGCACCCGGCTTTTCAAAAACCGGGCAGGGGCCAGATTGTATGCACAGCTTTCATGTCGTATGCACCTGCTTAATTTAAAGCTTAAATTAAAAAAAAATAATAAATGAGTGAGGTTTAAAAGGTCAAATTTTTAATAGGTATTTTGAAGCACAACATAATCGTTTGACCTGACAAGTCTACTGGAGTTCTTAGAATAAAATGTGTATGCATCCCAACCCCTATTTTATACATGCATTTTTCGTACCGGCCATTTTGACAGCATGTCGTGCTCACAGTGCAAACTCAAGCCCTTCACCGTGGGTGATAATTTGAAAAGCATTATCTACTAAATGTCTTGATGCAGTTCAGAATAGTTGTCATCTAAGCCGTTTTTGAGACATTCTACTTGTTTTGAACCCACGTGTTTACTACTATGGATGGATAGCTTAACTCCCTAGCCGACTACTGGTATTTCAGTGGCAACATAATGTGCAGTGACTATGGGAGGTGGACATGCCTAGCAGCCAAGTAAAGAACTACTCAAGCCCGAAACACCTAATCCACAAATGTATCCATTTATTTAATTATTGCACAGAAACTCACGCCATACCCATAAGTTTAGAAATTTGACAGCGGCCATATTACGAAACTGTTCTCTGCCACCTAAGATTTAAAAGCAGGAATTAACGACCGGAACAAAGGATCGGAACTTGAATCGTGACTTCCGATGTCGGCTTATATCATAAACACCAAGGGCACCCGCATACTTTTTTTCCCAGGTGATGGGGTGGGGAAATATGTAGTGGTCAAACATGAAGTTTTACGGATATAGGCTAAACATGTTTAGAGGTGAAACGGGGGGAGGGGAGGTCAAGTGCCACCCACCCCCTTGCCCCTGTGTGTGGGTGCTTATGGCTGACACATCACAAAGTAAAAAGGATTGGGCACTATGTACGTTACCATCCCATTGTTTCTAAACTGTGACCACCGACATGTGCAAAAACCAGTACGGTAACATCAATAGAACATACATGTATCATTTTACATCATGGAATCAGTGAAGCGCCTCGAGGCGTGCTTTTGGGTTTGAGGTTCATCTCAGCAATTGACTCGTGTCTGCTGCAACGATTGATTTATTTATGACTCATGCTGTCTGTAGAGAGTTTAATGTCCCAATCAAGCACATTTGTATCCGCTGCACTCCAAAAGATTCCAGCTACTCTTATTTTTTTCACCCTCCATTAGATATCGCTGCCGAGTGTATCAAAGTTTCTCAGTAGCTAACATTCAGCCGGTACGTTAACAACTCGTTATATGTCTGCTTGTTTTCGACAGACTAACTAAATGTAAAAGCACTATTTGATTCAACGTCTGAGTAAATATACAATCTGATTCAATATCTGACTATATATATACAATCTGATTCAACGTCTGACTAAATATACAATTGGATTCAACGTCTGACTAAATAGAGGATATTTGCTTGAAACAGTGAATAACGGATATATTTCATCGAGTGGATGAAAAACTCAGTATTTTCACGAGTGGCGAAGCCACGAGTGAAAATACTAGTTTTTTATCCAAGAGATGAAATGTATCCGTTATTCACTGTTTCAAGCAAATATTCTTTTTATTTTATGCTCACATACGTTGGCTACCTCAAGTTTGTGACAGTGAAAGAGCAGATATGACATGTACACAAGGAAAAAGTAGTTCACTAACAGAAAATAAAAGGGAGGTAAGTATGTTCTGACCCAAAAATGTAGTTTCTGTAGTGAAAAAATATTGTTATTTTTTCACTGTTATTTTTTCACTGCAGTGAAATATCAATATTATTTTAACTAGGAAATCAAGTAATTCACTGCTGAGCATAAAATAAAATGCACAATCTGATTCAATGTCTGACTAAATGCACAATTTGATTCAATGTCTGACTAAATATACAATCTGATTCAATGTCTGACTAAATATACAATCTGATTCAATGTCTGACTAAATGCACAATTTGATTCAATGTCTGACTAAATACATAATCTGATTCAATGTCTGACTAAATGCACAATTTGATTCAATGTCTGACTAAATATACAATCTGATTCAATGTCTGACTAAATATACAATCTGATTCAATGTCTGACTAAATGTACAATCTGATTCAATGTCTGACTAAATGTACAATTTGATTCAGTGTCTGACTAAATGCACAATTTGATTCAGTGTCTGACTAAATATGCAATCTGATTCAACGTCTGACTAAATATACAATTTGATTCAATGTCTGACTAAATGCACAATTTGATTCAATGTCTGACTAAATATACAATCTGATTCAATGTCTGACTAAATATACAATCTGATTCAATGTCTGACTAAATGTACAATCTGATTCAATGTCTGACTAAATGTACAATTTGATTCAGTGTCTGACTAAATGCACAATTTGATTAAATATCTGACCGTCTATGTTTTAATATCCAATTAAGATATATTTCAATTTTACTTTTTCGTGTTTAGTAATAGAAAATTTTTAAAAATGTGGTGAAATTATAGTGGAAGATACAGTGAACATATAGCAACATCAGCTGCCTAGTGACGTGGTGAGGCTTTCCAAACCGAAGCAAAATAGTCATGGGATGACGTTTTTCAACCCGAAACAACCTAGATATGGGTGACGCTTTTCAAGCCGAAACAACCTAGCTTTGAGAGACGCTTTTCACACCGAAACAACCTAGCTATGGGTGACGCTTTTCAAGCCGAAACAACCAAGCTATGGGTGACCAAGCTATGGGTGACGCTTTTCAGGCCGAAAAAAAAAACTAACTTTAGGAGACGCTTTTCAAGCCGAAACAACCTAGCTTTGGGAGACGCTTTTCAAACTGAAACAACCTAGCCATGAGGTGACTCTTTTTCAAATCGAAAGAACCTAGCTATGGGTGACGCTTTTCAAACCGAAACAATATAGCTATGGGTGACGCTTTTCAAACCGATGTAGGACGATAAGATTGAAGTTCTCTTTGACGAAAATAAATCCAGAAATAATAAAATCCAGAAATAATAAAATTTGTTAAAATTTTTAATTAAACATAATTTTATAATGAACCGCAACATTGTGAGAAAAAGTGATAAAGTGGTATCGCCAATGTGAGGGTATAAGGCTATGGAATACTTTCTCTTCCCATTTAAGAAATATATCGACCCATATGCTATAGTTATATATTTATTTATAATTCATTCATTTCATTCATTGAATTCCACTTTATTCCATTTCCACCCCTACCCATTTAACTCGGGATGTAGTGATCGTAAAATATTCCAACACTGTACATATATATATATAGTAATGAGAATGTGCCATAGAAAAATGCCGAAAAACAAACAACAAGCATCAAGGTAGCTTAAGGTACTATATTACTGAAAATAATGTTCCACATGAATCGTGAAAAATTATCTTGGAATGTTTATTTTTTTATATTCAAACTACAGCATAAACCATATGTCACACTATAGGATAAACAGTAAACGTTTTTAGGATAAAACTTTGGATTAAATATATTTTTTTAAATTAGCGCTTTAACTCCCATAATCAGTTCAGAAAATTATAGAGAAGTTGGAAAATATTGATTGCAAACTGAAATAGAGTAACTACCGAATTTGGATACAATACAATGTCTGTTTTTGAACTAGACTTCAAGCATTCCATGTTCACATGTTTCATGTTTAAATGGAGAAATGAAAAAAGCAAAATCTGAATAGGTAAATCATTAACATTTTCACTTTAAAGATGTTACGCTTTCAAGTATGTCGTATCCGACCGCTCTCGGATGAGGTTACCACCGCACCCAACCCCCACCCCGCCAATGTTCACTTTATTAATCGGTGCAAGAAATTTAGGAAATATTTTTTTTTTTTACAAATCCTTTCATTTCTGGTGTGTAAATAGTAATTAATTTGACAAAACACACGTTCTTAAGATCACAAGTTGGAGAGAAATTTGTCAATAGTCACTGTCCTTTATCATGAGAAAAATATGCGAACTTCTTTTTGTAGATGTAGTACACGCGTTAACCGCTTTGGCGTGAGATGTAAAACATCCATATAGGTCGACTGCTGTTGCCTTCGATGTACGCCGAATATAATCTAGGTCGACTGATTTTGCCTTCAATGTACACCGAATAGAATCTACGTTCCTTTAACATGTATTTTTTAATTTTTACGCGTGACGCAGACACATTGTATCGTCACTTCACAATAGACGTTGCTATCCTCAATGCATCCCCTAGTTAGCATTGCATAGCTATTTTATTTTTAATTGCATCAATTACTTTTTCGGGAGATCGCTCTGGTGGCCTAGTGGTCGAATGCGGGAGGTCGTGAATTCGAACCCTAGCCGAGTCACACCAACAAAGACTTATAAAAATGGCACAAGCAGCTGCCTCGCTTGGTGCTCAGCATTGACATGTTCATGTTAGGACTGGTCGGCCTGGTGTCAGGATAATGTGACTGGGTGGAACATGATGCTACATGTCTGTACCATGATGCCCCATTGCTAGACACCACTATAACTGCCATACTGCAGACATCATGGCGATATGACTAAAATTATTTAAGATACTTTAAAAATGTAAATCACACACACACGCGCGCGCGCGCGCTTTTTATTGGGATTAATACGTATAACTTGACTTGCCATGTGTGACATTAGTCACACCCTTATTCCGACTACATTATGATGTATTGAATCTCTAATCTCTCCCTTCCATGTTCACGACAAATGTTGTTTTCATACGTTTACATTGAGGAGAATTATAAAAAGGCGATGTATGCTGCTTACAAAATAAATGACAGAAGCATAAGTTAAAAAATTGACTGAATGTAAAACGTGTAGTATCTAGTGTGAATTTATGGACAAGGTTATCTGTTTGACCTTTAAAAGGAGATCAAGATCTGAATTCGGGACTCGTATATCCCTGATGAATTCGGGACTTGCATATCCCTGATGAATTCGGGACTTGCATATCCCTGATGAATTCGGGACTTGTATATCCCTGATGAATTCCGGACTTGCATATCCCTGATGAATTCGGGACTTGTATATCCCTGATGAATTCGGGACTTGCATATCCCTGATGAATTCGGGACTTGCATATCCCTGATGAATTCGGGACTTGCATATCCCTGATGAATTCGGGACTTGCATATCCCTGATGAATTCGGGACTTGCATATCCCTGATGAATTCGGGACTTGCATGTTATTTAATGAGGTTCGGTGGTGTTTGAGATTAATATTTCTGGCAACACGTTTTGAAGAGTCATTGCAACAACCACCAGTATGGCAACATCGTAAGCGCATCATTAGCATATCGATGCAAATCAGACATATAAATGCGAAATCTTTATAAATCCTGATGGCGGTTGTCTACTGAACAATTCCTGAGCCGAGATCACAACGTGAAATTATATCTGAATATGTTTGGTGCGACTGGTAATTGATGGACCTTTAACTATTGCTATTTAGACACCAAACCATCCAGATAGGATTTTCTGCTCTTATTTCACCCTGCAGTTTTTCTCGTCGCTCATTGTCCGATACGAGATTAAAACAAGCAGACGGAGATCTGACACATTATTGCCAGGTACAAAGAGATTACAGCTTCATTAGTATATCATTGGAACTGCTAATGTCAGCTGCAGAAATAATTAGCTTTTAAGCTGATTTGTTTTATAGATGAATATTTTGCTAAACTGAATTTTTATAGTTTCGTTGCTAAATTTATAAACTTCTAGACGTATAGACTTTCGGTAGGCCATGCTTAAACATTTATTTTTCAATTTCCTATTGTGTTAAACTGTTTTTGTTTATCATTGTCCGATTACGTCATTCTTTAATTAAACACCGAGGATTGTATTTATATATCTGTTCTATGTTGTGTTTCTTTGGGTCTAGTCTTTGCTATTATTGACGTCGTATGAAACTAAATTGGGTCGAGCATAGTTTTATAATAAAGCCGATCTTTTTATCCAACGCACCCTATTAAGTATGCCATTAGAAACGTACACTTCACACTATATCTTATTAAGTATGCCATTAGAAACGTACACTTCACGCTATATCTTATTAAGTATGCCATTATAAACGTACACTTCACACTATATCTTATTAAGTATGCCATTAGAAACGTACACTTCACACTATATCCTATTAAAAATATGCCATTAGAAATGTACACTTCACACTATATCTTATTAAGTATGCCATTAGAAACGTACACTTCGCACTATATATTATTAAGTATGCCATTAGAAACGTACACTTCACACTATATCTTATTAAGTATGCCATTAGAAACGTACACTTCACACTATATCCTATTAAGTATGCCATTAGACTTCACACTATATCTATTGTCAGGAACAGTTAGTAATTATTTTTGTCATACAAGATTTTTTTATGAGCACGAATCAGTATGGGAATTAAAAGAAAGGGTTCAAAGTATGATTTAAAGTTTAGCTTCAAAACTTTTAGGTGATTTAAAAAAAAAGAAAAAAGATTCTCTTCCAAGAAGACATGACGAATAATGCTGATAACGACTATCCTTGTACTCCTATTAATCAGTTTCCCCACTAAAGAGTTAAAAATGTAACATTGGCACTAATATTACTAAAACATCCATCCATTTATAACCTGGCTAACATGCTTTTTGATGAATTTTGATATCAAACATTTTCCACCGCTTGACATTCTGATTCCAATGAACATTTTTTAACACAATGAAGTTATCACTAGTGACATAAGGTTTTGAACACAATGCCATGATCACAAGTGACATAAGGTTTTAAACACAATCCCATGATCACTAGTGACATAAGGTTTTAAACACAATCCCATGATCACTAGTGACATAAGGTTTTAAACACAATGCCATGATCACTAGTGACGTAAGCTATTTAACATAACCCCATGACTACTAGTGACTTAAGGTTTTTAACACAATGCCATGAAAACTAATGACGAGACAATGCCATGACTACTGGTTGCATAAGATTTTTTAAACACACAATGCCGTGATCACTACTGACCCAGTATTTTGAACACAATGCCGTGATCACTAATGACCCAATATTTTTGAACACAATGTCGTGATCACTAGTGACATAATATTTTGAACACAATCCCATGATCACTTGTGTTTGAGGGGGGGGGGGGGGGCCCGAGTGGCCGAGTGGTCTAAAGCGCTGTCCGTTACGGACTAATGCCATCTCACCTCTGTCTGCGTGGGTTCGAGTCTAACATTCGGCTAATGTAGTTAAGCGAGAAAGCTTGCCAGTAGCTTCTCGTGGGTCGGTGGTTCTATCCGGGTTTTTTCCGAGTTCTTCCTCCACCACTAATACTGGCCGCCAAGTATAGCCTATATATTGTGCTGAAAAATGGCGTTAAACCATAAAAACAAAAACAAACTTGTGTTTAAGATTTTCACAATGCCATGATCACTAGTGACGTAGGCTATTTAACATAAGGGGTCGTCCATTTAGTACGTACGCAAAAATAAGACAAAACTTGACCCCTCCCTCCCCCTTGTACGCATGGATACTTTTTAAACCACCACCCTATGCGTACGTACGTATGAATGAAACCCCACCCCACCCACTCGTATAGAACTTCCAATATTTCATCCACGCAGAAATGACACAGGATTAATAATATTCAATTTTTTAATGAAACGGAGTAAAACAGACAGTCCTCAGCTGCTGTATATATACAAAAAAATAAGTTGCATGTTGTTAAACCTTTAAAAAGTTCGCCAGTGTCTGCTAAAGGTCAGACAAACGCCGACTGAACCCAGTCAAACAGGTTACGTATAACAGGAATTTCAGCAACAAGCTTAACGTCAGGCTGAATCACAACAGCATTAGCTGCACTATGCTGGGCCGCTGTCTCAATATCCACAGCCTCGCTGACGTCATCATCCAGGTTTTGATTCAAGTTCTCAGTGTCGGTAGACTCAGTAGTGTGAACGCTTTGGTGTCGTCTTACACTGACCTGCGACGAGTGATACACGCCGCACACAGGACATGTGCGCTTGATAATTTCAGATTGTGCAAGTGACGGACAATGCAGATCAAATGACGCATTAAAAGGAATTTTGGATCCAAAAGCTAGCCGCAGTGCAAGTACATTGTCAGTAGACCCCCCCCCATACGCAAGCAAGCGTACGCATTTGCGTTACCCCCCCCCCCTCTCCCCTCCATGCGTACGTACTAAATGGACGACCCCTAACCCCATGACCACTAGTGCCTTAAGGTTTTTAACACAATGCCATGAAAACTAATGACGAGACAATGCCATGACTACTGGTTGCATAAGATTTTTTAAACACAATGCCGTGATCACTAGTGACCCAATATTTTGAACACAATGCCGTGATCACTAGTGACCCAATATTTTGAACACAATGCCGTGATCACTAGTGACCCAATATTTTGAACACAATGCCGTGATCACTAGTGACCCAATATTTTGAACACAATGCCGTGATCACTAGTGACCCAATATTTTGAACACAATGCCGTGATCACTAGTGACCCAATATTTTGAACACAATGCCGTGATCACTAGTGACCCAATATTTTGAACACAATGCCGTGATTACTAGTGACCCATTATTTTGAACACAATGACGTGATCACTAGTGACCCAGTATTTTGAACACAATGCCGTGATCACTAGTGACCCAATATTTTGAACACAATGCCGTGATCACTAGTGACATACAGTTCCATCTGTTTTAAAGACTGTATGGAATGTTCGCCATTTTAGAGGATTTTGAACATTATAGTTGTACAATTTAACATTATAGAAAAATTTTTCGTTGTTGATTATGAAGCCTGACACTTACTCCACAACGAAGTTCTACGAATGATCTCGTTTTGAGCTTACTATGGAGTCCGATAATGTATTCCAAATTTGTAAGAAGGTTGGAATGGGAGTGGAGTGGCAGGAGGTGGATCAAGACCAATTAAGACCGTTAATTTGTATTCATTCCAAATACATTTTTTTTATGAATTAGTTTTAATGGTGGATAGAAATTTACGATACATCAAGCGATGTTGAGTGTTGTGTAAATTCTTCACTACGAGTTAAAATAAAAAGGGTCGGTATTATTTATCACTATATATTGCAGACGGATAATTGTACGATACTGTAGACATGTATACATGTAGACATGGGGTATTACTGTCCTGTGGAACTTACCTTCTATATCTGTATCTTTCATTTAGTAAATTAAACACTACTGACTTACTCCTGCGGGGGGTGGGGAATCAATAGACGGAAAATATAAATGGGATACATTCTTTACCGCACGTGCTCAGAATTCCAGTCTTGCGTGGAATTTTATACAGTTGTATATGTGGACCACATGATGCTTAGAGCACGTGCAATAAAAGCACGGCTTTACCTTTAATCGTCTTTTGACTACTGTTAATAGCTAAGCTTTGCCCAACTGAGAACTAACACGTGACACCAAGGCAACATATGCAACAAATAAAAGTGTACTCGTCGAATAAATTTATAAACCCAAAGCTTTTGAACGAGTATTTGGAAGAAACAAATATAATTCCGTGTGCACTCGGCTATGCAATGAATACTATCGATCTCAGAGACCTTTCAAAATCGAACATGCAACAGACGCTCGTTGTGAAAAGCGGGATTATCGAAACATTAATAGACTGCTAAAACTGTCATCGATCCAATGTAACAGACGATACCTTATGTCGCCAGCAGTCCTAACAAATGTATTATAAATTCAAAGGTATAAGTGCAACATGTTGGCTTCGCGTTTTGGCCCTATTTAAAGGAGGGTGGCCCACGTATTTCCCTCCTTAACCCGATAACTGGCATTACACTTCTATCAAGTACCTTTGCCGGATCACGTGAAAGTGAGCGAGAAAAACGTCCATTACTCCAAGGTTCCAGGTGAGTTGTTTAAACGCTATTTTACATTTAATAGTAAACTCGTAAAGCATGGTAAATATGTCAATCTACACCAGTGTACATTATCTCATTCAAATTTTGATTCAAAATGCTGCCTACGCACATTTATCAAACAATTTGTTATGTGGCACATGTACGTGTATATATGCTAAACTATTTGCACGCTATCTCGTTCCCATAACGGGTAGGTCATATTCCACGCTAAGCTCAATCGTTACTATGATGACAAATCACTGTTTCACGTCATCTTTGGTAAAAATTATGAGGAATTTTAGGACTGAGTACTTTATATAAATAATGGGGACATGGAAAATCGTTAATTGTAACAAGGAATCCAAAGGTATATCGCAATGGTAAACGTTTTCATTGATTAGTAAAGGTAGGTACTAAAGCGTCGTAATGACTCGTGAGAACTGAGTATTCGAAACCATATGAAGAGAAATTGCGGAAAACATATTCTTTTATATTCGAAAAGTGACATTTATATTTCTACGAGCTTAGTAACTTTGCCACGTCACGGGTTAACGGATAAACGTGCGCAATCGATACGTTGAACTAAAAAAATTATATTAGAAACAAATATCTTAAACACCCACTCATACCTTACATGCCTTTTTAGTCCGTGACATTGTTGAATCCGGTTTGGATAAGTTACCAATTAACGATTAATTACTCTGTATAAAAGAACAAAATTAGTGAGTTTGAAGTCTAGCATCAAAGTATAATATATCATCGTTATGGATTTCTTTTCATTTTGATCTTTTCCATTTTTTTTAATAATCCGCAATTCTTATTTATAAAAAGGATTCTTAAAAATCTATTGATCATATTTGACACACCCTCACCCCCATTCACTGATGAAAGTTTTGTTTTCCAGTCTTTTCTTGTTTTTCACAGTACCATGTTTATCATGTTAGGAACACTGTTACGTGAGAGTGTATGGTTTACGACGATTATGTCGCAATTAAACAACACGAGTTCAATTTTGGGGTGAGTTCAATCTCGAAAAGCGATGCATCCATATATCTCAGAGTGATTTATCCACATTATTAGTTTCTTGAACCCGACGTACATATTTATTACGTTGTCGACTTCTAGGTCAAGTGTGTTTGCAAATATCCTTCACTGATTCCTACGATATTGATTAGCATATGCCATTGCTGTCCGGCCTTTTTTTTTTCTTTTTTTTGACACCATGGGTCACTGAAACTTTTTCATGAAGCCGATGGCTGCAGCAGAAAGTTTAAAAGCAACGACTATAAAATATTATTTACAATTGTTTACCTGGTTAAGTAGATATACTATGAAAGTAGGCCATGGACTTCTTTACATAAATGTACACAAAATTGCTCGAGCTATGGCGGGCCATTTAAAATCGGGTTGGACAGTATTGCCATGTGATGGTCGTAGTGGGTGGAGGTGCGACATAAATTTGGTTTGGGGGTGTTGAGATTTGCTTCCCGGGCCCCAGTTTCACTCATATGCTCAAATTTATTCCGTAGATTAAGATTTTACTTTCATTAAATTAAATACTATAATGTGTGACAATACTGGAATGTTTGCGAGAGATAGATACAAGACAAAAAATGAAAAATAATTCATAAATTTTAAAACATTTTTAAATTTATCCTCAGAGATAAATGAAGACTTATCCAAGGAAAATGCCGGATATTATGACTATTTTGTTTTTGAATGTCTGCCAAACGCTTGCTAAAAAATCAAGATTCCAAAGCAAGTGGTAAAAAAATTATTGAATAATTTCATTTTGATGACGGAAAACTAGATATTTTGTGAAACCAGGGCTAAATTAAAAACTCTGGATAAATCCCTGACTATTTCATTTTAAAAAAAATTCATATTCTGTACATGAAAACGATCTTAACCAGCTGGATAAAAATAGAACATACTTTTTAAATGGACGCTAACACAATATCTAACTTGGCCCATATCGCGTTTTGTCAACACTAATTAATTACAGCTCTTCCTGAACAGGTGTAAACAACAACATGACATACAACACTCTCACTCGTGGTTTCAGTAAGTGTTAGTAACAATCTCATATTTCCTTAATTTCCTAAATACAGTCATATTGTCCCCGACGGGAGAGGTTGGGGTTGGGAAAGGTAAACAATGCTCTCTCTCTCTCTCTCTCTCTCTCTCTCTCTCTCTCTCTCTCTCTCTCTCACACACACACACACGTGCTTTACTAGCAAGCGGGCCCCGAGTGACCGAGTGGTCTAAAGCGCTGTCCGTTACGGACCACTGCCATCTCACCTCTGTCTGCGTGTGTTCGAGTCTAAGATTCGGCAAATGTAGTTATGTGAGAAAGCTTGCCAGTAGCTTCTCGTGGTCGGTGGTTCTTTCCGGGGTTTGTCCGGGTTCTTCCTCCACCATTAATACTGGCCGCCATATATAGCCTATATTGTGCTGAAAAAATGGCGTTAAACTATAAAATAAAATAAATTTACTAGCAAGCATTACAAATCATTCAAAAGGTGATCATTTTCTGTATGACATCCTGCACACCCACGCCACACCCACAAAACCATTCGCCGGATTAAACTCTGAAGTTGCACGGATATTGACAGAAGGTCTTACGATTCGTAAATATATAAAACATGTACGTTTGAGTGCGACAAGTGCGTCTCTGTCTTCATCAACGCACACCTTTAAATGAGTATGTTGTACTTGAGTCTACGTATCCAGTTGTGTCAGTTTAATTTTATTTTCGTGCGTTTGCGAAGTAACGCCCTTAGAACACAACAAAATAGAAGTTAACATACTAAATTACAATGTTAATGGACATTTTCCGGTCACAAAGTAACTTTCATATCATCATAATAAATTTTGTATAGGATAATTATCGTAAGGAGAGGAACAAAACAACAACTGGATGATTAATATCACACGTTCTCCTGAGCAAAACCGGCCTTCATGAAAAGCGAGCACGGTGGTTGCCTTAGATATCGCGCCTTCAAGGCCCAGCACTTCAAGACAGAAAAGTTAGGCGTACTACAGCAACTCCATCAACTGGGCCAATGCTGCGCCTTGGGTCTCGCAAAATATAAGGTCGGACCTGCTCCCAAGGGATCATTCTCGGATCATAGGCCATAACTAAAGGAAATATGTCAGTTCTGTAGCTCAAAGGAGCGTAGTAGTATATCTTACATGTATTTAAGGAGCGTAGTAGTATATCTTACATGTATTTAAGGAGCGTAGTAGTATATCTTACACGTATTTAAGTTTAGCGATACGTGGTGGAAAGATTATTTCTGTGTACACAAACACATCCATCATCAGCTGTCAAGACACATCGGGGGCTCGTTTGCACGCCACTCATTTCAATGGGAAAAAGTGAATTTCTACATATTGTTATTTTTGTCGATTTCTTTTATTTTCGTTTTTTTTTCATCCTGCCTCGTCCCTGCCAGCATTACCACAAAATTGTATGCATTATTTTATTAGTATTAGGTTATTTAACATTGCATGTGTTTAACATTTATATTCAAATGTATGACTTTCGGGGTGGGGATGGGATGGGAGTGGAGGATCGTGCAAAATGGATTCATTTATCTCATAGAACATGAGCACGAACTGTCTTGCTTTCTAGTTATGGATCCATTTTCCTCATCTATTTCCTTTTATTGGCTTTGTTTATTCCCAAACCTTACACGCCTCAATTTTTATACTGTCTCTTTTTTTTCTTGTGTTGTTGTTGTTGTTGATGCACTGAGCCAGTAAACTGCATATATATTGTAAATGATGCAAGGAGTCCGTAATCTACACAGATGTTGTACCTGATATAAGAGTCCTTAAATTGCAAAGATATTGTACACGATGCAAGGAGTGCGTAAATTGCAAAGTTTTCGAAAACGATGCAATGGGTCCGTAAACTGCAACAAATATTATGTCCACCATGTAATGGGTTCGTAAACTATATATATATATATATATATATATATATATATATATATATATATATATATATATATATATATATATATATATATATATGTGTGTGTGTGTGTGTGTGTGTGTGTGTGTGTGTGTGTGTGTGTGTGTGTGTGTGTGTGTGATTCTCCCAACAATGCGAAAATTTTAAACGAGTTGAATGAAAATGGCCTTGTCAGATTGTGCATTTCTGTTCTTTCCTGTCTATTAGAATAATTTAGCTGCTGTGTGGCACTCAAAGGATCGCGTATATTAATAACTAATGTATATTCTGATTCAGCCTTGCCTGTACATAAATAACTAAACAAACATTCACCACCACGCTACCCGAGTGTTAGCCATAAACCGGTGCTTTTGTACCACTACAAAGCTTATTAATAGTATTATAGTTTAAACCAACGTAGACTCCATAGTAGGTTGTCATAGATAACAGAGTTTTGACATTTAAGTAAATAATTTTTTTTATCGGTTTTTCATTCTAGTTTTTAAGTATATTACATGAATACGATATATCCCGTATTTATATTAATCCTTTTGTATTGCCAAATTATTAGACCTCTTGAGACTTCGATTTTAATGCAAGTTTGTGCTCTGCAAACAAATCTGTACAGCGAATATTAAGCCTTCTTTCAGTTAAATTGTTTCTTTGCATACTAGTTTTGTATTAAAAAATCGATATTCGTTTTGTACATCAAAACACACACACACACACACACACACACACATACATACATACATACATACATACATACATACATACATACATACATACATACATACATACATACATACATACAAATCGATGCTGTCAGGCAAAACATTTAATCAGTAACTCCGTTATGTGCATGATACTGATAAAGACATCATAATTTGCTTTTGTAAGAGGTCCGTCTCTGCATGGAATACCAATGTCCCTAAAATTGTTCATCCTAAGCCCCAATATAATTTCCACCGGAAGTGTACAGCGGCCATTAAAGCTGTTTCCAGGTGTGACACGATATTGAATTCTTTAGGCACTGGTGGTGAAAGAGAAAATTCAAAAGACCTACCGACGTGGCAAGACATGTGTGCCAACGATCAATAAAATCACATTAAAATTTACTTTCAGCTCACCACGGATGGTGTGAGGTAGAAAAAAGGACTGACTTCACGCCATTTCTACTGTGCCACATATATCAGCAAAGGAAAGTTTCCGAACCTTCGAAAACGCAAATACAGACGAATGCTTTTATAATTTGTCTGTATCGAAAGGTAAGTGATATAAAATATTTCATCAACAAGATGGAAAAGAAGACTCGTAAGCATTTGTTCCCAAATCACCTTTCCTTGGGGATATTTGTGGTATCATAATTCAGAAATTTTGTTATATAGTTGTTCATTTATTTGATAAAGCGGAAACCATTATACATTCGCAGAGTTTGCACAGGTCATTGAATATTTATTACATGCAAGTATGTTTCTCAGGTAGTGATGCGTTTTAGTTTTACATCAGTATGACAGCAATCCAATCAAGGATTGATTATATTATTGTTGCACAAGTGCTACAAAGAGCATTTTATTCGTGCTGCTTTAGTTGACGAAAGCCACCATATTTTTCTGATATTTCAAACTTTTTATTGGATCTATGATTGATGAGGCATAAGAAAAAATTATAAATTTATTAGAGTTCCCTTCAACCGTATCTCAAATTTTAAATAAACCCCTACATTTGAAAAGGCCTCGGGTAATCGAACGAGTTTGCACGTGTTGCAAATATTCGATATCTCGTCAATTTTGAATAAGAAATACGACCCAACACACAGAAACCTATAACTGTTGCACAATGACGCTAACAGATGTGTGCATTTTTAATTGTATTTAAGACCCTTACAAAAGGTTTCGGTTCATTTTTCATTCCAAAACGAATTTTATATTCCTTTGCAAATATATTTAAGCACTGGCCTAAGTTACTGTAAATCTAGTCAATGTTTTTGTGCAAAGCGTATTTCATAGATTTTTTAAAATTCAGTATGTCAAACATGTTCCCAATATTTCAATATAATGTGTATTATTTTAAAAAATGCCATGAGCACAATACCAGTTGAAATAAATACTGGTTACCAGTAACATGTATAGTCCACTATTCGCAACCGTTTCATGATCTTGACAAATAATTTCATAGGAAAAATGAAGAAAAAAATTCTTAACGTTTCGTGGAACTTGATCCATGCAACATAAGACTTTGAGATTCTCGGTTGTTTACGTACGTTCTAGGAGATGTTTTCGAAATTTTAAAATCTCATTGTATCGCTTGTACAAGTAAACCTTTTTTCATTCCATCAGTTTTCTATAATTTATAGCTTAAAGTATTGCTATGGGATACATTTTCTGTTCTGTTCTATAATAACCTTTAATAATACTATAAAAAAGGGTGGGGTGGTTATTCAAATTTTATTTTCGATCTGAATCCGACAGAATAGTTGATTCTTGTATCAAGGTTAAATGAGGCGCGAGATACGTTCAGTTTTGTCGGTCACTGATAATCAGCGATTTATTTCTGTCACTTTGATGTGACAAAATGAATTTTTATGACATAGTTCAAATGTTTCATTGGTTTGTTTGAGAACAATTTTTAAAGTCACACTACCTGGTATTACCATTGCCAGTTCTCTGCTGTAAAAAACGTCATATTCTCACTCAACAATCAAATGATGCAAACGTTCCCCATTCATGATATTACGTTAAAATTACATTGAAGAGGCTGCAATAAACCAGATAAATATTACGCCACGACTTTTTGCGTTGGGAACATTTCCGCTGAGGTTTCAATAGGGGGTGGAAAAAGGAGGAGTGGCGGGGCGGGGTCAGGAGTCAGTTGAAAGAAGTCCCCACTATGCCAATTAGACGAACGTAATTTATCAAATGTTTGTTGCTGCTTTTCAGAATCTGATGAAAAACAAAGAACAATGATTTCTCATGATGAGCTTATGGTTTTACTTTGGGGGTATTTTGCTCATGAAATTCAATCCAGGCATTAAAAATTTAAAGAATTGGTCACCATTGGTGCCTACCATCTTACTGCAAAACACCTACAAGTATAAACGTTGAAACGCACAAACAGGTCACAAAAATATTGAAATGATGCTAATATCATGGCAAAAGGGTCGATTGTTTAGGAAATATCAAGCTGTATATTTCTGAACAATTCACAATTGTTTGCTGAACAATAATATTTGATGGCCAGAATAATTTCAGATGAGCAATACCTATGTGGAAGAATTATCAATACAAAGTCAGGAAAATTAATATATTTGTTGTTTTGTTCGTACAAATAACTATAACCAATGCAAAAAGTGTCATTATGTTTGCTGAAACTATGTTACCTGTTACCTGTACATAAAATTGAAAACCATTGACTAAAAAGAAGATTGCAAAAAGGCGTGGAAGGAATCGGGCTTTATTGTAAGGATTACTCTTCTGCGCATGCTCCAGAGTAAAAATTATCACTCAGATTGATTTCAGATCTTGAAAGAAAAGTCGTTGCCCTTTATTATTGAATTAAATATCTAGTTGCCGGTACAACTTTGGGTTGACCTTGAACATTGTTTCTCATTACTGGTACAACTTCCGGTTGATCTTGGCATTTTTTGGTTCATTGTGTATTAAGTTTACTTATATTCGACTAGCAGGCAGCTTTAATAAATAAAAAAATATAATAATGTTTTGAATAGGATAAGATTTATTCTGGATGAATGTAATTCAAGTTTTACTATGGTTTTCAGATTTTAACTTTAATGACAAGAATTATTTAAATCTCTTTGTATATATGTATATACGTACATACATGATCACATAGCTAGCGTAATGGTGGAGGTTATTTAGTTAGGGGGGCCCCGAGTGGTCTAAAGCGCTTTCCGTTACAGATCACTGCCATCTCACCTCTGTCTGCGTGGGTTCGAGTCTAAGATTCGGCTAATGTAGTTATGTGAGAAAGCTTGCCAGTAGCTTCTCGTGGGTCGGTGGTTCTTTCCGGGGTTTTTCCGGGTTCTTCCTCCACCATTAATACTGGCCGCCATGTGTAGCCTATATTGTGTTGAAAAATGGCGTAAAACCATTATAAAAAAATTAGTTAGGACTTGTTACATTTCCCTGAAAACAGAATCATTGGTTCGAAGCGTTAGAATTTAATTACATTCGTGTCTGGAACTTAATTTTCAGGGGTGTTTAAGTGATTTCTTGATATGAAGTTTGTTTCTGTATTATACAGAAATATCTTCTACCGCTTATTTCTATCTCGTCATTAATAAAAAAAAAAATTGTTATAACTTCGTTGGCCTTTTTTCATTCTAAATTGCCGTGTTCATCTTCACGCTAAATGTGTTGTAAATAATTCACAGCTACATAAATGTCTTAGTCAGTATTGGTCAAGATAGACTATACATGGCGGCCAGTATCGATGCGAGATGTCCACTTGAGATTCATTTGCGCTGTTACGGGGTGTAGTAGCCACATTATTAAAAAGTATTAACTGTTACTGGATTACAGACATATATTCTATTATCAGAACATAAACTATTGACGAATTCATCCGAAAATTGCGCTTTGAGACATAGCGAGACATAGCCAATTTATTTAATTTTTATCCCAGCTTTATCCGTATCGGAATTTATACTAATTTTGATATGATGACAACGATTGAGTAAAACTGTAACAAAGAAAAGAAAATACGTTAACGTTATTTCAGCATATTAAAATCATATGAAACTGTTAAGTATATTTGTAAAAATTGTGAGATAGCATGGAAACGTCTGGCATCAAATTAAAGTGTTCACACGCAAACTGAGTTACCTTCTCAGAAGAGAAAGAAAGCAACTTAGTACACCACAAAAGATCAGACCAAAACTGGGATAGGTACGCAAGTCAAAGGATGATGTTTTCACAACGAGAGCAGCTTTAACAACAGCTTTGCACTATTTTCGGCACTATGGACGATGTGTGCAGTGTGGAACAGACGATATCTACCCAACGCCATTATTCGGTTTCTCCTCATCTTTTGATTGTTGCTCAGAAAGCCGTGCATGAAAGACAGGCTATCGAGCTGCAATCAAACACTGATGGAGATTTTCACCATCGCTTATCAGATACAAAAGCTGCCAGAAGGGATCGGTCGGTAGATGTACGAATCAGAGCATTAATTAATGTACTACCTGCGGAATGATCCGGAAGTAAACATTTTCCTCTCATAGCACTTGATTTTTTGCAGTATGGACTAATCTGACGGAAAATAAGTACGGTGTGTTGTACTTTTGTTGCAGAATTTTATTCATTTGGCGTATATCAGTTCTTCAAAAGGAAATCAATCGAGAGCAAGATCCGTTTTGATGGAAAGTTTTGTTCGGCAGATAGTCTTATTGTTTAGTAGATTTGCCTGTTTCAGTATAATGCCATGAAAATGGGGCAAATCACAGATATAAACATAAAAATTAAATTAACTCTCAGAGAGAGAGAGAGAGAGAGAGAGAGAGAGAGAGAGAGAGAGAGAGAGAGAGAGCATTTGACATAAGCGGATGGACAAGAGATGCATTCTAATACCAAGGGGATCTTGAATTTAATTTTTTATTCTTCTATTGTTTGTCTGCTTTTTCTACTACGAACAGTTACAAAATAGCAATATTGTCTGCGTGTCCAGGCATCATAAAAAGGGAAAACATCTACATCTAGAAGGCAGTCAAACTTCTGAAGCATCAAAAGAACGGTGAGAATGAGTTTATGAAAGACGCCCAGGACAGTAAATCAGATCACACACACGCGCGCGCGCGAATACGTCATACAACCCACGATCTTATTGATCTCTTAAGTACATAGACGTTTGCTCTACACTGATGTAAGATAATGTACCTTGGTTGTAGTTTGTTTTACTCGAATGTGTAGATATGTTGCTGGAGTTCCTTAGTTTATTGATGCTTTCTAGTTGTTATTTTCTGTTTCTTAAATTCTTCAAATTTTTCACATTTCTATTTCCCATTCTGTTCTTAAATATAATTGCACAAACGATACCCTTTACACAAATTTTAACAGGGACATGTCTCCACCTGCTTTAACACTGCAAGTGTACGAAATACATCCTCTGTATTTCACTTGTCTTACTAAAAATGCTACTTGTCCCTGGACACGTCACTGGTTACAGTCCTTGGTCAAGTCACGCCTCATGGGTGTCTATAATGGTGTCGGGATAACTCCGCGAAAAACTCTACGAAAACTTCACAAGCTCTTATAAACATAATTTCATTATCCACTCGAACATTAATCTTGCACGTGGAAATATTAGTTGAATTAGACAAACTGGATCAAACTAGAGCAGATCTATTTTGATCAAAGCTGGATACTAAATTTCTGACAATGATATCAGCATACCAGGTTTTCCATAACATAAAGGTAAAGACAGAACCTACCTGGTGGAGGCCAAAATAAATTACGTCAAAGACAACCTTTGATTTATTAAAAGATGTGATCTAGAGCATCCAAACCTGGAAAGTATATGGATTGAAATTAACTCACCGCGGCACAGATTTCTCATTGGTCTATTATACAGAAATTATTATTTGTGACATTAACTCACCGCGGCTCAGATTTTTCATTGGTCTATTCTGCAGCAACCGTTTATTCTTCAGAAAGCATAAATTTTTTAATAATCTACTGGGAATATTTAGAAAATATTGAAATGTTATATAATTTACAATATGACTTTAGTTTGACTGGTGACGCCAACTATTATATGCTCACTGTATCTTCCTCAAGTAAATTCAAAAAGAGCAATTGAACCATACAGTTTTTATTCGTATCATTAAAGAGCAGACATCTGGGGTTTCGAACCCCGACCGAGTCGTTCTAAACACTCGTAAAAATTGTACTGGTAGCTGTCTCACTTGTCGCTCAGCATTGAGAGAGGTTATTGTTAAGACTGGCCGGCCTGGTGTCAGAATGATGTGACTGGGTGGGACATGATGTCATAGCAACGGCATGATGCCCCAGTACTAGACGTCATTTTAAACTGCATACTGCAAACATAGTAGCCATATGACGAAAAAAAAGTAAAGCTAGGTTAAAAATCGAAATCAAACATAAACACAGAGCATACAAGAATAATTAAAAAGCCAATCACATGTCTTGATTGATTTATACAAAGCATCCTGTCTTATAATATACACTTCCTCTATAAAAACTAAACTCCTACAGTGACCATTGTACAATATTAGACAAACAAGTTGGCGTTTCTAACTTACAGGTATGCCATTTACAAGAAAACATTCTGGAAATTCTAGAACGGTGATTAAAAGGATCTGAAAATTTCATATTAAAATCATGACGGGATTAATCTGTTTAATAGGAAACAGTGATGATGCAAACTGCACAACTTTAACTTCTGTCAAATTTTAAAAACTTCCTATTACACACAAATCAGAGTTATACCCAATAATGGACCATGGATGAATAATCGAAGCAGGCTAGCAAACCATTAATGAGACAGACTCAATCATACGCCTAAATGACTATCTCATAAATACATTGCAGCAAATTAAAATAAAGAATAAATAATATAATTAAGCTAATCCGCAAAGCTAAAGCAAATTATCATTAAGAAAAAACTACAAACAAAATTTCAGACTACTCTTTCAAGAAAAAGCTACACACGCAAGCAAATGGTGGCGGATAGCTAAAGCCATTGCTAAATTTAAAACTTATGATGCATGCAATCCGCACAGGATACAGTTTACTCTCTACTACTGTCATCTCACAAACAAGGTACCGCTCCGGAACCTAAGTGGTTAGAGCATCCGCATCGGATATGAGAGGTCGCGGTATAGAACCCCTAACGAGTCATACCAAAGACTTAGAAAAAAATATACTAGCAGATGCCTAGCTTGGCGCTCAGTATTGAGAAGTTGGTATTATGGCTGGTCGGCTTGGTGTCAGGATAATTTGACTGGGTGGGACATTATTATACAGGTCAGCGGCATGATGCCCTAGTGCATTTCCAAGTAATTGGAAAAATAAATGATGTAATACCTAGTGTAGAGATCAGTACGAATGACATTAAAAACCAGTGTCTGTAACTTGTTGCCTTGGCAAACTATTCGAAACAAGAATCCTTTTAAATAGTTACATCATTTCGTCTAAGAATTTTAAATCGTTTATATACATTGAGTTTCGGACCTAATGACTCAGCTGTGACCCAACTCTGTGATAGATTATAATATAGTCGAAAGTTTAAATAAGAGGTTGAGTTTTGCTTTTTAATGTGACGTAAGCAAAGCATACGATAACGTTCGGCATGCTGTAATATGCTTCAAGTTGCCGAAATATGATATGTTGAAATGAGCTTGTGACTGGAATATTCCTACGAATCCATCAAATCCTAAGAGTATTTTATTCACTAAAGGCAAAAAGAAAACAAATATACCATATTTAAAATTTCTTAATATTATCGTTGAAAACCAGATCAGTGTTACTCGTCTTGGTGTCGCGTTTGGCTCAGGCTCATCATGGATTAAGCTTGCAAGTAACGTCTACATTAAAGCCAGCTAGCCGCTTGAATATCCGTACAAATTTCAGATACAACATTGACAGAGAAACCTTTGAATGTATTTTGTCTTTTATTCAATGTTTGCAATTTGGCAAGAGCTGCGGCTAAATTTAAAGCATGAAAACGTATAAGGTACCCCATAGCACGTTATTTACAGTGAGATTGGCTGAAAAAACAATGTTAAGGAAACGCACATCATTCCACATTCTTTACAATGAGCTTTGCTGAGAAATATTAGCATATCACATTAATCATGGCAAACTAGTTTTGTATTTACAATTCTCGATGGAGAATCACCTTGATATTCAGGCAGTATACTTGCATTGCAGAATCAGCATAAAAATCGGAATTTTATCTTTGAAGTATCTGACTAGAAAAACAGTCTCGTTTAAAAACATATTTCTATTTACAATAGATCTTTGGAATCATCTTTATGTCGAAAATATCCTAACCTATTCCCTTTCCTTTTCCCCAACACAATCACTCTGGAAAACTGATGTCATAAAACGTGTATATTTTCAGTACGGAAAGAGATTTTTTAAAATTATCATTTACTGTCAAGTTCGAAAAAAAAAAAGAAAAACAACCTTTCTGCACTTCCGTATGAATTTAACCTAAATGAAAGTCCAACCTATGTCAGACATTATTCATATGAAGACACATAATCTTACTTAATGCTCCGTTCATGTAAGGCACATGAAAAATATCTCGCATAATGCTCCGTTCATGTAAGGCACATGAAAAATATCTCGCATAATGCTCCGTTCATGTAAGGCACATGAAAAATATCTCGCATAATGCTCCGTTCATGTAAGGCACATGAAAAATATCTCGCATAATGCTCCGTTCAGGCCAGGAAAAGAAACACTTTCTTGGACTGTTTTAGTTGTTGTAGGGTTTAACGCCATTTTTCAGCACAAGATAGGTTATACATGGCAGCCAGTATTATTGGTGGAGGAAGAACCCTGGAAAACCCCAGAAAGAACCATCGACCCACGAGAAGCTACCGGCAAGCTTTCTCACATACCCACATTAGCCGAGCCTGAGACTCGAACCCACGCAGACAGAGGTGAGATGGCAGTGATCCGTAACGTTGAGCGCTTTAGATAACTCGGCCATTCGGAGCCCCTATTTATTGTACTGAGTTTGATCTATTTCTAGCAGTCTCAATAAACTCAGTCTGCAGAAGAACTCAACCAGTCCACTAGATCCATATTACAGAGCTGAATGAATGAGATAATCAATTAATATATGTCATTTGTACAATGCATCCATGATACTGAGATGTTTAAATAAGTCACATGACTCAAACTTCAGTTTCAAGTGTGATTATTCTCTCTGGCCTAGATAAAATATTGCATCATGACAATAATAATATCCTAATAGAACCCTTTATTTGTTATTAATTAACTTTATTCGTTTCTTTCTTACCTTGCTTCTTTTGTAATGGCAAATATGTTGAAAATGCAATTTTATAATGAATACATTATTATCGGTCTCTGCAAAAGTATCGGTACAAATGTGTATTGTATGAACTCTACGGAGAACTACTTTATACTGCTTTAAAGAAGTCACGTGCAAAGTAACTGAAGGAAATACTGAATGGAAGGCATTCATTTCAAACAAATAAAAACGGTTGGTTTATATTTTATTTACAAATTTTAATAAATAGATTTGACACAATTAGATAACAAATCTTATAACTTTTCTGAAGATAAATAAACAGGTTTTTTTATTATTTTTTTCAAAAGGCTGGGAAACTCAAAATCTGTCAAGAAGAACACTGGAGCTACGTTGCATAGCACTTTTACTTCAGCTGGTTACAAATGAATTTAAAAATATAGGTATATAGATATAGGGATCTGGGGGAGGGTGTTCAAAGACTAACATTATAGCAATTGAATTCAGAGTCATACAGTGTAAGACTACCCTGATAGCTACGATTTGAGGGTGTAGAAACCTTTATATTCCCGCTTTAACTATCATGGTCGATGTCTTGCTTGATTACTGGACCTCCATCCAGCCCCCATCACGATAGCCATTTATCGATAGTCTTGATTTAGCTACTTACTGTAGGTAGCCTAAACTGTAAACGGGAAAATAAATTTAAAGAAACGAAAATTGGTTACGTACGTGTCTGGACAATAACGAATCAACCAAATCACAATCAACTTGTGAGAGCATTACATCCATGAGCCATTATTCTGTCAAACAAAACAACACATCCTTTGCTTTGAATTTTGAACTTCTATGAAGATCACATATGCCAATTTAAAAAAATAAGGCCATGATGTGGAATGTTCAAAACCTTAAATCTCCTACTATTGGTAGATTTTATTTTTAATGTTGCGTAGCTGTTACGTCGCAGATGGAGAATCCCCTGTTCTATAAATAGCTACGTAGCAGACGACTTAATGGTTAGAGCGTCTGCCTCGAATACGAGAGGTCGCGGGATCGGTCCCCGGTTGAGTCATTCCCAAGACATAAAAATGTTATTAACAGCTGTCTCGCTTGGCGCACAGCAGTACAGAGATTAATTAGTATTAGGACTGGTCGGCCTGGTGTCAGGATAATGTAACTGGATGGGACATGATGCTACATGTCTGCGGCATGATGCCTCAGTGCTAGACATCACTATAAACTGCCACACTGCAGACATCATAGCGATATGACTATTTTTTTAATTAAAAAATGCTATGTTCAAATTCCAAATTAAACACACCCGCTTTTATCCCTGCACCGTCATATTAGACGGTTCTTTACATACAACAGTTTATATTCACTTAGAAACCCCCTACTGCATATTGTGAGGGGCGTATAATTGAGGTAACCTGTTGGTGTTGGAATGCATCAGTGATGATGAACCAGATGAAGTGTTGGAATTTTTCAAAGACCACGATTTATACAGAAAAATGTGTAACTTGTATTTGAAAAATTTGACACATTTTTGCTGCTATCTTTGTATGCATTTCTTGATTTTTTGCAGCAAATGTACCTATTATATTTTGTCTCATTGTACCTATTATATTTTGTCTCATTGTACCTATTATATTTTGTCTCATTGTACCTATTATATTTTGTCTCATTGTACCTATTATATTTTGTCTCATTGTACCTATTATATTTTGTCTCATTGTACCTATTATATTTTGTCTCATTGTACCTATTATATTTTGTCTCATTGTACAAGCTTACTTTTGTTTGGACGGGGGTGTCTTCTTAGCTTTCAGGAGTCTTAAGCATTTTTGCCACCTGTCTTTTGCTACGCACCATATAGCCAAGATTGTGCCGATGTGCCTTTAAACACTTGGCATACCTACCTACACAAACACATACACACAAACACACATTCTTCTATACCTATGTACGTACGTACCTACCTGCCTGCCTGCCTACCTACCTACCTACCTACCTACCTACCTACCTACCTACCTACCTACCTACATACATACATACATACATACATACATACATACATACATACATACATACATACATAGCAAGAACCATTGACATGAACAAGATTAAATAAAATAGTACGATTTTACTCCGTTGCTATAGGAGTTCTATTTTAGTACATGCATGACCTGATAACGAATCAATCTACTGAGCTTAATGAAGCCGAAGTATTGCTAGGAAACATAACGCACGCAAAGCACGTAATTAATTCAGCTCATAAGGCTTCCACGCCAGCCCACGTTCGTGCAAGCACGGACAATGTGCGATACGTTGCGTCGTTAGAAAAAACAACAACAAACTACAGCCGATTTCAAATCTGAAGAAGAAATTACTTCTGATCACTCAAAAGAAAAAGTGCGTTGAAGACACAAACGCCGGAGTTTTCAAAGGCTTTATTGGCACATCGAATTGCGTATTGAAATTAATATTAAAACGTTAATAGCGAATTTCCACTTCATTGGTTCTCTTTGAGGATTTATCGAAAAACTCTGTTCACGCAGTCTTCCAGACGTGGTCGATAGACTTGCCACGGTGACTGGGTGCTGATTTTAATATTTTTATAAGAAGATTATGTTCACCTTCTTAATGCCTGTGCATTAATCATTGTATCAATAAAACTCGAAATTATAAAATAAAGCAATTAATGGATAAGGTTAGAAATAATTACACGTTGATTGAGCGTTATTTCGAGGTCGCTTTTTCTACATGTTAGGAGCGAATGAATGAAATTATTGATAATGGACATTTCCAGATTTAAATGTGTATAAATGCATCCATTAATTAGACAAACATACAGCAATACATGGCTGTTAATGGGTACGTTTACTACAGGAAGCGTTTATAGCACTGTAACAATTAAAAACTAAATGCAAACCAAAATGCGTGCATTAAAATTAAGGACTTTTTTATGTCTTCTTTGAGAGCACATTTTAGCATGCAATAAAACCACACACGTTAAAGACATCATTATTCCTGTATGAGCAAGTTCCCGATTGCTGAGTGATTCTAGGCTCTTGTCTTGACTGGTCACTACCATTTCATTTATGTCCGCGTGGGTTTGAATCTCGGGCATTAACGGCCTTTAGCAAACGCCAGGCCCAATTTGGGTTATTTTGGCGGGGTTCCATGTGAGCAAGGCATTTGGAAATAAACCTTTAAACAAGATTTAGCTGATGATGAACTTGAAATGTTCTCTCATCTCTTTACAAATACTTTCTCTCGATAGAGAAATGTGTATATGTGAGAAAGCTTGCCAGTAACTTCCCATAGGTCGGTAGAACTTAGATATTCCAGGGTTTTTCCTTCACCAGTTTTATACTGGCCGCCATGCATAGCCTATCATGAGCTGAAAAATGGCGTTCAGGTCTATTGGTAACACGAATACGTTTGGGTGGGTGGGTGTGGTACGTAATGAGTTTAAAGTTATATATTACTGACTTCAAAATTTGTAATTTAAATATTTTTAAAACTATTTAGGGACAATCTGTTGTACAGAAAATGTATTTATAAGAGATAAAATGGATGTATTTTACGCGCAATAGATTACGGTTTTGAGATTATATTGAGTTATTGTATTGTAATTATCTTGTTGAATGAAAGCTAAGCATAATGCAACTATTGTTACATTTTTCCATTAGGCCTTGCGTACAATGCAATTAGCAAACATCACCGTACCAAGTAATGGGGCTGCCATATTGATCTTCTTCCAGTTAACCCGGTCTTTTGGCTTTTATTCAAATTACACACCCGTGAGTAATACCAAAGACTTACAAAAATGATACTAACAGTTTGGCGCTCAGCATTAACAGGTTAGTGTTAAGACTGATCAGCCATGGTGTCAGGATAATGTGACTGGGTGGGACACCAGTGGTTCAAGTCCTACTTAGTCAACAGGATACAAATTGTATCTGCAAATGGAAGAAACTCCAGCCCAGTTGATCTATGTTGTGGTGTTTCGCAGGGGTCTGTTCTTGGACCTGTTCGCTTTATTCATACACTCAGCCGCTCTCAAGTGTCATAGATAATCACCCAGTGTCTCACCAAATGTACGCTGATGACACCCAAATATACAAGTCTAGCCACCCAACTGAAGTTAATGCTGCCATTCATGAAGTAGAGAGGTGCATTTCTGATGTGAAATCATGGATGACAAGCTGAAGACGAACGATGATAAAACTGAGGCCATTCTGATCACAACATAAAGACTTTCTCATTAACATCCTTTACCTCAGACAATACATATCAGCAACACCAACATAAAATTCTCATAGTCAGTACGAAACCTAGGTGTTACTCTACACAATACTTTCATATTTCCCAAAAATGTCATGAACATATGCAAGGCTTCAAATCTTCAACTAAGACGCATCAGCTCCATTCGCAAATATATTTCAGTTAATGCCACTAAAACACTTGTGTGTTCATTAGTTTTTTTCAAGACTGGACTATTGTAACTCAATTCTGTTTGATTCGTCACAAAATCTACTCCAGAAACCTCAAAAGGTTCAAAACCCAGCTGATCGGATCATCTTTAGAGTACCTCGATCAGAGCACACCTCCCCACTGCTCTGTACCCTACATTGGCTCTCCATTCGATACAGAATCAAACACAAAATTTGTTCTCTGTGCTACGTTTCACTGACAGACTCCAGTCCAACATACCTATCCGGCCTCACCCATGTGTATACACCAGCAAGATATTTATGCTCCTCTGACAATCGTATACTCATTGTTCCCACTATGAAAACGAAGTCATATGGACAACGGTATTTTTTTTTTGTTTTTTTGCATTACCAGGATCCGGCGATGTGGAACGAATTGCCTATTGAAATTAGACACAATGACACAGCGATCCAGTTCAAGACTTTTTTTTTGTACCTTAAATGTTTTCAGCATGTTTTATGTTTTGTTTTCTCATGGGTTTTGTTTTTGTTTTTTCTGTAGTGTAGTCATATCATTATAGATGTTGTAGAGCGCTTAGAGCTTCTAAAGATTAGACGCTATACAGAGTCCTCATTATTATTATTATTATTATTATTTTTATTATTATTATTATTATTATTATTATTATTATTATTATTATTATTGTTGTTGTTGTTGTTGTTGTTGTTGTTGTACATGTCTGAGACATGGTTTCTAAGTGCTGGGCGATGCTTACTATGACATGAAGTATACATTCATATTGTATGACACTAGTTACTATATTGAGTATAAGATAAATGTTCTACAACAAATGAATACAATATCTCCTTGATTTTTAAAGAAAAGTTAAAGTTATAATTTTTTGTGAGTTAAGATCAAAACCATATTCATTCACAACAAAGCGAGGAAAATATATTTAAGGTAATATAGAAGTTTTGTGATTAAAGATAGTTTACAATTTATAATGTACAAATAATATTCCGTATTTAATGATAAGGAAAATTACCAAGAAATATATTTACTCAGTTCTTACAATCAAGTAATTTATTATATCAGAATAATTATGTGTGTTTTGTTTTTAACGTGACATTTAGCACATTGTTGGCTTTATATTGCTGATGAAATGGACGTCTGTTGTCTTTACCCAGGACACAATCAGGCAGCCGACCTTGACTGACTGGGGCAGGTATCTATCCGACGACCCTTGGATTACGAGTCCGACTCTCTACCAACCTAAATAACGCAGCTCTCCAACGTCAACTTTATACAATTGGTGTGTTTATATATGACAAGCGTGTTTTGGTTGACAACATCAATGCATTGCCATGGTGACACCTAAATACTCTCAAGCCGATGAGATACTCAAGCCTCATTGCAATCTGTTTATTCAGTCTTGGTTTAAAATATATACTTTTTCATTACGTTTTCTTTTTACCTTTTCTTTTTTGTCTTTAATGTAAAACACATCCAAAAGAGCGGAGTTTAATTTCTTAATTCGTTGATCACATAGTTGTTCTTTTGTTCCGTCACCTAGATATTTTAATCTTTTTCAAACATGTAAATATATAGTGATTGCAAAAAAAGCTTTTTAGGAAATTAATCATCCCTCTAATATATGCAATGAAAATTAGTGGACAGAAAAGTGCAGTCCATCATGAACAGAGAGCCGTGGACTTGCAAACCAAGGGTCACGAATTAGATATACAGTAAGGTCAGACCGGGTAGGCTGCTTAGTTATGTGCTTGGATTAACACGTAGTTCCGATTTTCTTAGCATTGTGTAGCCAATAATGTGATTCAAGTGCTGTTAAGACAAACAAAACAAACAACCTATCATTCACTAACATTGAAAAATGGCAAACACATATTAAAATATTCCAACCATTATGCACAAATATGTCCACACTGCAAATCATTCCGCGAATACAAAATTACCTTTCATAATAGGCACTATGAATCGTATTATTACCTATTAAACTTCGCATTTACAGATACATTTTCTTTTTTTTTGTGCAGCAGTTCATGTAAAATATATGCACACACACACACACACACACACACACACACACACACACACACTATTCTAACGTAATTGTCAATTCAACAAAATCAATTTATACTTCGCTAAAAGACCGTGCATGACCTTGCGTCAATATTGTATTTACCTTGTTGAGTTTGTTCAATGACATCTCTATTTGCAACAATACTTATTCCTTTTTATTATTATTATTATTATTATTATTATTATTATTATTATTATTATTATTATTATTATTATTATTTTGTTGTTGCTGTTGTTATTCTATTTTTTATTGTGATTACAAGTTGTTGATTGTTTCACAGTTTATTGACTCTTTTGTTTTGTAAGTTCCTATAAACTTCGTTCATGTTGCATATTGAGCAGATAAACGTCATTGCAGTCAAACTGAGAGCGGAATAAAGTTACCCAGAGTTGAAATGAAACAGGGTTATTTTTTTATAAAATATTTTTGTTTATTATAGGGTTGCATGAAAAATAAGCATTTTCTTCTTTCTTTACATCAGCCATTAACTCTGATAACTTGTAGATTTGGGCCTGAGGATCTGTACCATTAACATGTTCGTTTTTGTTGTAAGCTTTAAATAACGATCCAGTCAAAATAACCTATTTCAATCAATCTCTATAAGTCCTAATAAAAACACAGATAGTCACTCCACAGATTATACCGTTATGAAGTTTCATCTTGTGCTGTGCTGGAGACAAGCATTACTTTTCAAACGACCTGTTGGCAAACGTTTCGCTGTTAATTGATGCCTATCCATAATTGATTTTATTGAGTTTTTGGGAATATTTGCATGATTATCAGACACAAAATGAATATAGATTTGGATAGCATCTTTCTTTTCTTTATTATTGATTTGCAGTTGGAAACATTGTTGAAAATTGGCCACTATGTGACCAGTACCTTGCAATATATTATCATTTGTACTTCTTAAAGAGGAGCCCGGAGTGGCCGAGTAGTCTCAAGCGTTCTCCGTTACGGATCACTGCCATCTCACCTCTGTCTGTGCGTGTTTGAGTCTCAGATTCGGCTTCTGTGGGTATATGAGAAAGCTTGCCACTAGCTTCTCGTGGGTCGGCAGAGGCGTAGCTGGGGGGGGGGGGGCAGGGGGGTACATATGTGCCCGGGCGCCATATTAGTGGGGACGCCTAAATGGGCTTTGAAATAGGTTGTAACGGGTAATGGTGATTTTATTGATGAAAATAATGGGTTTCAGAGTTGAGGGGGGAATGAATATTGTCCCCGGGCGCCAAACACTCTAGCTACGCCTCTGTGGGTCGGTGGTTATTTCCGGGGGCTTTCCCGGGTACTTCCTCCACCATTAATACTGGTCGACATGTAAAGCCTATCATCTGCTGAAAAATGGCGTTAAACCCTACAACAACACCACCAACAACTTCTTAAAGAAAGTCAGGTTTAAAGGTTATTTTCGTAAAAGTTGCTGATTCTTACGTTATAAATGTTTGTATTGCCTTTGTTATTTATGAAAGCAATAGTAGGCGACTTCTGCAACATGTTGCCTAATTTGAACACACTGAGAATCTGCATTATGTGGCAGATCGTCTTTGAATTTGTTACACCTATTGGTATGATTTTTTCCCCTCGTTTTTTAATAGTATCAAAACACAATTTAAACTAATTCTATGTAAAACAAGTTTGGGATTATTTTATTTTGTATTAGCTGGTATGTGGATAATATTCCCTCTTTTATGATGTAGCCGAAAATGCAAGGAAGGAATTCTATTTTTGTAACTCAGATTATTACCCAAATCCGCACCTATTTTTTTTTTAAATAATCGTATGGAACTATTGACCGTTATCATTTGGTTCATATTCTTATTTACCAGCTTTTATTGCTTCAGACGTTTTTGCAAGCTCTGTGCTAATTCCAGTACCCAAGGAAGAACATAATGATACAGTTGACAATGTACTCGAAAGCCAATATATTGCGAACTATATAGATTAAATACCAAAAAAATCGTAAAGATGCTGTGGTCAGTCAATTTAAAAGGTCCATCGTGTTTGTAGGTATGGTCATGGTTTATCTATTGTGTTTAATACAGCTGTTAGCATCTCCTTTCATCTTCAAATCAAATGACGCAATGAAACTACCTGGTAGAATCAATAGATTTGTTTCTTACCTTTGATACTGTTGTATGTAGAGTTTATTCGGGTTTAATATTGCTCATTTTGCATGTCATAAAATTATACTTTCGACTAAGGTTTTAACTCGTTGCGGCGTCATTTCGTGAGGAGTTAAGCATGTACCCTTCGTGAATATCTTTACTATTTAGTGTGCTTTAAAAACGTTGTGCGTTGAGGGTGGAATGGTTTTTTTTTTTTGATGATTTACCAAAATATGCAGACAATCAAGACACCAGCAAATACTGGACAGTTATTTATTGTTCCTCCAATAATGTATCCTTATTCAGTAAAAGTTATACTATATTATAGTATGTAAGAGTAAACCATCTAATACTATTGTTACTTTTTAAGTCCTAACTGAATAGGTCCTTTTTTTAAGTCCTTATTATAAGTTCTTAATTTAGGTCTTTATTTTAAGTCTTTAGTTTAAGTCTTTATTTTAAGTCATTATTTTAAGTCTTTATTTTAGGTCGTTATTTTAAGTCTTTATTTTAGGTCCTTATTTTAGGTCTTTATTTTAGGTCCTTATTTTAGGTCTTTATTTTAGGTCGTTATTTTAGGTCCTTATTTTATGTCTTTATTTTAAGTCTTTATTTTAGGTCCTTATTTTAAGTCCTTATTTTAGGTCTTTATTTTAGGTCCTTATTTTAGGTCTTTATTTTAGGTCTTTATTTTATGTCCTTATTTTAAGTCTTTATTTTAAGTCTTTATTTTAAATCTTTATTTAAGTCTTTTTTAAAGTCCTTATTTCAAGTCATTTTTAAGGTCCCTTTTTTAGGTCCTTATTTGTGTTTCAATCCAGTTATTAAAATACTATTAAAATATTGTTTTCTTCAAATTAGCGTGTTCTTGATATTGTATACTGTACAATTTAGGTTCATGCAAAAGATACGTTTATAACGACTAATTGTAAGCTGTACTTTAATTTAACTTTTATACAATTTAAAAGTCAATAAAATCGTTCCTGTTATCTGATGGGTGCATAAAAAAGTTGACAAAAATGTGTATACGCCTGCAATCTTAAATTTATCTGAATCAACGAAATTAGTATGACATTCTTTAGTTCAGAAAAAAAATACGTGATGGAACATATTTTACTGCTGACTGACATCAGGGCGGAGTTTCATTCCTAGGAAAAACTCATTTTTCTTTGACTACTCGGTCTGAAAGAATTGCTCCCAATGCAAGAGTTGTTTCGTACTAAAAATTACAGTTTTATCATCTACATTAACCCCTAAGTCTATATGATCAGGATCCGCGAAATTTTAACAATGCGAAGATCATAAAGCACATTATATCACGAATTTAGCTTTTTCTTCCACAAACTTCTTGTTAATATAATCAGTTTTCCTTCATACTACTCACAGTGAAAGAACCTTTCAGCCCTTTACCGTCTTTAAATTAGTTTTGATTTCTCTATATTTCGTTTATTTCATCTCTGTGTTAACATAATGTGAATATTTTACGCATTAAATTCTGAATGCATCTTTTTAAATTGGACTATTTTGTACCGAACATTTGACATCTTTTCTCGTTTGTTTCATCATTTTTATATTTCTCAATGTTTTGCACCATACTGATTTTTATTAAGAATTGTATGATTTCTGTTTACCTTTGCATCTCAAGCAGATTGTTCATTTTTAGTATATGGTAAAATAAAATGCTTTACTGTTTTGCTCTTATCACTCAAATCTATAAAACGTTATTATTAAATCTTAAAGTATTCTACCGAACTTTCATTAAACATTGATGTTTTTGTAATCATCGATATTGTTGGTTATCTCTGTTGAATCATTCTTCTCGAACTCTGATATGGAAGAAGAGTTAGCTGTTTTCTTATTGTTCAAGTTCATATCAAGAACATTTGGATACTTTTAACTGCCGAGGTCATTCTTCTTTAAATAATTTTATTTCGATTTAAAATCTCTCTTTAACTATTCCAGCTGTTATTATACAATTTGTTAGTTTTCACTGAATTTCTTTTTAGGTATACAAATGGTTTGCAAATGGTCTATTTCAATGGAAGTCTTCTCGTAATTTGGTTATTAATATTGTTGAAGTTAAGGCATTGGTTTGTCTACTCTTTCTCTTAGATATAAAATGCCTTTGATGTGCTATAAAAAGCGGTGGATGTTTGCGTGAACAGTTCCGGTAGATATAATGTATTTTTTCTTCTTTATTCTCGTTTGTCACAACAGACAGCACACTATGATGTCTATTTTGAATTTGAGTTGTGTATTGTTATAGTTGTATATCATGTCATCGTCACAGCTGTGACATCACTGTCCTACAACTAGCAGCTTCATTAACATTTTAGTACTGCCTGATACTGCCGAAGTAAACAGTGTAAAATATGTTCTGTTTGGAATTTGTACTGTGAGGAAATATAGTTAGAATTTTGTCCATCTTTACGTGATTTTAATTCTCTTGTTGGATAACGGTTACGTAATGTTTACGACAGTGTGCTACACATGTGTGTCTAACAGCGGATGACCGGCTGAGTTTATTTATTAATTAGACTGTTGAGTCTGCTATCTGCTTCAAAGGAAAAAGCTCTGTGTCGCTAAGAGGGCCAGATTTCTGTGTTCACAGTTATATGTGAACGTTTATTGTCAAGTGCCGCCGACCAACAATTGATGCGTACCAGCCAGTCGTAATTATGTGAATTTAGGAATCTACCAGTAGAAGGAGGTAATGTCTCAGACAGACAAGGAGACAATGAAATATCCAGCCATACCTCCCCAAAATTTACTGTAATTAGTGGTTTCCTAACGTTTGGAAAGCACGGAGGATACAATGATGTATCAAAAAGAGGGGGAGGGGAGACCATTCCGAGCGAGAGTTTTTTGTTTTTTTTTCAGGCAGAAATAAATCAGCTTCTTGACGTGGCATCTGTACACCGTCCATGTATCGTGCATAGAACAGAGTGGCAACACATTAGCTTCACAGACCTAAATTTTTGTTTGCGCTCCCACAAATTTACAAGTAGTCTGTCAAAAGCCAATATTGTCCTGCCTGACTCCATTGTTGACTGTATAAGGTTCAGATGACTCGCCGTTGGCAACGGCGTTGTCTACGATTGGAGCGAGCAAGCTTTAATTGAACCATTATGATAAATTTTCTCTGGGCAACCAAATTTTTCCATGATCATCCAAAGGCCTCAATGGCTGACACAGGCAAAGGCTTTTGTCAGGTCGATGAATGTCAAGTACAGGTTGGAGTTCTCTTTCTGGCATTTTTTCTTGAGATGAAGAGATGCAGACACCAGGGCTATGGTTATCGTCTATTTCTGAAACTGGCTCAGGCTGAAGCTTTTAATCAAAGTGATGCACAAGACGAATCAACTTAATTATGGCAGGTATTATGTCGGCTATTGACAGCAAAGTGATGCCCCGGTGGTTATCGCACAAATGTATCTTGCCATTCTGCTTGTACAAATGGATTATGAACCAATGGCGTAGCGACCGGGTGTGTGTGTGTGTGTGTGTGTGTGTGTGTGGGAAGGTAGGACATTCGCCCTGGGCGCCGGTGGCTAGGGGGCGCCAAATGGGGCCGCAAATTTGGGTGTTTTGCCCTGGGCGCCTAATATCCTCGCTACGCCACTGTTATGAACGCATCCTTGTACTCCAAGGGTATAGTTCGCTGATTCCACATTGACTGGATGAATTCATAAGTTCTGTGCCATGTATGAGCCTCCAGTTTTGTAACTACTGTTGGTATAACATCTGCTCCTTGTGCTTAACCGTTTGACAGCAGATGAATTACTTTCACAGTTACAGTCCGTGTTGGAGGAACCAACAAGTGTTATTTTGATTTCCACTTTGGTAAGTCGATCAGTTGTCTCCTCACCGATAGAGGACTGTTGATTGAAGATGGTGTTGAAGTGTTCTGCCCATCTTTCAAAAATGTTTCATATATATTTAGTTATATGTAAAGTATTGCTTGAACTATGAACCAAATATCTCAGCTCACTGACCATGTTCAGTAGTTCACATTTAGTGAATTCTCAACAAACCTTGGCTATTTCGGCGGGACAAAATTATGTCTCGGATGTATGTCGTCAGCGCTGTAATTTTCTGAAACATCATACACTTTGTTTGCTGGAAATTAATCCACTAAAACGAAAATCTAAAAAATCTGTATTACTTAAACAAGAAATTACGAATGAAACAAATTGTTCGATCATTTGTAACATCTCGGTCAACCCTTTAGTCGTAAATAGCCAAACTAATCAGAATGGCAGCTATTGACATACATTCGAGGTGAGATCTGCATAATTGAACTTGACATTGCAAATTTATTGAAAGCATATTTAAAGGATTAATATCTTTTTATACCCTGAGAGAATAACCATTTTGTTTACTTGTGGGACATTTAGAGTACTGTGTTATAGGTACAGTATTTAGTCATTACAGTCATCTTGTTGCGTATTCAGCAATATGGTGGCAACTGAACTGCTGGAGTTGAGTTTCATTATTACACTCATAAGCAAATACACCGATAAATCAGCCCCACATCTATAAACATAAAGTGGATATCATCTATTCATTAAACCTGCAAAAATCTACAGACACTCTTGTCTGCACACATCGGTGTACATTTTATATATTTACTGGTAATTCTCGCGGCTGTTGAGCTACCATCGCCTGAAGGGCTCTTTTGACGATATATCCATACCATTTTCGGATAAATACCTGTGTTTGGCGACTTGTAAATGTACGTGGAATAGCACAACCCTCGGTCATGTAGACATTTTGAATTTAGCACTATATATGGCTGTTCCCAAATACCGGTATCTAAACTGTACGCAAGTGTGTTCCGGAAAGCTTTGCATGCAGCGAAATTGTAAATTTTAATAAACATGTGATATCATACCCACACATCGTCCATCATCGTCAACACACGTTTGGGGATTTAAGGAGAGTGCTATTCGTCTTGTATGTGTTACCTACTGTAGTGTTATAGCCTTAAAGACGCAATCAATCACCTGTTTCTGAATGCAATATTATGTTCACCGACTTCAAACTATGCAAGTGGACAAATTCTATCATCTTCACTAGCCAAGGTTCCGATACGATAACTCTATCTACATATTTGCGGATCAAACAGTTATATTGGTGCTTTGTCCTAGCGACATCTATTGGATTTCATGAGTTGCCTCCCTTAGTATGTACTGTCAACTAACCAACAGCGCAGTGCATTGTATGGTGGGTGGAAATTGACCTTAAACAAATACTTTTGAAGTTTAATATCGAAAGTACTAGAGGGAAGCCATTACAGGAGTTTTCTTTAGTGAAATGTATTTGAGTAAACACGGACAGGCACTGGAAAATTGCTTATTTATCAGTCCATTCAAATTGTGTGCTCCCCTTGTCTCGATCATGTAGGAACAGTGTCCAAACTTGAACAACATAATTTTGATTGGATGAGTTGGCATGCCGCTGCATCCAATGAAAGAAGAAGAACATAAATATCTTCTCGGTATGCCAGGGTGTGGAGTAGATATGGTTATCACATCGGAACCTTGGTTAGCGAATATATATATATATATATATATATATATATATATATATATATATATATATATATATATATATATATATATATATATATATATATATTTGGCAAAATGTATGGAATGAAACATCACACATTAATTAGCTTTGCAAAACCAAACCCATCACGGAAAATTGGAAACCCTCGTGCTGATCAAATCGTAAACATAAGGTGTCATTTTAACGTTTGCGTACAGGTTACGTGTACGTGTCTCATACTTACCTCCTTAAGGGTGATCCTCGACAGTATGCATAACGGGTCTCATACATACCTCCGTAAGGGCGAACCTCGACAGTATGCAAATCGGGTCTCATACATACCTCCTTGAGGGTGCACCTCGACATTATGCATAACGGGTCTCATGCATACCTCCTTAAGGGTGAACCTCGACAGTATGCATAACGGGTCTCATACATACCTCCTTAAGAGTGAACCTCGACAGTATGCATAACGGGTCTCATACATACCTCATTAAGGGTGAACCTCGACAGTATGTATAACGGGTCTCATGCATACCTCCTTAAGGGTGATCCTCGACCAGTGTGCATTGCAATGAAGTGTTCACTGATAGTGGAACATATTCTCATCGAGTACATCGACTTCCATCCACACTGACACACGTTTTTCATGTAAACTCAGTAAAGTGATATAAGATGATGTACTTGCAGATAATAGTTTAGACGTTTTGAAGGAATGTGGCGTATTTCATCTTTGACCTTATATTTTAAGCATGTTATGTCTTTTATACCATTCTCTTTTTAGATTTAAAAATTACATTTTAATCATACAAAATAGCCTGTAGTGTACTGACGTTCCGTAAACCCTATCCATTTATATACACATATATGATACAAGAATAAACTCAAGTCATGAATAGTGTCGATAAATCAAGACTTATTGTGTTTGACCGACAGTATGTGTATCTATCTTTCATGCACGACTATCGTTTTCCTTGTTCCTTGCGTCTGTAGTCATGCTGGGCGGAACTTATCCTCCGTTTCTCCATAAGGTACGAGAGTTTGTCTGTTCTCTGATACTAGCTTGCCAGCAAACGATTTGCTTCTGCAAATAAAAGCAACTAAGTACCAGTTTTTGTTCAATGTGGCACAACAAAGGCCGAGTTTATAACATAATAAAGATCCGAAACTGATTTCTGTACGCTCCATTCATCATTACTCACCTCGACTGGGGGCTGGTCATTAGTAAAACAGCGCTCTGTCCTCTAAGCCAACTATGGAATGTCGTTTGTTTATTATGAATAATAAATTGCAATTTGATGTTAGCTGATAAGAATAGTGCTAATTTTATTTTCCCATTTATGTGGAAATCCTACATCGCCAAGGGTCAAATAAGGTCGATTCCATTGAGTAGAAATCTATGCACTTATCGGTCTAAAATTGATACAGTTGTTCAGGCATATCACTTCCCGTATTCTGCTACCTTCTAATTTAATATTGGAATTGATACTGTGTATTACTGCATTCAATTTTATCAGAACATAACACATTTGACGTATCAACATGATAACTATTTACAGAGTCTGCAAGGGAACAAGCTCAACTGGACTCTCTCTCTCTCTCTCTCTCTCTCTCTCTCTCTCTCTCTCTCTCTCTCTCTCTCTCTCTCTCTCTCTCTCTCAGTTGTATTTATTGTCGTGTTCCCTTACTTAAGTTGCATTGCATATCTGCTATTTAGCCATCGTCTACTGGGGCACTTATATCGAATTTCGTAAAATCGCATAACTATTTGTGCAGCTAACAAGAAATATAACATATATGGATAAAAGAAAAGAATGAAATACATTTTATTTTAGAAAATAAAATGTTCAGGAAAAACGTTCTTTCATTAGTATCTCAATTCCGTGCGTGAAAAACGTGTCTGATGACGTATGATACATTATTTAATCTATGTTAATTAAGGTGACAAGATCATGATTGAGTACAATGTCAATGTGAAATGACCATAGTCTAAGCCCGAATGAAATGAATATAAACAGTAAATTAATATTTATCTATGGAAAGGTGTGCGAGAAGTAACCATATATCATGCCACGTGTACTCCAGCTGCATTTTCTTGATAGTATTGACTAAAATTGTGCGTATATATAGAATATATAAATATCAATCGTATATATAGAATATATAAATATCAATCGTATATATATATATATATATAGAGTATATAAATATCAATCGTATATATAGAATACATAAATATCAATCGTATATATATAGAATATATAAATATCAATCGTATATATAGAATATATAAATATCAACCGTATATATAGAGTATATAAATATCAATCGTATATATAGAATATATAAATATCAATCGTATATATAGAATATATAAATATCAATCGTATATATATATATATAGAATATATAAATATCAATCGTATATATAGAATATATAAATATCAATCGTATATATAGAATACATAAATATCAATCGTATATATATATATATATAGAATATATAAATATCAATCGTATATATAGAATATATAAATATCAATCGTATATATAGAATATATAAATATCAATCGTATATATAGAATATATAAATATCAATCGTATATATATATATATAGAATATATAAATATCAATCGTATATATAGAATATATAAATATCAATCGTATATATAGAATATATAAATATCAATCGTATATATAGAATATATAAATATCAATCGTATATATAGAATACATAAATATCAATCGTATATATATATATATAGAATATATAAATATCAATCGTATATATAGAATATATAAATATCAATCGTATATATAGAATATATAAATATCAATCGTATATATAGAATATATAAATATCAATCGTATATATATAGAATATATAAATATCAATCGTATATATAGAATATATAAATATCAATCGTATATATAGAATATATAAATATCAATCGTATATATAGAATATATAAATATCAATCGTATATATATATATATAGAATATATAAATATCAATCGTATATATAGAATATATAAATATCAATCGTATATATAGAATATATAAATATCAATCGTATATATAGAATATATAAATATCAATCGTATATATAGAATATATAAATATCAATCGTATATATAGAATATATAAATATCAATCGTATATATAGAATATATAAATATCAATCGTATATATAGAATATATAAATATCAACCGTATATATATATATATATAGAATATATAAATATCAATCGTATATATAGAATATATAAATATCAATCGTATATATAGAATATATAAATATCAATCGTATATATAGAATATATAAATATCAATCGTATATATAGAATATATAAATATCAATCGTATATATAGAATATATAAATATCAATCGTATATATAGAGTATATAAATATCAATCGTATATATAGAGTATATAAATATCAATCGTATATATATATATATAGAATATATAAATATCAATCGTATATATAGAATATATAAATATCAATCGTATATATAGAATATATAAATATCAATCGTATATATAGAATATATAAATATCAATCGTATATATAGAATATATAAATATCAATCGTATATATAGAATATATAAATATCAATCGTATATATAGAATATATAAATATCAATCGTATATATAGAATATATAAATATCAACCGTATATATATATATATATATAGAATATATAAATATCAATCGTATATATAGAATACATAAATATCAATCGTATATATAGAATATATAAATATCAATCGTATATATATATATATATAGAATATATAAATATCAATCGTATATATAGAATACATAAATATCAATCGTATATATAGAATATATAAATATCAATCGTATATATAGAATATATAAATATCAACCGTATATATAGAATATATAAATCTCAATCGTATATATAGAATACATAAATATCAATCGTATATATAGAATACATAAATATCAATCGTATATATAGAATATATAAATATCAATCGTATATATAGAATACATAAATATCAATCGTATATATATAGAATATATAAATATCAATCGTATATATAGAATATATAAATCTCAATCGTATATATAGAATATATAAATATCAATCGTATATATAGAATATATAAATCTCAATCGAGCTCTATTCTGTTGGTAGCAAGAGAATTATGTTACTACTGATATTTTCTGTGCGAATATGCAACACAACACAGAGATCATGAACTGTTTTGTTTGTTTGTTTTTTATGGTTTAACGCCATTTTTCAGCACAATATAGGCTATACATGGCGGCCAGTACTAATGGTGGAGGAGGAACCCGGAGAAACCTCAGAAAAAAACCACCGACCCACGAGAAGCTACTGGCAAGCTTTCTCACATAACTACATTTGCCGAATCTTAGACTCGAACACACGCAGACAGAGATGAGATGGCAGTGGTCCGTAACGAATAGCGCTTTAGACCACTCGGCCACTCGGGGTCCCTGATCATAAACTGTAAACAGCTGACATCATCGCGCGGCATTCCGTTAGAATTCTGATATTTTAGTCTTGTATACATATTGCTAGGCAGTTACGTCTGAGCATAGAATTCAAAGAAAGCTTCCCTATTTATAATGAATAACAAATATATTTCATCTCGATGAAATATATACGTTATTTGCTCGATTCAAGCAAATATCCGCAAAGTAAAATAGGTACTAGCGAATGCAGCATATATCCGCAAAATAAAATAGGTACTAGCGAATGCAGCATATATCCACAAAATAAAATAGGTACTAGCGAATGCAGCATATATCCGCAAAATAAAATAGGTACTAGCGAATGCAGCATATATCCGCAAAATAAAATAGGTACTAGCGAATGCAGCATATATCCGCTATGTAATAAAGATATATTCTCTATGTAATATAGGTACTACCGAATGAAACACATATCGGCTATTCGATACAGATGCTAGCGAATGAAGCACATATCGGCTATTCGATACAGATGCTAGCGAATGAAGCACATATCGGCTATTCGATCCAGATGCTACCGAATGAAGCACATATCGGCTATTCGATACAGATGCTAGCGAATGAAACACATATCGGCTATTCGATACAGATGCTAGCGAATGAAGCACATATCGGCTGTTCGATACAGATGCTAGCGAATGAGCACATATCGGCTATTCGATACAGATGCTAGCGAATGAAGCAAATTCCGCTAAGTAATATAGGTATTAGCAAATCCGCTATCTTATAAAGATATTAGCTAATCAAGCATATATCCGCTATCTTATAAAGATATTAGCGAATCAAGCATATAGCCGCATTGTAAGATAAGTTATAGCGAATCAGACAAATATCTGCTATGACATATAGGTACTAGCGAATCGAGTATATTTCGGTTACGTAATATATGTATTAGCGAATCAAGTATATATCTGCTGTGTAATGTGGGTAGTAGCGAATTTAGCATATATTAGCAATGTAATATAAGTACTAGCGAATCAAACACTTATACGCTATGAAATATGAATACTAGCGAATCAATCACATGCACGCTATGTAATATAGATACTAGCGAATCAAGCACATATCTGTTATATAATATAGGGCTAGCGAATCAAGCATACAAGCGAATCAAGTACATATCCGCTATGTAATATATTTGCTAGCGGTAGTTATACGTCATTGTAATGTGTAGCATTTGTTTTGCTGACTAAACCAGTTTGATGCACTTTATACACAAAACTGCATACGTGCTTTGTTCTGAATGGACGGAAATAACGTGTTTGATATGGCGTAAAGATATGTCGGGGCAGTCAGGCATTTACGAATTCATGGGTCACTTCAAGTGTCGTTTTTCCCATGACTAAGTACACTACACGAATGCGGTTTTGTATTTATTGCCTATCACTTTTTAGGCTTCCTAAATAATTGGAGATTTACTGTATCAACGGAATTCAAAACGAACTAGGATTTTATAAAAGTTCAATTCACTCCATCTAAAATATCTACGCGCGGACCTCAGACAAGTCAGAAGTAGTTTGAATCTGGGTATATGATAAGGAAATACGGATTAAACAGCTGTATAGAACGCACGAAAGATCAAATGGTATGTAATAAAAATCAAATGGGTATGTAATAAAAAATAAAATGGTTATGTAATAATGATCAAATGGGTATGTAATAAGATCAAATGGTTATGTAATAAAGATCAAATGGATATGTAATAAAAATCAAATTGTATGTAATAAAGATCAAATGGGTATGTAATAAAAATCAAATGAGTATGTACTAAAGATCAAATGGGTATGTAATAAAATAAAATGGGTATGTAATAAAAAATCAAATGGTATGTAATAAAGATCAAATGGGTATGCAATAAAAATCAAATGAGTATGTACTAAAGATCAAATGGGTATGTAATAAAAATAAAATGGGTATGTAATAAAAAAAATTGAATGGGTCTGTAATAAAGATCAAATGGGTATGTAGTAAAGATTGTAAAGTGCCAAATTTTTCGACAGTGAAATCCATTAATTAATTCTTAGTCTAGCCGACAATTAACTGTCTTGGAGTAGAGTTTGGACGAAGGAATGTTGTCCTAACTCGGTCACACTGTTAGAATGTTTATAGTAAAAACGGACTAGTTGTATGGCAGCTTAAAAAGGGGGAAATTCTCACGTAAAGCTATCAAAGTGATTTGAAACAAATGGCAGGGTGTTATTTCGACCCCAGGTGGCATTTTTGGCATCTTGATAGGCAGTTTCCCAAATGTCTGTAGGAATAGCATTTATTCCGATTGGTTAAATGTGGAATCAGAGGGGTGGGTCGATCTCTGAAATTGGGGGAAATATATTCTCTGAGCAAATGAATTTGAATCAGTCTAGTAATTACCTCTGTAAGAGAGGGTCAGTAGTATTAATTCCGAAAATACGCAGTAGAAGACTCCGGCCGTTCTTTGCAAGAAAGACGTCCGTAAAAAATTGCGGTTCCAGGGGAAACTGAATTTGGAACGATTGTAAGACACAAGGTATTTAACTCAAATTCACATTTATCATGATGTAATTTATATGTTGTTTTCTTAGTTACAGATGCGTGATCTATTGATTTTGTAGGAATCGTTCACATTTATCATAATGTAATTTATATGATGTTTCGTCGTTACATATGCATGACGTGTTGATTTTGAATGAATAGTTCGGTTTTTACAGTGATTTAGTAATGTACTTTTGAATTCTGAATTAGCATTTTCACCTTATATACTTAGGTAGGTTAATGGGTGGTGTAGAAAACCCGCCGTGAACATTTATAATTGGAAAGTGTTACATTAATTTGAATTTATCATATTAGTGAATATTGATTGTGGGCTATGATATATTGCCTCACTTTACGTAATAATTTACGGGAATATGTGTGACTTTCCCAAATTCTGATGTCGATAATTAGCGGTATAACTGTATTGATCTGAAGACTTGTGTAGTATCTGTTAGCCGTATAAACGTTAACACTGATAGTAAGATCTGATTGTTCGAACCTGAAAGACGGACGGACAATCTCAACTCTCAAAACCTAACGAGATACTTAGGGCGTTTTACCCTTTTCTTTTCAAAGGAAAATAGTTTGTTTGAAGAGAGAGAGAGAGAGAGAGAGAGAGAGAGAGAAATAGCGAGGAGGTCGAGATTCAAAGGAGGGAAAAGAAGTTAGAAGTCAGAGTTGTGTAATCCCACGTTCAGCCAAATGGCAATTTAAAGTCGAGACGTACGCAGAAAAAAAAAAAACAGTCGACGAACAGGTCATTGTGAATTTACCAAGCGGTCCAATGTTAATGAACACTCGATTTCATGATGAAATTTGCTATCAGCTATTAATGGGTAAATTTGTCTATTTTTATTAATGTTTGAAATTTAATTAATGTATCTAGTAATTTTAAACTTCGGTTTTAATGTGTTTCTGAACTAAGTGTATTCAGAAGGAAAGAAATGTAATTTACTGTGTCTTTCTTTTGATTTTCTTTTGATTAAATTCTTTATTTATCTTTACGGGGGCTCGTGTGTTGTCTTTGTTCAAGATACCGACTCAGATTACCATATCCATTCTATAACCGGGCAAATCACACCGTAGAGATGATCCTTTAGATAACGAGTATTATCGGGAGGCGGTTTCGAGTGTTGTTTTCCAAGTTGCGCAATACCTCTGACCAGGGGCTTGTGCGATATTGTACTAATAACGCTTGATACCGAAACGCCCGTTACAAAGATCAAATGGGTAAGTAATAAAAATCAAATGGTTATGTAATAAAGATCAAGTGGGTATATAATAAAAATCAAATGGGTATGTAATAAAAATTAATATCAAAGTTAGTAAAACAGCAAAAATTGTTCCGAGTCACGAAGGCCGTAGAAGTAACGACAGGAAGAAGAATGCGAGACAGGTTTTTACTTAATATTAACTCGATTCAACTCGATTCAACTTTAGGAATCCTGTTCCATAGAAGAATTATACATTTTCTAATTCACTGCACATATCGTAAACAATCGACTCTAATTTCAAAACAGTTCTTGTTAGGCACACACGTCAAAGCCGAAATATGATTGGTTCAAAAGGTTATACTTAAATAACATCCACGCATCAGATATTTCGGCGTTGACATGTGTGCTAAAGTTGAATCGAGTTGATATTAAGTACAAACTTACTTTTGCATTTACCACTGTTCTGTAATTAAAGAATTAATGTATCGTAGAGCCGCAAATATAGTACATGTAGCTCTTTTCACCGGTTGTCACGTGGAGTCGCACTTGTCCACGAGGAAAAATTCGCAAAAATCGCACGTTTCGGAAGCCGTAACTTCATTTTGGTACAACGTACAAAAGTCAATGCTAGCTTGGCGAATAGCAAAACTATCTCAGAAGTAAAACAAGCCATAGAGAATGGTCGTGTGCTTTTACATACGGAAATAGCAGAATGAAATCGCGGGTCATGGGTGGAACCAAGTATTTGGAAGTTACGTACCTTCTCTTTTTATATAGTATGATAGAGAGGTTCCAATGTCAGAATGGGTCATAGGGGCAATCTAAGGTATTTTTGTCACTCTATCTGATTTTGTTCTTTTAGATTATTTATTTGTTCACATCAATCTTGAGTTGAGCACCTGTGATTGGTGGTAATAGAGGTTAAGGCAACTGTACACAAATTATGGAAAGACATTTTCTGTGGTTAGATGGTGGCATAATGAAGTTGTTATTATACATTTCATAATGAGATACTCAAATGCATCAGTGAGGGTGCTTGTGTTTTTTTTTTTAATTTTTAACGTATCTTTAACAATGTTTCAGTCATATCACTACGCTGTCTGCAATGCGGCAGTTACTACTTTTTATTGTAGGACTTGATTTATGTGCGTTTTGTTTTTAAGATATACTCATCCTTATTGAATGAGAGGGGGGAGATAAGGGACAAAGGAAGAAAAAGGAAATACGTATACATACAAATAAACGTCTGAATAAATTCCAACATGACATCGCACCCCCCCCCCCACCCCCACCCCCATAACGCCCCAGTTCTAACCCCGGCCGAGTCATACCAAAGACACAAAGGGTACTAACAGCTGCTTCGCTTGGTGCTCAGCATGAAGAAGTTAGTGTTCGGGCTGGTAGCCTGGTGTCAGGACAATGTGACTGGGTGGGACATGGTGTTACATGTATGCTTCGTGATGCCCCATTGCTAGACATCATTATAAACTGCCTCACTGCAGATATGACTACAGTTATTTAAAATGCCTTAAATATTTTAAAAATTAAAACACAAAAGCACTTAGTAGAAGTATTGAAAATTTAAGGAAGTTTGGGTAGAAGATAGAACAGGATGGAAGAAGAAATGCTAACCAGAATATAAATTTAACTGAGTCTATTTTGAGTTTGCTGTGTTAGGTATAAAGTTTTCAACTTGGAGAACAATTCAAACACTCTTAATTATCCATCTAAACATCGTGAAATTGAAAACCTGGTAATTCAGTAGAACAAGAGATTTTTAACTCCATTTGTAAGAATAACTGATAAAACATCTATCAATATCCTAATTAGTTTTGGGTTGACGTCTTTGAGTCATATCTTGAGCTAACTAGATCATTCAAAGTGGTCACAGCTGAACATGTATTTAGAAAAACAGATGTTTTATTAATTGTAATGTAACAGATGGAAAAAGTGTGTATTACAAATAATGGTTCAGGAAAGACACTAGATTTGTGGAAGTTTTCATTTTTTAATGGGAATGGTTCTTGTATAAGTTAGTACAGTTTTGAAAATAAATTTTATATTAACATTAATTTCATATATTTTCAAGGAATATTTGCCGCTATAATAACATATAAAAATAAGTTAGTATTAATTATTATTCAAATATGATCCAATCCTTTAATTTTTTTTGTATATACCGTTATAAGATATAAATGAAAATGTAGATATATATGAGAAACAATGTAGATATATATGAGAAACAATGTAGATATATATGAGAAACTGATTAGAAACAATGATGAACCAACATCTAAATGAAAAAAAGAATTTTGCATTTAAATAACTAGATCATATAAACATGGCAAGGCCACACAATCCACTTTTGAATGCGGAAATAAACAAAATAAAAAATAAAATAAAAATCCTTACGTTAAACTGAAAGCCCTCTTTAAAGATGTTTCGCTCTGAGATCAGTCGACTACGATCGCTCTGTAATATTTATACAGACTCCAAACTCAACAAACCTCTTGGTATCAATTTTGCCAAGAAAGATCATAGCCAAAATTGTAAACATTTGGTTATTTTTGTATAAAATCAGTCTTTAATTCGATAAAATGCACAATGTGTAATAATGTCTACGAAGTGTAATATTGCAGCGGTTGACACACGCTACTCCGACATTAATCATGGCGAATCAGAAATATGAGTACAGTTTCATGGAGTGATGACAAACACCACGCCAGTTAACAACGTTTTGGTGAAGTGTTCCATGGTTTTTCATTTCCTTGTTTTAGATGTGTATGCTTTATTCTTGTGAACTTGATAGTGCTTTGCAAGTTACAATTGCTGCCAACAATCTGGGATTCAAGAAAACCGTAGGATCACAAATACATGATACAATATACAATAAAATCTATCCACTAACCTATGTTAGGTGTATCTTGTAAAACTGCCAACATAATGACTGAACGAGATCTGAAATAATTTAATTTATTCCATTCCGAAGATTATCAAGAAGAGGATATCAAATATTGCAATTCCTATAATGCCAAAATAAAACATGACATTAAAATGAAATCGCATTTGCAATTAGTATATGGAGACAAACAACAATAAAACATTTTCGAATTTACTCAGAAATAACGGTATTTGACTTTTGGAAAAATTTCCAGAGAAGCAAATCTTTTTTTTCTGATGTTCTATCCAAAATATAGACGACTCGTCGTACATTTATATATCGTCATAATATTTAGGATGATACTATTGGGAGGGGATGAAGTCAGAGACTATATTTTTCATTTAAAGATTCGTGACGCAGTTAGTATTGATGTCATATCACCTGGATTTATCGTGGCTGGTAAATCAACCGGTATTGATGTCATATCACCTGGATTTATCGTGGCTGGTAAATCAACCGGTATTGATGTCATATCACCTGGATTTATCGTGGCTGGTAAATCAACCGGTATTGATTATATGGCTTCTGATTTTTGTCGTGGCTGTTAAATCAGCTGGTATTGATTGCATGACGCGTGGATTTATCGTGGCTGTTAAATCAATTGGTATTGATGGCATGACACCTGGATTATCGTGGCTGGTAAATCAGCTGGTATTGATGGCTTGACGTCTGGATTTTTTTGTGGCTGGTAAATCAGCTATTATTCATGGTACGGCGTCTGAATTTTGTCGTGGCTGGCGAAACAGATGATATTCATAGCATGATATCTAAAGTTGTCAAGGACGCCAAGGTTTAACCCATGTCTCATTTGATTCGCTTTAATAATAATAATAATAATAATAATAATAATAATAATAATAATAATAATAATGAAGACTTTGTATAGCGCCTAAACTTTCAAGCTCTAAGCGCATTACACCATCAATAATGATATGACTACACTACAGAACAACAAATGACAAACACAATGAAATTGGAAAACATAAAAATATGCTGAAAAACAAAACATGATTAGGTCGCTAAGTTTGTCCCTGCAGTCGAAACAGGTGAGTCTTAAGAGCACTCTTAAAAGGGACCACTGTGTCTTTGTGTCTAATTTCAATGGGCAATTCGTTCCACGTCCCCAGGCCCTAGTGTGCAAATGAACGTTGTCCATATGACTTTGTTCTCACCTTGGGAACAATGAGTATCAGAAGAAGAGCGTAAGGATCTAGATGGTGTATACACATGGGTGAGGCTGGATAGGTATGTTGGACTGGAGTTTGTCATTGAAACATAGCACAGAGAACAAATTTTGTGTTTGATTCTGTATTGAATTGATAGCCAATATAGGGTACAGAGCAGTGGTGAGGTGCGCTCTGATCGAGGTACTCTAAAGATGATCCGTGCAGCTGTGTTTTGAACTTTTTGAAGTTTCTGAAGTAAATATTGTGACGAACCAGACAGAATTGAGTTACAATAGTCCAGTCTTGAAAGTGCTAATGAACACACAAGTGTTTTAGTGGCATCAACTGAAAGATATTTACAAATGGAACTGATGCGTCTCAATTCAAGATATGCAGCCTTGCATATGTTCATGACATGTTGGTGCAATGTGAGAGTACTGTCTAGAGTAACGCCTAGGTTCCGTACTGACCGTGAGAATTTAATGTTGGTGTTGCTGATATTTATTGTCTGAGGTAAAGGATGTGAATGAGAAAGTCATAATGCCATGTATGATGCTTTATATTTCCAAAAAGACCCGTAAACATCTATGGTCATTCTAACAAATAAAAAGGGAATAACAATATTCCAAATACATATGAAAATATTAGTTTATTGTCTATTTTTTGTGAAGTATTTATATTAATTTTAAGTAAGAAAATAATCTGAATGAAACAATATACTTGTTGATGAACTGCTTTAAAACATGGTTATAGTACAACGTTTTTTCCCCACAAACATCTCTGGGTGTAAATTGAAAAATCAAATCGTAGATTTAGTAGGACATTTGTAGATTCTGAAAAGACATTTGAATAAAGAAAGTCGTTTAATGGTGTAAATTTAAAAAACTTAAAATAAGAACCAAAATAATAAATATTTGCAATGCATAAAGATAATAAATCTTGTATAAAACTTATAAATAGTTTACAACAATAAATTCAATTGCTCATTTGGTATACGTCAGGGTTCTGTTCTTTCATCCTTGCTCTTTTCGTTATTTGCTTCTACGATTACAAAGTATCTTGTTCAACGATAGCCTTGGTAACCTTGGTAACGATAACCTATTCAAACCTTTAAGTTTAATGCCTTATTGCAACTTATGTATTTTTGTTAAACACCGATAGAAATGCAAAGATTACTAAATCAATTTAAATCGTAATGCAATGAATATTGATCAAAAGTTAATGTAACAAAAAATGCATGCTGAAGTTGGAAAACTATTCTGTCAATAAATATATTTGAGAGATTTTCGATACGTGGATACTGCCTATTTTATTTGCTGGGGCTGAAATCTGGGACTTTATTCAAGACCCTACTACAACTGGAACATTGCTATGTCAATTCGGTCAAGGCGAAAGATAAAGTTTGATGTAGATATAAGGATACTCGTAAATTTTGATGGGTCTGGTGTTCTCTTCCGTTGGAGTTCACAACATATGTTGTAACAGAAGATGCCGACAATGTTTTGATTGTCATTTTTTCTTCCTCCGCCATATTCTGCCATATAGTTCACGAAGGCGGAGAATTACACCCGACTTTTCTTCTCAACTTGGTGGGAAAGACAGAGGATTTAGCGGCTAGCCCTAGTTATTGTGACAATTCTCGCAATCCACTGTAAATGCCCACAGAAAGTTTCAAAATATTCAGTTAGGTAATTGGTTTGTTATTGGACAGTTTCGAACTTAATTGGTCTGACACAAACAGTTCTAAATGTGGGTTCGTGAAATGAAACATGTACTGTATGCCTGTAGGAATCGAGAAGCTTAATGCGAATAAGATGTAGACAGTTGAGAAATCTTTTTCTGAAATTATTTTTTAAAAATGTGTTGATACTGTTATACAAACATTATGTAGTTAGGTAAATTAATTTATCAATGAATTATGCTAGATTTTCATAAAGAACCATATTAAGACACAATTGAAGAAAAATTATGTACATACATTTTATTTCGAACCGATGATGCTGTCTATCTTTGAGTATAATTGTATTTCTTAATTTGACAAATATATACATTTTGTGATAGTGACGTTGAGACTGAATATCAGTGTAATTGAGTCTGTAAAATAATTGAACTCAAGTGTCAGCATATTGACGTACATTTTCCTACATGTATCCATTTTCATATTTATTTTATATGCAGTTAATCCTATCATGATTCCCCTTGAGTGCCATAGGTACAACATATACGATTAGCCGTGACTGAACCCGTTCTTACTTGATAACTATAAGGTTATTATTTTACAGACTCAGTTGTGAAGCTTACATTAGAAGAAAGATACCTATTTCTAATATCAATTAATCTCTCTCTCTCTCTCTCTCTCTCTCTCTCTCTCTCTCTCTCTCTCTCTCTCATATATATATGGATAACAGTATGAGAATAAAGTAGAGAAGCTACTATGTGGTATAAGTAAATACCTTGATTTGACAGATTGCATAATACTGTGAATTCACTATTTTTTGTGGTGTACCTATTTTCTGCAGCTCTCAAAGTTGTTGCGAATGACTAATTTAAAGATGCAACGAATAAGCATCTTTTAATGGTAAGGGGAGCACACATTCACCAATCAACCAATTTAAGTAGGAAACAAATATTCCATTTTCTCCAAACCACTAAATTGATATTCAGGAATCTAAACGAAACTTTCCAAGGAATGTGTTAGCTCCTTGCAAAATAATTTATACTTAAGCATATAAGATTTTTACAATTCTTTCTTTATGCCTCATAAATAGCCCGTTTGATCAAACCACGCTGGATATTTAAATCATGATTATAAGCGGGAACATTAAAGCAAAGGGGGAAAAAAATATTTTTATTTTAACATAGGATTTATTAATATACAAACATCAAGTCTCAGACTTTCAACAAAAAAAAAAAGAGCTGTGAACACTGAAGGGACAAGTAGACTAATTGGCAGTAATTATATTTATTCCGTCACTCTCATATTTATTTGGGACGGAACGGTGATTCCTGAGACCGATTTTCCTCTAAAATGTTTTGTTCGATTCTCCTGCTAAGAACAAAATGGTGTCTGTTTCAATAAGACTCCTGAACCTTCTTTCCGGTGGCTGATGTGCGCATGTCCTTACGAACAGAGAGAGATTTCATTGTAGAGGAGAGCTCTGACTTCCGGTACGCTTTCCAGTCAACACTCACTTGTAAACCTTCCTGAAGTTCTTCGTCCGTCGGGTAGGGGCACAGCTGTATAAATAAATGTAGTGTTTTAAATGAAAATTGCACAAATACACCGAGGGTGTATGTGTGTGTAACAAATACATTGGATTCGTTTTAAGTAAAAGAGGGTGTGATTTTATTTGGATTTTTAACGTGGCTTTAACAATTTTTCAGTCATATCACTACAACGTCTGTAGTGTGGCCGTTTAAAGCGATAACTAGCACTAGGGCACCATACTTCAGACATGTAGCATCATGTCCCACCCCGTCACATTATCCTGACACCAGGTCGACCAGTTCTAACATAACCCTCTAAATGCTGAGCGCCAAGCGAGGCAGCTGCTAATATAATATTTCTAAGATTATGGTATGATTCAGACAGGGTTTGAACCGACGTCTTCCCGCATCTAAAGCGGACGCTCTAACCGCTCAGGCCCCGAAGCGTTCTAACGGAAAAATGGCATCAACTTATACATTGCATCCATTTTAAGTAATAGATGGCAATAATTAATACAAAAATGAAGGGTACACTAAGACATGTCAATAGGTACATCTTTAAATGATAATCTCGATATGTACCATGTTTCAAAGCAATCCATACAGAAAACACAAGATTCTATATGACACTACAATCAACTTCAAGACGAAAGGGCAATAACTCTAACATAAATTGCAGCATGATTGTCTATAGGCTTGATTATCGTACTTTTTATCCGATTTCCACGAAAAATGAGCAGCTAGCTGCTTAACGAGCGTGTGTCATACACTACAAAACAAAATGCCAATAACTATATTAAAAAGATTGAGAGATTAAAGTTAGCTGTAGCTATGCTCATCTTCAGGTGATTATCATAATATAATAATATAACCATATAATTGCAATGCATTAGTGGTCTCACTCTGTCCCATACATAGTCAGTAGAGCTTATAATTTAAAAAAAACAAAAAAAAACACGTGACTGCCCTCCCGGTTCCTTCAGACACCTATTTTTTTTTAACTGTCGACAGTCACGTTCATTTTCAAATTTTAAAATAAATTCTTTAGCACTCTTAAATAACATCGTGATTTTATATGACTTTGCAATATTTACGTCAATTTCTGTTTCTAAATGAGCGATAATATTTGAGTTTATGAAACAATGATCTTGCATTTTGCTTCGAATTTTGGTCTCAGTTCTTTGTTAAATTGAGAACTATATTCGTTGAAAATGTCAAATTTATGGAGTCCTGCGTATAACCTGGTAATGAGTATCAATGGAATAACATTTAAATGTTACAGTCATGGTGTCCAGTGCATATACTAGGCATGCGCATTAATGGAGTAAATTGTCATGTTCGTGGGATACGTATAAATAAATACGGATGCTGATGAATTAAATTGTGATTTCCCTGATCTTTCAGTTTATAAATACACTCATTTTAAATTTAAACGAAAATAATTAACTGTCAACCATATTTATTAATTTATGTCAACGGTGTCAACATTTGCACTCAATAATTCCATCAAGCGAAGTGCTAGCACAGGTCATCTACGTGATGATATACAAGGAATAACATTTTTGTGACGTCTACCACTAATTAGTGACACCATTTAAACCTGACTATAATTTGACTGACTTTAACCCTATAATTTGATTATCTGCAATCAACCCTATAATTCGACTATTAGCCATGTTTCTAACTATCTGATGCGTGAAATCGATCTTCTTATTTCTAGAAACATTTACCATTTGCGTCAGATGCATCGAGAGAACTGGAGACATATAATCTTGCAAATTAAGCCTCAGTTTTATTGCTGCACTTTTGCTTTCACGAAGGTATAATTGCTTTTAATTGAGGAATACTTGCGTTTCGCTATATTTGAATTACGTTGCATTATGTATTATTTTCTTTCACTAAGGTATACTTGCTTTTCATTAGGTATAATTGTTCTTCGCTAAGGTATAACTGCTTTTTACCAAGTTATAATTGATTTTCACTAAGGTATTATTTAATTTTACTAAGATATTATTGCTTTTCACTAAGGTGTAATCGATTTCACTATGGTTTAATTCATTTTCAACAAGCTATTATTCTTGATCTGGTTTTCACTATTTTTAATCAGTGTAGACGATTAATTCCATTTTATAATTTTAACGGAAATTTAATGAAAGAACGATTGTGTAATTTGGTAAAATTTACAGAGAAACGCTGAAAGGGAAAACAAATTTACTTCATACGTCGGCACTAACAGATCTGGCAAAATAAGACTACTTAGTTTCTTATATATCCTATAGATACGAAGGGAAACTATATTTCCTAAGTTTAAAAGGTACATTTTTATTTGTTCTTATGTATAGAGTAAAATTGCTTTTTCATTTGACCAATTGGCAAATTTAAAATGTTACTTTTTGATCCACCGTAATATCAAGTTATAATCATTGGATAATTACAGATAAAACGATTTTTCATCAGATTCCGGTGATGAAGGTTTGAGCCAAGCCTAGAAACATTTTCGTCCTGAACCTAATGTGTTGTCGATGTATATATGGAATTTTTAAAGTTGATATGATGAAACGTGGAGCATAGTCAATAAGTCAATTAAAGAATTATTTTTGTTACTGACCTCTTGTCTCATTTTCCTAATCAGACTCTCTGAGGCATGGTCCATGTATAACTGCTTGTTGATGAGGATACAATCGGCACCGCTACTGACAACACAAAAACTGGGCTGCTCACCCAGAATCAAGTCCGCCATACCCTGAAACAAGGAAAATATTCATTATTAGAGGTGCGTGATATTATCGATATACCGGTTACCGCGCTTTCTTTACAGTCGGTACGTACCACGGTACTTTTTCAACTGTACCAGTGTATCGGTAATTTCCGTACGTGAAGAATATACGTAAATTTCCGACGAATCTTTTTGGACTTTAGTGATACTAATAATGTCTTTTCATTATTCATTACAAAATAGTTTTAAAAAATATATATTTTTACAACACGGCTGTATCTGTCACAAAATAAATAGTGATACTAATAATGTCTTTTCATTATTCATTACAAAATAGTTTTAAAAAATATATATTTTTACAACACGGCTGTATCTGTCACAAAATAAATAGTGACCAATATAACTATGTTCACAATCCTACAATCAAGTATTTGACAGGTATGTTAATCGAGTGGCTAAACGAACTGTGAAGCAGATTCGGGAAAAATCCAGCTTTCATAAAAAGTTTCCGATTAAAAAAAGACAACAAACTAACAACAACAAAAAAAAACACAAAAAGAAACACAAGCAAAAGCTTTAGTTTTAGTTATTTTATTTTATTTTAGTTATTTACGAGCGTACGTGTATGTGATTAGCATATGCATTCCTTTGTAAGACTGCGAATCATCCTAGGATTTTCAAGAGCGTACATGTCATCTGTCTGAACTATACGCATTTTGTCGCTAAATATTTTTTCGTTTGTTAAATAAGTGTGTTTAATATATACAGCCCTCTCTGGTAAATATTTTTCATCCCAAAAAACAAAACAAAAAACCCCCAACGTTTTCCTGCCTATGATATCATTCGTGTAGTTAGAAAACTGTAGGTTTCAGTATTAACTCTTGATATTTTTACCATTAAACTCTCTAATAACAGGTCATGCTGATTTTCGCAGTATCAGCTATCGTGCAAGCTTAACCATCCCACTTCAGATATAGCTTTTAGATTGCAACATATATAACAATTACCATATATATATATATATATATATATATATATATATATATATATATATATATATATAATCGTCTACTTTAAGGTACTGACCATTTAATTATTTTTTTGGGGAGCTATGAGTTTCTTCTGAACTGAACTATTGTCTATTCTTTTATCTCAACAGAGTTAGTATTTGTTCCTATTAATATACTGGATAGAATAAGGTGCCAGTTTGCTATAAATCAGAGCAAGATATTTTTCTTTAGTTATTGACAGACCAAATTAAACAAAAAGTGTCAGGCTCCTGCCCCTGTTTGTCCCTGATATAATCGCGGTATACCGTGGTATGTATCGCGGTACGTTGAGAAATGACGCGGTATAACGCGGTGCGACATTTTTCGCGGTACATTGCTTTAGTAATTATCATAATGTCAACGACGTTCTCGTCACAGTCCGGAAATACAGGATCAATGAACAATGCAAATGAAAATGAAAATATTATTTTTAATGTACTGTATAAAGAAACAAAGACGATGAAGACAGGAAATACATAAATATATTGCAATTAAATCTTTTCTTCCTTTTTTAACTGGAAAAAAAACATCAAACATTGTGATGGCATAGGACTAAATATGTTCTCGAACTCACACAAATTCGTTGCTCATTTAAAAAGTATTTAGCGAGCTTAATCAGGAGTAAATTAAAACCTGATATGTTGTACGGCCATTCGGCCATGGACTGCATCTGGCCCTCGACTTGGGGTTACCTTGTTTCATTTAAAAATCAACACCCGGCCCACGCCCTGGAGGAAGTTGTACATGCCTGACCTAAATCGTCCTCTAATTATACAAATTCATTCATTCATTCATTCATTCATTCATTCATTCATTCATTCATTCATTCATTCATTCATTCGTTCGTTCGTTCGTTCGTTCGTTCGTTCGTTCGTTCGTACACACACATACACACATACATATACACACATACATACATACATACATGCATACATACATACATACATACATACTTACATACATACATACATACATACATGCATGCATGCATACATACATACATACATACATACATACATACATACATACATACATACATACATACATACATACATACATACAAAAATAGCTGTAATCATGCTGATTTTCATGTGCCAGAGTAAAGTTGAAAGGTTGTAAGATATTATAGCCGTGACAAAACTGTAACACACCCATAACTGCCCTTTGGTCAAAACTTGGACCTCGACAAACTGAGGATTCAGATCTGCCGCTGTAATTTCCAATGGATCCTGTAAGAAGGAAACACAGACTCAGATGTGCCGTTATATTAGAGTGTGTGTATATATATATATATATATATATATATATATATATATATATATATATATATATATATGTGTGTGTGTGTGTGTGTGTGTGTGTGTGTGTGTGTGTGTGTGTAACTTAGATAATTATACTGAGATATTAATGTAACCCAGAATATTGTACGGAGATAAGAACAGTGTATGGAGATATTAATGTAACCAAAAACAGTGTATGGAGATATTAGTGAAACCAAAACAGTGTATGGAGATATTAATCTAACACAGAACATCGTATTGAGATAAGAACAGTGTCTGGAAATATTAATGTAACCAAAAACAGTGTATGGAGATAGTAATGTAACCAAAACAGTGTATGGAGATAGTAATATAACCAAAAACAGTGTATGGAGATAGCAATGTAACCCAGAACATTTTATGGAGATAAGAACTGTGTATGGAGATATTAGATATTAGTGTAACCAAAAACAGTGTCTGGAGATAGTAATGTAATCAAAAACAGTGTATGGAGATAGTAATGTAACCAAAAACAGTGCATGGAGATATTAATGTAACACAGAACATTGTATGGAGATATTAGTGTAACCAAAACAGTGTATGGAGATAGTGTAACCAGAAACATTGTATGGAGATATTAGTGTAACCAAAACAGTGTATGGAGATATTAGTGTAACCAAAACAGTGTATGGAGATATTAGTGTAACCAAAACAGTGTATGGAGATATTAGTGTAACCAAAACAGTGTATGGAGATAGTGTAACCAGAAACATTGTATGAAGATATTAGTGTAACCAAAACAGTGTATGGAGATAGTGTAACCAGAAACATTGTATGGAGATATTAGTGTAACCAAAACAGTGTATGGAGATATTAGTGTAACCAAAACAGTGTATGGAGATATTAGTGTAACCAAAACAGTGTATGGAGATATTAGTGTAACCAAAAACATTCTATGGAGATATTAGTGTAACCAAAACGGTGTATGGAGATATTAGTGTAACCAAAACAGTGTATGGAGATATTAGTGTAACCAAAACGGTGTATGGTGATATTAGTGTAACCAGAAACATTGTATGGAGATAGTAATGTAACACAGAACATTGTATGGAGATAGTAATGTAACACAGAACATTGTATGGAGATATTAGTGTAACCAAAACATTGTATGGAGATAGTAATGTAACTAAGAACATAGTATGCGGCTTGATCATGTACATTTCCGAATCAAGAATTCGCTAAATTTGTCTACATGCCATGACTTACGCAGTTGTTCAACATTTTGTCTTCAATTATGAGTATTGATTAAAGGTTTAAAAACATTTTCCTTCTATAAACTTGGGAAATGTGTTACTGTGTTGTAGTAACATCTGGTCAAGTCATTAGTCTGCTTACGCTTGGAATAGAATGCCTGAAAGGATCATGCAGTGTGTATCCTATTTCACTCTGTCGCCACCCTGGAAAACTATTATTTCCTTTCGATCTTGGTTTTCATTTATTATTAAGTAGGTAGCATGTGTTTCTTTTTTACAAGAGACTCTAAATATATGGTTGTAGGATGATTCATTCAAAATATTAGTTTAATCTTAGAAATTATACACATTGATAGAGACTCTAAAAATATGGTTGTAGGATGATTCATTCAAAATATTAGTTTAATCTTAGAAATTATACACATTGATAGAGACTCTAAATATATGGTTGTAGGATGATTCATGCAAAATATTAGTTTAATCTTAGAAATTATACACATTGATAGAGACTCTAAATATATGGTTGTAGGATGATTCATGCAAAATATTAGTTTAATCTTAGAAATTATACACATTGATAGAGACTCTAAATATATGGTTGTAGGATGATTCATGCAAAATATTAGTTTAATCTTAGAAATTATACACATTGATAGAGACTCTAAAAATATGGTTGTAGGATGATTCATTCAAAATATTAGTTTAATCTTAGAAATTATACACATTGATAGAGACTCTAAATATATGGTTGTAGGATGATTCATGCAAAATATTAGTTTAATCTTAGAAATTATACACATTGATAGAGACTCTAAAAATATGGTTGTAGGATGATTCGTTCAAAATATTAGTTTAATCTTAGAAATTATACACATTGATAGAGACTCTACAAATATGGTTGTAGGATGATTCGTTCAAAATATTAGTTTAATCTTAGAAATTATACACATTGATAGAGACTCTAAAAATATGGTTGTAGGATGATTCGTTCAAAATATTAGTTTAATCTTAGAAATTATACACATTGATAGAGACTCTAAATATATGGTTGTAGGATGATTCATGCAAAATATTAGTTTAATCTTAGAAATTATACACATTGATAGAGACTCTAAAAATATGGTTGTAGGATGATTCGTTCAAAATATTAGTTTAATCTTAGAAATTATACACATTGATAGAGACTCTAAAAATATGGTTGTAGGATGATTCGTTCAAAATATTAGTTTAATCTTAGAAATTATACACATTGATAGAGACTCTAAAAATATGGTTGTAGGATGATTTGTTCAAAATATTAGTTTAATCTTAGAAATTATACACATTGATAGAGACTCTAAATATATGGTTGTAGGATGATTCGTTCAAAATATTAGTTTAATCTTAGAAATTATACACATTGATAGAGACTCTAAATATATGGTTGTAGGACGAGTCATTCAAAATATTAGTTTAATCTTAGAAATTATACACATTGATAGAGACTATAAATATATGGTTGTAGGACGAGTCATTCAAAATATTAGTTTAATCTTAGAAATTATACACATTGATAGAGACTCTAAAAATATGGTTGTAGGACGAGTCATTCAAAATATTAGTTTAATCTTAGAAATTATACACATTGATAGAGACTCTAAAAATATGGTTGTAGGATGATTCGTTCAAAATATTAGTTTAATCTTAGAAATTATACACATTGATAGAGACTCTAAAAATATGGTTGTAGGATGATTCGTTCAAAATATTAGTTTAATCTTAGAAATTATACACATTGATAGAGACTCTAAAAATATGGTTGTAGGATGATTCGTTCAAAATATTAGTTTAATCTTAGAAATTATACACATTGATAGAGACTCTAAAAATATGGTTGTAGGATGATTCGTTCAAAATATTAGTTTAATCTTAGAAATTATACACATTGATAGAGACTCTAAATATATGGTTGTAGGATGATTCGTTCAAAATATTAGTTTAATCTTAGAAATTATACACATTGATAGAGACTCTAAATATATGGTTGTAGGACGAGTCATTCAAAATATTAGTTTAATCTTAGAAATTATACACATTGATAGAGACTATAAATATATGGTTGTAGGACGAGTCATTCAAAATATTAGTTTAATCTTAGAAATTATACACATTGATAGAGACTCTAAAAATATGGTTGTAGGACGAGTCATTCAAAATATTAGTTTAATCTTAGAAATTATACACATTGATAGAGACTCTAAAAATATGGTTGTAGGATGATTCGTTCAAAATATTAGTTTAATCTTAGAAATTATACACATTGATAGAGACTCTAAAAATATGGTTGTAGGATGATTCGTTCAAAATATTAGTTTAATCTTAGAAATTATACACATTGATAGAGACTCTAAAAATATGGTTGTAGGATGATTCGTTCAAAATATTAGTTTAATCTTAGAAATTATACACATTGATAGAGACTCTAAAAATATGGTTGTAGGATGATTCGTTCAAAATATTAGTTTAATCTTAGAAATTATACACATTGATAGAGACTCTAAATATATGGTTGTAGGATGATTCATTCAAAACATTAGTTTAACCAGATATACTGATTTCTCTCTATTTCCACTGAAAAATTAAAAACGTTTCTTCACGAGACAAAGTTTATTACAATATTGAAGATCGGTTTCATCGAGGGAAAATTCCATATTCAAGTACGTATGTGTTGGCTTCTTCAGGGCGACCAAATATCGCAAGAGCTGTATAAACTCTATTTCTTTTGTACATTTCTTCATTTTTTAGAAATGCTTATATCGATATATATATATTTTTCTTTATCGTTATATCAGTTATATCAAGATATATATATATATATATATATATATATATATATATATATATATATATATATATATATATATATATATATAGAAAGACTGATGTACCGAGATCATTTAAATACATAAACCTGAAAATCATCTTATAGAATATTTTAGAACTAAATTGTCCAAGGCGACACTAATTCAAAATTAGTCCCTATTTGTGTCCAATAAGTTTGGTCTCTTTCACCTAGTAAATTCTTATGCCAAGTGATTGACTCCATAGGTTTCTACATCACAAATCGTTTTTGGGGTTTTGGGGGTGGGGTGGGGTGGGGTGACGAAATCAAACTATATTGTAGATCCCCATAAAAGAAGAGGTAGTCTGGGCTAACATTTCTACCTTGCTGGTTATGCCGGAATTGAGATCATCCAGAATCGACCGCAGTTGCAGTGGTTTCTCAATGGTGGACAACGAGTCATGTCTTTGACTGATTCCTGTTTCAACACTCATGCGCCCGTGCTGGTTGCCTGAAACAATAATTGTAGGTTTTTTTATACCGGGAATCGTATCTAACATAAATAAAAACCGAATTTATTTCGAAAGAGTATCTTTTTACCATTATCAACAAACTATGCAAGCCGATAATAATTTCAATTTCTTACGGCGGACATGATAATACGACAGCATAGAATCGCTATTTTGTTCCTATCAAACGAAAGCTGATGAGACGCAAAGCTACTACATTTAGTTGTATGAATAGATATTTCCTGCTCAGAAGTAAACTATGAAAACTAGACAATTAACGAAAATCACGGTCTCACCAGATTCCTTTGATATCAACAATATGTCGCTTCTATGCATGTCTGCAGTAAGAATATTTGGCTTTATCGGCTTGCATATTGTGTTGCTAATGGGTAAACGATTAAAAAAAAAAGTACACAGCGATTTCAATTAATTGCGATATGAGAAATAACGAACAAAATATCCGATTACTTAGGCTGCTTCATTATGTGACTTTTTTAAACACAATCAGCAGACCAAATCACGTGAAAGCTAATTTCTTTCAGTTGCATTCACTTTTGATCGGAGTTAAGGTTGAGCTGTTTCCCCGTTGGTTTTGCAAATGATATATACAAACTGTTGAATTTTCAGAACAAATGGGTACTCGGGTAAACCAGGGCTCCAAATGGACACAAGTTACTATATCAACGAGGTACACACGTAAACTAGGGATATAACTGCATCAGCTCTCAACGGACATAAGTAATTATATCAAAGAGTACTCACGCAAACTAGAGCTCTAAATGGACATAAATAACTACTTCATTGGGTACAGTGGCAATTATTGGTCTCAATGAACGCAATTAACTACTTCAATTAACTACTTCATTTGGTACAGTAGCAATTAGGGGAATAAATGTACATAAGTAGCTACTTCGTTGGGTGTAGTTGCCATTTGGGGTCTAAATTAACTCAAGTAGCTATTCATTGTGTATAGTAGCAATTAGGGGTCTAAATGGACACAAGTAATGACTTCATTGGGTACAGTAGTAAATAATTAGGGGTCTAAATGGACACAAGTAATTACTTCATTGGGTACAGTAGCAATTAGGGGTCTAAATGGACACAAGTAATTACTTCATTGGGTACAGTAGCAATTAGGGTTCTAAATGGACACAAGTAATGACTTCATTGGGTACAATAGCAATTAGGGGTATAAATGTAGTAACTACGACATTGGCTAGTCACGGAAGCTAGGGCTCTAAATGAAAACTACATTAATAGATATTATTTCAAGCTACGGCTTTATATAATTAAATCAATGGATACTCACGCAAGTCTGGACTCTCAATTAAGTAAATATATCAATCAGTACTCGCGCAAGCTAGGGTTCTAATTGGACACAAGGAACTAAATCAACGGGTAATCACACAAGCTAGGCTCTAAATGGAATAACTACGTCAAGGGTAATCACACAAGCTAGGCTCTAAATGGAATAACTACGTCAAGGGTAATCACACAAGCTGGGCTCTAAATGGAATAACTACGTCAAGGGTAATCACACAAGCTGGGCTCTAAATGGAATAACTACGTCAAGGGTAATCACACAAGCTGGGCTCTAAATGGAATAACTACGTCAAGGGTAATCACACAAGCTGGGCTCTAAATGGAATAACTACGTCAAGGGTAATCACACAAGCTGGGCTCTAAATGGAATAACTACGTCAAGGGTAATCACACAAGCTGGGCTCTAAATGGAATAACTACGTCAAGGGTAATCACACAAGCTGGGCTCTAAATGGAATAACTACGTCAAGGGTAATCACACAAGCTGGGCTCTAAATGGAATAACTACGTCAAGGGTAATCACACAAGCTAGGCTCTAAATGGAATAACTACGTCAAGGGTAATCACACAAGCTGGGCTCTAAATGGAATAACTACGTCAAGGGTAATCACACAAGCTGGGCTCTAAATGGAATAACTACGTCAAGGGTAATCACACAAGCTGGGCTCTAAATGGAATAACTACGTCAAGGGTAATCACACAAGCTGGGCTCTAAATGGAATAACTACGTCAAGGGTAATCACACAAGCTGGGCTCTAAATGGAATAACTACGTCAAGGGTAATCACACAAGCTGGGCTCTAAATGGAATAACTACGTCAAGGGTAATCACACAAGCTGGGCTCTAAATGGAATAACTACGTCAAGGGTAATCACACAAGCTAGGCTCTAAATGGAATAACTACGTCAAGGGTAATCACACAAGCTGGGCTCTAAATGGAATAACTACGTCAAGGGTAATCACACAAGCTAGGCTCTAAATGGAATAACTACGTCAAGGGTAATCACACAAGCTGGGCTCTAAATGGAATAACTACGTCAAGGGTAATCACACAAGCTAGGCTCTAAATGGAATAACTACGTCAAGGGTAATCACACAAGCTAGGCTCTAAATGGAATAACTACGTCAAGGGTAATCACACAAGCTGGGCTCTAAATGGAATAACTACGTCAAGGGTAATCACACAAGCTGGGCTCTAAATGGAATAACTACGTCAAGGGTAATCACACAAGCTGGGCTCTAAATGGAATAACTACGTCAAGGGTAATCACACAAGCTGGGCTCTAAATGGAATAACTACGTCAAGGGTAATCACACAAGCTAGGCTCTAAATGGAATAACTACGTCAAGGGTAATCACACAAGCTGGGCTCTAAATGGAATAACTACGTCAAGGGTAATCACACAAGCTGGGCTCTAAATGGAATAACTACGTCAAGGGTAATCACACAAGCTGGGCTCTAAATGGAATAACTACGTCAAGGGTAATCACACAAGCTGGGCTCTAAATGGAATAACTACGTCAAGGGTAATCACACAAGCTGGGCTCTAAATGGAATAACTACGTCAAGGGTAATCACACAAGCTGGGCTCTAAATGGAATAACTACGTCAAGGGTAATCACACAAGCTGGGCTCTAAATGGATTAATTACGTCAATGGGTATTCACGCAAGCTGGAAGTTTACATTGAGTAACTGTATCAAAGGGTACTCAGTCAAGCTTTGGTCTAAATTGAGTAACTACTAGGGTTCTAAAATGAATTAACTACATCAACGGGTAATTACCCAAGCCAGGGCTTTAAATGGATTAACTACATCAACGGGTAATTACACAAAAGCCAGGACTTTAATTGGATTAACTACATCAACGGGTAATTACACAATCCAGGGCTTTAAATGGATTAACTACATCAATGGGTAATTACACAAACCAGGGCTTTAAATGGATTAACTACATCAATGGGTAATTACACAAGCCAGTGCTTTAATTGGATTAACTACATCAATGGGTAATTACACAAGACAGGGCTTTAAATGGAGTTACTACATTAATGTGTAATTACACAAGCCAGGGCTTTAAATGAAGTAACTACATCAATGGGTAATTACACAAGCCAGGGCTTCAAATTACACACTACTTCACTGGGTAATTACACAACCCATGGCTTTAAATTGAGTAACTACATCAATAGGTAATAACACAAGCCAGGGCTTTGAATGAAGTAATTACTTCAATGAATAGTCAAGAGGATCTAAATATAGACACGAGAAACAGCATGAATTAATATGGTACTTTTAATCCAACGCTTATCTGCCTGGCATTTTTCAAACTATGAGGAGAAGGAGGAAGAGATGGAGGGGGATGGGAATCCCTAACATAACGCTTGCTCTTAAAATGTTGTTCTGACATATCATGTATTTTATGATGGAGTGGAATGAAATATGTCCGTCAGCTATATTGAAATAAATGAAGTACATTTTACATGCAAGAGAAGGGTCTATATTTCCTTAAACACGGTATATGTACCCATGAGAGATGGGTCTATATTTCCTTACACACGGTATATGTACCCACGAGAGAAGGGTCTATATTTCCTGACACGGTATATGTACCCACGAGAGAAGGGTCTATATTTCCTTACACACGGTATATGTTCCCACGAGAGAAGGGTCTATATTTCCTGACACGGTATATGTACCCACGAGAGAAGGGTCTATATTTCCTTACACACGGTATATGTTCCCACGGGAAAAGGGTCTATATTTCATTTTACACGGTATATGTACACACGAAAGAAGTGTCTATATTTCCTTACACACGGCTTACGTACCCACGAGAGAAGGTCGTATATATCCTTACACACGATATACGTACTCACGAGAAAAATGGTCTATATCTCCGTACACATCGTTTGCGTACCCACGAGAGAAGGGTCTATATATCCTTACACACGGTATATGTACCCACGAGAGAAGGGCATATATATCCTTACACGGTATATGTATCCCACGAGAAAAGGGTCTATATCTCCTTCCACGCGGCTTACGTACCCACGAGATAAGGGCCAATATCTCCGTAAAGACGGTTTAGGTATCAAGTAGAGAAGGGTATACATGTATATCTATTTTCGTAAACACGGTTTAGGTACCCAGTCGAGAAGGGTATATATCTATTTCGTACACACGGTTTACGTATCCACCAGAGAAGGGTCTATATCTTTTTACACACGGTTGCATACGTACCCATTGAAGACGGCGTTCTACTGTATTCGTCGTCGGTATCGAGGCTGCTGAACCTGACTACGGGTGTTGACTGCTGTGTACGAGAACGGACGCTAAATGACCCGTGTCGTATCGCATTTGACTGATCCTCCGAGTTCTTCGGATCAGCTTTGAGTGTATACAAGAGCTGTTGGTTTATACTAGCAAAATAATCTCCCCTATTTTGAACTTCGCTTGTACTCTTGAACCGGAATGGACTTGGTAACAAATTCTTGAAGCGGCCTTTTTTGTTAGGTACAATTGGCTGTTTGACTTCTGGATGGACAAATGGCTGGGGCCTTCCATCTGGCATCTCTGCAATTTCATCCAGCTCTTGTCTCGATTTAAGAGGAATCTGAAGCTCTGACCGGAACAAGCGTCTAAAAGATCGTCTCTCCTCTTTCCTTTCTCTTTTCCCCTTTTCTGTTAGCTTTTGTGGTTTCTCTGTAAATAAAAATTGTTTGTGACCTAAATTAGAATGTATGGATAGTGCATTAATATCACACTTGCTAAGCACCACCACAGTCCTGGGTTCAATGCTCGGCTCCAACATCACGCTGGTCCTGAAAAAAAGCAATGTATGTACGACTAAATTAAACAAGTTTATAAACTGGAAAACAGATTGACGCGTTCTGCATAAACTACGGAAATTTCTTCCACTTCTGAGGGAACAAGAATTGCCCGTTTTATATGGGTTTGCGCTATTCATAACTTTTAAATTATTGATAATCGTCTTTGTGGAGAATCGATAGCAGTCTGTAATTTTGTATTGCACACGGAATTTGGATGGAATAAATTTCATTGTAACTTGTAGAGCGTCGCACCGGTATCACCATTCTAAATAGTGGTGGTAAACATAACTATAATGGCTCAAGGTATAAATCCACCTGTTTCCTGACTGCTACCAATAACACTTTTCATATAAAATTTCGTGTTGAAAAGAAGAGAAAAAACCCGAAATGTTTATCTTGCATAATGTCAAGAAGTTTTCAACTTAAGAAAATCACCTACGGCGATTAAATGAGTTATCAAATGACAATTTTAGAAGAAGAAGAAAAAAAATCACCGATCCATGAAACAGTACAATGGTTTACGCCCTTTGCATCCATTTCCCGTAGATGGCGCGCACATGCCATGGAGGCCAGCGGGACGCCTTAATGCCCGATTCAATAACAGCATAAAAGGAAAGAGACACACATTTTGTACAATCTACAGTAACTACTAAATCTGGTTGATAGGTGTGAATCACGCACGTAAAGGACACTATACTCAAGGTATGGATACACATCGTTGCTTGCAAATAAATTTGTCTGCTACCTTGGCCCAAAACGATAATGAATTTGTTCGCCTTTGCGAAAACTTTACTGGTACCTGACTAAGAGTTCCGTATTACGTCAATGCTATTGTTTCGTCCTTTGCAGGTATGCATGATTGGAATCGATTGAATTATGACGTCGCTTATCACTTGTTCGTACAAATAAACGAGTTGATTCGAATTTCATGTTATTATCGAAAGTTGCATATTGGGCACAATCCAGACGTTATCTAAAATATTGTGACATCTGCCACATGTTACTATGTAATATCCAATATCCTTGGCACTGTACCCCTCTCTGTAAGTAAAGAATTACGGCGGACACACCCCGCCCCACCCAATAAATCAAATCTTCAAATTCTGCATTAATGCTATTGTAAAAACAAGATCGCAAAAAATATAAACTGAGTGTGATGCGATTTTCAATTTTGTTTTTCTCAAAGGTGACATTTTACAACCAACTTCAAAGCGTTACGGCCGTGGTATTATCTATCAAAAGACACGTAACCACTGTGAAAAACATGTGAATGACGGCTGACTATTGTAAATCCGATACATTTATAACAGCAAAATGGTACATCATCCTGTGATTTTACTTACTCTTCTTTTTCCCATCATGCGGACCAACTTTTTGGAGCTTTTTCAAAATTCGTAGACTCCCCTGTTGATGAAATAGTTAAATTAAGTATAGTGCTATACTGGGGTAAATTTGAATAGAAACATAATAAGAAAACAAAGGGTATTTGTTGGTCTAGTTTTATCGTAGCTGTTGCGTTACTGTTACGGTAGCGTTAATGAAACATTTACTAAAGCAAATTTTGGAGCACATTTCGGGTTCTTTCAAAAGTTTTTTTTTTTTTATTAAAGTTTTACGGCTTATCGTGCCTTAAAAAGCTGAGGCAATTTGCACACTCAATCATTTCGAGCCCCCCCCCCCCCCATTCTCTTTGATCAGTCATAAAATTCGTGTAGAAGACCAATATGTGCAATTCGTGAAAACTGGCGAATTCTCTTTATTAACAAACGGTATAAACAGAGTTGTACGAATTAGATGTATAGCTAAAACTGGTTAAACAGGACTCGAATACTCGGTTAACTCTTGATCACCGTGCGACGAGAACATTTGTTTTTACTGTTATTCTTTAAAGTGAGTATTCATTGCGGATTACCGGGTAATCTGTACAGAGAGAGAGAGTATGAAAAAGTGTTCACATTAACGAGACTTCACGTCACTGAATAACTGCAAAAGGTAATATCAGTTTGCTTCACTCCATCTCCCATAGCCTCTCTCTCTCTCTCTCTCTCTCTCTCTCTCTCTCTCTCTCTCTCTCTCTCTCTCTCTCGGAACCTGAGTTAACAGTGCTTATAAACGTGACAAATGAAGTGCCCCCACCACACACACACACACACACACACACACACACAGTTTTTCTTACCTGGCGATACATCAATTGAAGGTGATATGTACATTGTTTTATAGTAAGGAATGTTTAAAACTTACCGATTTTACTAAGATCAGCCAATCCCAGTACCGCGTATCATGTGTCAAGAGTTCTCCCCTTCTGTGAATAGATAGATAGATAGGTAGATAGATAGATAGATAGATAGATAGATAGATAGATAGATAGATAGATAGATAGATAGATAGGCAGGGTAGGTAGTAGACACACACACACACACACACACACACACACACACACACACACATTACATACATACATACTAAAACTGCGCATCGAGCTAGCCATCGTTTCACATATATGCATACACCCGTGCAAAATAAGACGAACAGTCACACAGATTGATAAAAATATGGATGAATTTATTGATCAATAACTGGATAGATAAATTGATAGATCAAGTATGGAGAGCTTAGAGTAAAATCAGAAGTCACGAGCTCCCCCATACATAATAAGCATGCGAGCGAAGGGACAAAACTCGTGCTAGATTCGCAATATTCCACATCCGTGTCGCACATTTGACAAATGCTGTGAACCAGTCACAACAGTGCTACGTGCCTTCAGTGGCGTTAAAAATAATGACCGTAAACCTAAAGGAAAGTAAAGAAACGAAAGGGTAAGAGGTCAAGCAAATTCAGTTATATAGAAGAATTTAACTAAAACGTCAGGCTTGATTTCATCGGTGAAGCTTACTTAAAATAGAGGAATTTGCATTTCTTCGGGTATTCTTGTAATATTTGTACTGGCCATCCTTTGAGGAAACTTTGCTGTCTGCAATGTAAATTAGAAAGAATTAGAATTCAGATAAGTCTCTACTGGCATCAGTAGACTAGAAGATCAATTGTCTTTTTCATACATACATCGCATTCAGAATATGTATAATTTTTAGAGAGAGAGAGAGAGAGAGAGAGAGAGAGAGAGAGAGAGAGAGAGAGAGAGAGAGAGAGAGAGAGAATTAGTTATGTTCAAGACAAAGTCAACGATACTTTACTTTAAAAACTTTTCCTGATCTGGATCGTCGAGATTTTTCACTCCACCTGACATGAAAATCTTCCGGTACTCCTAATAATAATAATAATAATAATAATAATAATAATAATAATAATAAATGATGAATGATGGCGGTGATAATGAAGTTTATGCTAACGGTGAGTTAAAATAAACAACCTGAAACTTAAATAAGTAATAAAATTTTTTTTAAATAACCTTATGCTTCAATTAAATGAATTTTTTTTATGAAAATGAGAGAATGGAATGATGAATGAAAAAGCTGAACAAATCAGGAAGCTTACTCTGGAAAAATGTGATCTGACACTAGCCAGTATTTATAGGTTACTGTATCTGTATAGGAAATTATGCACTCGTTTTTATCGGATGGATACTGCATGACCTGTGGGAGTGCAGTATCCGTCCGACAAAATGAGTTTATATTTTCCCATTCAAATGCGGTAACTATTTTTAATATTATATACTCATTTTCTTATTATACCTAAGGTTTAGTTATATATTAAAAAATACACTACAAGGAAAAGGGTAATTGATCAATACGCAACAACAATATTAATGTGCGTATAACTCAGCCCAACAAAATTTGAACTTAGTCGCGCGCTCTAATCACTTTCAAAAAGAACTGTCGATTTGGTCTACTCCAACTGAAATGGGAAATCACATTGTGAATGAATGCGTATTGAAACAACTTTTCCAGTTGGTCTGGAATGAATGGATCTTGTTTTTGTTTTGTTTAGGTCTTTTATTTTTTGGTGGGGGTACTTTTTTCTTCGATTCACTCAATTCTGCTAATATTGGACCTGGATTTATTAGCTGTGCCAATTCCACACAAAATACATGTGTCTGTGATTCGAGCAGGGAGAGACGTGTCTTGACTCAGCTACATGTGTGTTTCTGTTCTGTCATTGAATGTTTCGAATCATAATATGGGAAACTATCAAAACGACGCTATGGAATATCACGTTCATTTAATTTTGAGTGCAGAATTATTCGTCGTCCTGGCTTATTGGTTCTTCGGCCCTTTCTTTCCTACCAAAACCGTCACTTGCATTTTCACACGAATATAGTATTTTCACTTATAAAACGGAAAGTATCTGATTTTCGTGCGACAGCCTTTGCCCTTAGCAGGCTTTTCTACGCTCCTTTTACACACCTTAGAAAACACTTGCCATAGTCCATTAACGAAAAGATACAAATAGTTTTCTTAAATAAATGTTTAAATAATCAGAATTGTATTGTCAATATTGTGTCTCTCACGTTTGTTGTAGACATTACGAACATGGCGTTCATTCATCTGCTTGTTTGAAAGTTTAACTTGTGACTCAGTAGAACCGTCCATATTTTTCACTTAGCATCTCTGCTTTCATCTGTTGTATTTAATTCACAAGTAAATCTAATAAAGTGAAACCCAAAATCGCCAACGTGTGTGTACATGGTTTATTTACAGAATAGTTCCTAATACACTTTACCATTTCTAGGCACACATGTCGAACACGTGCGTGCAATATCAAAGTGTTCAGTATCGTATAATACTGCAAGATTCTAATAATGTCAAGTTAAAATCAATATATAATAAAATACTAAACTAATTACAGAAAAGGTTTATAAAAACAGTGACGTAATTCAAGCCGTGATTTAAGCTGATTTCCTTTGGCTTCGAGACCGAAACTTAATGTATATGAAAGAATTTGGGTTAATAAGAGAATTGAAAAATTAAGACGGGTCGAGTTACATTCTGAATGATATAGACATTTGATATTTTATTTTACGCTGCCTCTGTGTCTGTCTTTGTGTTTGTCTCTCCTGCCTGCACACATATCAACATACCTTTAATCCAATACATAGCAATTCACAAGCTGTCTTTGCCACTGCTGTGAATTGTCTTGGCTTTTCTTCAATGATAGGCCAGTCCTACGTAAATAATAATAATAATAATAATAATAATAATAATAATAATAATATAATAATAATAATACCACCACCAACAAAATAATAATAATTTACATTAAACAAAGACTAATAGCACTCAAAATTAAAGTTACTGTAATAAAAAATAGTTATTACCATTCTCATTCTAATATTTAATATCTTAAATCTTTTAATATCGACATAAGTTCATTAACGAAGTTTCCACCGCTAAGTATTTATCTTTTTCTTTCTACTTTATTTTCCGTTTTAAGGAGCCGGTTAAGGCTGTAACTTCAAAGAGGAGATCAGGACTTAATACACGGCAACCAGACTGTCTCTGACAGTACAAAATACCATGACGAGAAAATAGCGAGAGGAACCTTCTATTACACTAGAGTGGGATCCAGAATGAAGAACAAACACGACTTTAAGAATACGTTCATGTCTTTTATATTATTATCTTCGAACAAATCTGCTAAATATAAGTATTAGATGACGTTAATAATCGTAAAATAGTTAAATAAAGCTGTCTAATAGAGTAACTATATGTCTGAGTGTTGAATTATTATATATCCGTTTCTTTCCAGCATGCTCAAACGTGCAAAACCAGATCTTTACATTTAGCCATTTTTTGCGCAAGTAACTTAACAAAATGAATGAACTAGTCGAATCACATTCTTAAATCTTCTAAACTTGATACGTATAAGGTTTGTATAAAATGTACCAATACTATTAAGTTATGTGTTAATAAAAATAGTGTGTTCACGTTTTGTTTCGAATATAATTGGGGTATTTGACAAGGTGAGAATATTTCTGCTTTTCTTATTTCACTTTATCTGAATGATTTAGAAGCATTTGATAGAATACATAAAAACGACATCACTTGTGATGTTAATGATTACTAACAAACTAATTATATGTATTTAAATTTTGTGTTCTTGTGTACTCTGATGACGCTCTTATTTTTGGAAGAAAGAGCACGTGATACACAGAACATCCTAAATAATTGATAGTTTTATAAACAATGGAAGCTTACTGTAATTATAAATGAACTTAAAGAACATGTTAGTTTGTTTCCGTAGAAAACATTCTTAAAAGTTTTGAAGGTTTCTTTTAGTAAATCAATCAATCAAAGCAATGAATAGTTTAAACAAAGTGGTATCTCTTTAATACGATAGATAAACTGATATTAATATATTGGTTGTAACGTTTGGGGTAAAGGTAAACCGGATATCACAGAGAGACTATATATTGGTTGTAACGTTTGGGGTAAAGGTAAACCGGATATCATAGAGAGACTACATATTGGTTGTAACGTTTGGGGTAAAGGTAAACCGGATATCATAGAGAGACTATATATTGGTTGTAATGTTTGGGGTAAAGGTAAACCGGATATCATAGAGAGACTAAGTTTAAAAGATTTGTTTAACAAAAAATAAAGTAAACTTTAAACAGACAACTCGACATTATTTAGCAAAAAAACAGTAAAACAAGAATAATGTCGTACTGGACAAAACAATGAAACATGATAAACCCTAAATTATCTTCAGCTAGATATATCATTTATCTTTTATTATATCAAAATAGTAACACAATTTCATAGCTAGAGAATATCAAAAACAGTAGTAAATACTGGCTTTCATAACTATGGGACACAGTCATTTGATAGTCTCGATGAAAATTAAATGCAGTTAGACATAATCCTTAGAATCTGATTATTAAAACTTGGATTGGCAATTTAAATAATTCCCGTGGTTCGAGGTTTGAGATGTATGCGAAAGCAGAGGCGTAGCGATGATATTTTGCGCCCGGGGACGAACTATAAAATTGGCGCCCCAGCGATCTTGTGACCGATTTTTTACCCTTGTTTACTTATCATAATGTAACGTTGCAAGCCTCATTTTGGCGCCCCTGTACCTTGGCGCCCGGGGACATATGTACCCACTGCCCCCCCCCCCCCCCTGCCCCAGCTACGCCTCTGTGCGAAAGAAAATTTTCAGATTGAGTATTTTAATATCCTAACATCCAAATTTCTTCCATAATATCAAAACTCATAAACATAAACTCTCGATTCGATTCAAACTGGAAGACGGATAAATATGGACACAAAAAACGACGATGATATAAGAGATGAACTTGGTGGTGCCCATACAATTTTCAATATTATTTAATTCTGTCCAGTCTTTTAATAATACATCACTCCTGTGTTAGTGACAAAGCCTCTCGGAAAGGCAAAGAACATTAAGGGAGGCCAGTCACATACTTTGAAGTTTTAAACTCAGTGCATAAAAAGAGTGATTTCCCTTCGATTGACCCACGGTTTCGTCTGTATGCTAGATCCTATTTACGCAAACTGTCCTTTACAGTTTTCTCGTTGTTCAGTGTGTGTGTGTGTGTGAGAGAGAGAGAGAGAGAGAGAGAGAGAGAGAGAGAGAGAGAGAGAGAGAGAGAGAGAGAGAGAGAGAGAGAGAGAGGTTGAAACTGATTAGTCACTCTCAGGTTTTGACATAGCTTTTCGTGGTGCACGAGAGATCGGAGATCTACTGTGTTGAAAATGACTACAGATATATACCGTAACAGGTCACGACTGCTACGCTATTATAATTTTTTTTAAATTGTGGCCTTGAAATGTGTACATTCATATACACCAGAATGTACTTAGTAAAATCAGTATACATTCGTATATGTATGTATGTATGTATGTATGTATGTATGTATGTATGTATGTATGTATGTATGTATGTATGTATGTATGTATGTATGTATGTTTGTATGTAGGTAGGTAGGTAGGTAGGTAGGTAGGTAGGCAGGCAGGCAGGCAGGCAGGCAGGCAGGCAGGCAGGCAGGTAGGTAGGTAGGTAGGTAGGTAGGTAGGTTTCACACACTCATACACAATATGTCATGGATATTCATACCAACCTCGAATGCATCCCCTTTCGAAAATTCGGTTACCGATTGTACATTTTTTCTATCTTTGTCCAATACCATGGCAACAACTAAAAAAATAGAAAAGATAAACAACTACTTGCAATGACACACACACACACACACACACACACACACACACACACACACACACACACAAATGCTTTATGAGACTTTTCCTACGCAAGACTACGACGTCTGTTTATTTCATATATTTTCATGAGAATTCAGTAAATACACAATGATATACAAATTTGATCTTTAATGCATCGTCGACTCTAGGTATAAAACCATGTTTACCATCCAGAACGTGTAACAAGTATTTTAAACATGTTGTGTGTGTGTATATATATATATATTTGCAGGACATAAACCCCACGCATAACGCTCATTACTTCGGAACGTTGAAAGTCAATATTTATCGGCACACAAGTGCGCGGACAGATATGGTTCTACTTTGTAGTTTGGTGAGTTATATAAGTAATATGCGATATTTCATTGTGACTTGACAATATACAGAAATGGTTCAGTGGAGAGGTGGAGAGATATTAACATCATACATGTCAGACACACACAAACACAGAGAGAGAGAGAGAGAGAGAGAGAGAGAGAGAGAGAGAGAGAGAGAGAGAGAGAGAGAGAGAGAGAGAGAGAGAGAGAGAAGATGCATACAAAACACCCACACTTGTATTATTTAATTATTGTGTGACGTACCCGTTCCGGATAGGATCAGATAGTAGGCTGTAGCCGGATGTCCTTCTCTTGTAATTACACGTTTGGCTTCATAACTATGGAACGTAAGTATAAAAAAAATAATGAGCTATTTTTATTCTTGTCCTATATAACTATATATATATATATATATATATAACTATATATATATATATATATATATATATATATATATATATATATATATATATATATATATATATATATATATAACTATATATATATATATATATATATATATATATATATATATATATATATATATATATATATATATATATCGGTTTTTCACAAAACGTTAAATATTGTACACTTAAAAAATGTAGATGATAATCCTCTTTTATTCTTCTATAAGACATTTAAACTTTAAATAGTAACGAAACTAAATATTTCAGTAAATTTTGAACACGTACTTTTAGCAAGAGTATAGACTTACGCTTCGTAATAGGCCACCTCTACCACCTTTGTTTGCATTCGGATTGGGTATTCAGCAAAGCTTTTGATATTCTGCATCGCAATAAGGGCCTGAAATATATTTTAATGTTGTTTCTTCAAAACCTCCTGTTTACATCAACATGCAAGAAAAGTTTTTGTTACTCGAATGCATCCATGTTTTATGGTAATTGTGTGCGGGTTGTGGTAAATGGAATTGTATTACTCTGACATCTATGGTACATGACTATTGTTTGTGTGGTGTGGTAAATGGAATTGTAATACTCGAATGCATCCATGTTACATGGTAATATTGGGCGGGTTGCGGCAGAGGCGTAGCGAGGGGGGGGGGGGGGCAGGGGGTACATGTGTCCCCGGGCGCCAAGGTACAGGGGCGCCAAAATGAGGCTTGCAACGTTACATTATAATAAGAAAATAAGGGTAATAAATCTGTCACAAGATCGCTGGGGCGCCAATTTTATTTATTTATTTATTTATTTATTTATTTATTTATTTATTTATTTATTTATTTATTTTTATTTAAGAGCATCCTATGAAAGAAAATGCTTGAAAACATATAGTTCGTTTATAAAATAGTACAGACACGTACAGCAATCGCGGATTGTCGCTCATTATTAATTACGATGTTCAGAGCGTTACTGCTATATCCGATTGTCCATTGTCTATTACATAATTTTATAACTACAATACAATATAGGAAGAAAGTCTTAGCGCTTTAAAATTGATATTTAACTTATTGTTGTATGATACTGAAAATTAGAATTTCCTGCAACAACGAGTAAGAAAAATAGAATTTAATAATATAATAGTTCTAATCAAATCATCTCTTTGTTATTGTTGTTGTTGTTGTTGTAGGGTTTAGCGCTATTTTTCAGCACAACGTAGGCTATACATAGCAGCCAGTATTAATGGTGGAGGAAAAAACCGGGAAAACTCCATTAAAAAACCCACCGACCCACGAGAAGCTACTGGCAAGCTTTCTCACATACCCACATTGGGCGAATCCAAGACTCGAACCCATGCAGACAAAGGTGAGATGGCATTTATCCTCTTTAGACAACTCGACCACTCGCCCCCACCCCCTTCAACTCTTTGTAATGTGCTGCCTATTTACAAAAATAAAAACTTTCTAAAGGTAACAGTTGCAATAACTTAAAAAGTGCATTATTTTTTTTTAAAAACGGTAAGGTACATACGGTATACTTCTCCTTTGAACTTCTGTCCTTTGGTGTCATGACTAGAATCCTCTTGGTTTCTTCTGTAATTTTCGTCTGAAATTAACGAACAGGAAACTGAAAGAATATTTGCATTCTTGATAAATGAAAAACGTGTTTTACCATGTGTTCATTTTGCAAGCTGTATAATGTATGACTTTATTTGTACTATATTAACATTTTCTCTACAGAAGAATCACTTGCTACATTTTGCACTGTGTGTGTGTGTGTGGGCGGAGATGGGTTGTTGAGCGCTTCCTGTTCAATGATATTTCGGATTTGCAGCGAAATATTACACTTTTGGATGTCCTTGTCGTTTACCACACTGAGTTTTATATACGAAGTCTGTATAAATTAATAAAATAAAAAGATAAATATTAGTTCCTATTATTGACTGCTGATCAATAACGATGACGATAAGGATGAGAAAAAAATGACCACTTTCATGAATGTCAAAAATTTTGAATTTGCGATGCGGCAACCTTTTAATTTTCGTTTTGCAATTTGTACAGTTGTTTTGCAATTTGTACAGTTGTTTTGCAATTTAGTTGTTTTGCAATTTGTACAGTTGTTTTGCAGCTGATGATGGAGCATGCAACATTTTGTACATCTGTCTTTTCTTTGTCAAGTTCTTGAAGGCGGCCTCTTTCTTTTTTCTAGTTTTATTTCTCATACAAATTTACATGAAATTATTGTTTTTGAAAGGAGCATCGGGTGTCATTATAAATGTCGAAGAGTGTGCATGGGCAAGACATGAGATCAATGTTTTTGACACGTGAACAATCTCCCTTTCGCTCTTCTAACTTCAAGGGCCATGTTAGAGAGTCGTCAACATCACTGTTTTCATGTTTTAAGCTCACACCACCCTTGAAGCGGAAGTGAAAAAGACCAAAGATGGCAGGACATTCTAAGTATTAATGCGCCGTTTTTTTCTTTCTTCTTTTAATTAAAACAAATAACCATTCAAGAACCATCTTTGGGCAATCTGTGTTATATTCACGCCTACAAACTAATAACGCGCTTGCAGATGTTAATGAGTGTGCTCACCCTAACAACTAGAGTTTGTTATGGCAACAAAAAATACATCGATCAAACTTGACTTGTTTGACATCTTTGTTCATTTCTTTTCTTGCTTCAGAGGTGGCATGAGTTGAGAACTTGAGAACACTATTCTTGGCTGTTCTCAAACAAGTGATTTGTGATATTTGCGCACTAACGCCATTTTCAGAATATGCTAGATTAGTCAGTGGAGAAAAAGATCGAGAAGACCCATGATGAACCAACGTCCCACGGGAAGATTTTAGCAAGCTTTTTCAGATACCAACACTAGTCAATCTAAGGCTAAAAACAACGCGAACAGAGGTGAATTAGGCGCGATCTGTAAAGGAAAGAGCTTTAGACCACGTGGCCACATGAGATCCCAGTTCTTGAACAAGGTTCTCGACTTTAGGCCGAGAAGAACCACAAGAACCTTGTTATCGTATTTAGTCCATGGATACCCGAGTTGTTAAGACGAATACACTCGAAACATCTCAGAACATGTACGTGGTGCTTGACAGAGAATCCCAAATATTTTACTCAATGACGACAATAATGCTTTGTTGTGCACGTGCCCAAATAAACACGTGTTCTTGTAAACTGAATCAGGACTGGTTTGTACCTGATGCTTTTCATTTTTATTCAACCAAGGAGAGATATAGAGATAAACTGGATACTATTTCATGGTCTTACACTCATTGTAACTTTAAACCATTATTTCAGACTTATGAAACCATTTAAATTATTTTTTTCGCTAATGACAAGGCCGCCATAATATATTCTTCTCTCTAAATGAAACAGTTGATTACACGCTCTAATAACTTTTTATTATTATTCTTATTAAAAAGCAAACCATATTGATTTCAGACACTATGTAGTTCGTTAGTCAGCAAACGCATCAATCGGAAACATTTCTACTGTGCTTCTAATGTTCGTTCAATGGAAATATATGGGTTCTTGACACTGAATGGAAACCTATGACTTTTCTTTTCAGCTTAATCATTCTTATCTGAATGGTCACAAATGTAATGGGTACAGGTATTTTGCTACGAGTTTATTAGTAAAAGTCTATATATCGTCATTGCTAATGAAAGTTGTGTATGTGTTTGTGTGTGTTTGTGATTTGGATTTTTAACGTAGCTTTTACAATTTTTCAGTCATATCGCTACGATGTCTGCAGTGTGACAGTTTATAGTGATCCCTAGCAATGGGGCATCATGCCGCAGACATGAAGCATGATGTCCCACCCAGTCACATTATCCTGACACCAGGTCGACCAGTCCTAACAATAACCTCTTCATTCTGAGTGCCAAGCGAGGCAGTTGTTAGTACCATTTTTGTTAATCTTTGATATGACTCGACCGGGATCGAACCCACGACCTCCTGCTTCCGAGGCGGACGCTCTAACAAAAAGACCACCCGGAGCGGTTTAGTTTTAAAACACTGCTGAATATGTATGCTGTGTGTGTGTGTGTGTGTGTGTGTGCGTATGTGCGTGCGTGCGTGCGTGTGTGTGTGTGTGTGTGTGTGTGTGTGTGAGAGAGAGAGAGAGAGAGAGAGAGAGAGAGAGAGAGAGAAGAATACCAAAATGTAGTTATTTTTTTTCACATATCATCAGTATATTTAATTAGACTGGGGATTCTTACGTCATGTTTGAATATATGTTGTCATCCCTTTCTGAAACTACACCACTTGTAATTCTTGATTCATTTTTTCGTTATCTATATCATCAATACTATATACTATTAAAAATACTTAAAGTTTATTACAGTTGTTTTTCATTTCAATGTATTGACTGGTTTTAGTTCTCTATTACCTCTTTGTCGGCTCGATAATCCGTTGGGTCGAATAAAAGATCAGGTATATCATCAACATACTCAAAATTTGACAAGGTCTTCATAAAGATGGCAAATTCTTTTCTGTCGCTGTACCTGAAATAATGAAAATGGAATTAACACATTAAGGTACATACCGTCTATACTAGCTGATGAGTCGAGAATAAATACAAAATAACATCAACCCTGATCTACTGTCGCATAATGTTCCGGCAGATCAGGGTCTATGTTGTTTGTTCTACAAGTTACTCATCACAAACTGCATAGATCCGAATCTGTCTGCGCAATATGCAATGGTTGATCTTGGTCTGTGTAGTTTGAAATTGGATTTGACTTCTACGCGAGTACAGACGGTTTGCTCTAGTAGACTTGAATTTAGATTTATTTACTGACTATTTCTGTGAGAATAAAATAAGGATGAATTACACAAGAGCTCGATAAGGTATCCTACTGAATTCAACCATCATCATACTTCGGTAATAGCTGTGTTTATTATACGATACTTACAAGTACCATTCACAGTATTCCATTTAGACAGAAATACAGGGTCGTCACAACCCCCTGTCCCCCACCCTTTTCTCCAGATCACAACATTGTCTCATTTCCTCTATAATATTCGTATTAATTTCCATTTTCCATCCATTCACTTTAAACGTTGAGAATTTTGTTTGTTATCCGAGAAGAGTCACTACTTTGTAATATGTTATAGTCATAGAGTTTTTGCTCAATATTTCGAGCAACAAGTGTTACTCCAGAAGTGTTAATTTGTCTCAAAATTGACGGATTCGTTATATTTAGGCTTGACAAACATTATACAGCGGAGTGGTTAGGGATATTCGGTCGCGCAAGAATTTCTCCGGGCTGTAACAATGCTCCAATAATAAAAAATATCTTTCTCTCTTGTGACTTTGTAAAGCTAGATGGTTCTCATTATTATGTTCATTTCCTTTCCCCCTACCCCAACCTCTCGTTCCGCCCTGTACTACAAGGCTGGATCGGTGTAAACTCGGTTTAGTGCCAAGTCAATTACAACCAAAACTCATTAAAATTTGGGGAAACTCATTGTTTATCAATATTATTTTATATTGTTTTTAAATATTTTTATAATATTCTTAAATATTATCTTATATTATTTTATATTATTTTAAAATAGTGTTTCCTTTTTTAAATATTATTTTATATTCTTATAATATTATGTTATATTGTTTTTCATATTATTTTTACATTATCATCAATGTTCCCAATACGAAGTTTCATAGCTACAGTGATTGACATGAAAAGTGGACTATAAAAATGTGAATCCACGTTGTGAAATTTCAGAGCCAGTTCGGTAGAAATTGAACTTAAAATGTGAATACTAGACTTTATTTGCCTGTGTGGTGCCTGCTTTAAATCGATGGCAAAATATGCTAAGTCTCGAACACAGAATACGATTAAACTTCGAGTTATGTGAAACAAAAGATCTGAAATGCTACAGTATCCTTCGTGTTCACTAGCCATTATAATGCCTTTTCAAAGTGTATCCTGGACGTTCACTAGCCATTAGGATGCCTATTCAAAGTCTATCACGATGTTTACTAACCATTAGAATGCTTATTCAAAGTCTATCCTGGATTTTCACTAGCCATTAGAATGCTTATTCAAAGTCTATCCTAGATGTTCACTAGCTATTAGGGTGCCTATTCAAAGTCTATCCTGGATTTTCACTAGCCATTATAATGCCTTTTCAAAGTCTATCCTGGACGTTCACTAGCCATTAGAATGCCTATTCAAAGTCTATCCTAGATGTTCACTAGCTATTAGGGTGCCTATTCAAAGTCTATCCTGGACGTTCACTAGCCATTAGGATGCCTTTTCAAAGTCTATCCCGGACGTTCACTAGCCTATAGAATACATTTTCAAAGTCTCTCCTGGAAGTTCATTAGCTATTAGGATTCCTATTAAAAGTCTATCCTGGACGTTCACTAGCTATTAGGATGCATATTCAAAGTCTATCACGATGTTCACTAATGTTAGAACGCTTATGCAACGTCTATCCTGGACGTTCACTAGCCATTAGAATGCCTATTCAAAGTCTATCCTAGATGTTCACTAGCTATCAGGGTGCCTATTCAAAGTCTATCCTGGACGTTCACTAGCCATTAGGATGCCTATTCAAAAGTCTATCCTAGATGTTCACTAGCTATTAGGATGCCTATTCAAAGTCTATCCTGAACGTTCACTAGCCATTAGGATGCCTATTCAAAGTCTATCACGATGTTCACTAACCATTAGAATGCTTATTCAAAGTCTATCCTGGACGTTCACTAGCCATTAGAATGCCTATTCAAAGTCTATCCTAGATGTTCACTAGCTATTAGGGTGCCTATTCAAAGTCTATCCTGGACGTTCACTAGCTATTAGAATGCCTGTTCAAAGTCTATCCTGGACGTTCACAAACC